>JACCIC010000201.1:0-272500 GCA_018907035.1 Sycobia sp. Sy_11
TGCAAATCATTTTTATGTAAACAAAAATAAAAGAAAATAATAAAAACATCTAATTAATTTGCGCTCACGAGCTACGCTCTTATCCAATTCAAATCATGGAACTGTGCAATTTTCTTTTGCATCGCCTGCGCCCGTAGCAAGGCAAACCTATGGTCCAAAGGATATAGACGCTCAGCTCAAGAACTAGTGGGCAAACGACCGTAGCCTATGGAAGCTACTCGTTGAATAAAAAGGGCCAGAGAGATCTTTACGATCGAGAAAACAGGGAAGAGAGCGTGAGAGGCTGAGCGAGAGAGAGAGAGAGAGAGAGAGAAAGACAAAGTTACCCATCGGCGAAGCTCTTTGAGTGGCTTCCGTATTTCGTTTCACACGGCTGCATTATGAGCTTCAGCGAGCGAACGAACGCCCGGCCAGCGGGGCGAAACGAAAGTATTGAGGAAATTGCGGGTAAGTCGGGTAGGGAGAGAGCGAGAGAGATGGATGCGCGGCTAGACCAACACGGCTCTTATAAGATGGTGAGGGAGGGAGGGGTCGAGCTTCGTCTCTCCCTTTGTGTGACAAGCCACGGGTGAGAAATAAGTATAAGGGTGGAGAGAAAAAGACGGATCATTCGAAGTTCTCAAGGATTTTCAATTATTTCTTTGAGGCTGAATTTCCTTCGCCCCGAAGCGCACGCGGCCCTGCGGTTTTGGTTTATGGGGAAAGCGGCGCGGTGGGCGGATTTTATTGGATTACGCGAAATCCGCCGGAAAGTTCGGGGACTGTTTGCTCTGTCGGAATTGTTGACTTGTTTATTAATTAGGACTGACAATCGAGTTTTAATGCGGCATCTATTTATCGAGAGCCACGACGAAGTTTCTTAGAGCGGTTTTAACGTGCTTAATCTAATCCCTGTACAAATGCCTATATATTTTATATAGGCATTTTCGCAAAATTATTAAATTATATATAGAATGTAGCTTCGCGTCTTATTACGCATTATGTGACATCTCGAATGTAATAATATAAATCATTGACGCAAAATTTGATTAATATCTTCGTTATCGTGTTGAAGCTGGCACGATCTGCTACTTTTAATATTTATACATACATGCATCGAATACTGTTACTAGGCACACAGTTTATTTTCAAGAAATGTAAATAAATTTATTGAGAAATTTTCAACTGTCAAAACATATCTTAAAAACAGCCTGTTAAATGCATTAAAAAAAAAAATTTAGAAAACCTTTTTCCTTTCCATTGTCGTGAGTGCGAGATCCAAGGTTTTACCCCAAATCCAGAGTAATGCCGAAACTCCCTTCTTTATTCTTCAGTGGCTTCCGCTTATAAGAAAAATAAAATCCAAATCGGATATCTTATTGTATTTTTCAAAAAAACTATAGGTAATATTACGAATAAAAATAATCTTAGCATTAAGCAAACTGTTAGTGAAGTTGAAAAAATTTATAAATTATTAAAAAATTGAAAGAGAAAAAAATTGAGAACAATAAATAAATTGAAATAATATTCCTTAAAAATTGCATCATATGTAAGATTTCTTTCGATAGGAACAACAAATTTGAAAAATTTTAAAAATCAAAATTTTAAATAATAACCTTTTCCAATTGACCACTATATATATATATACATATTGGTTGACAATATCTCTCACAAAAAATAAATCCCTCTAAAAATCTCAGCGCTAAAAAGCTCCCTTTGAAAGCCGTGCCATCGAAGTCCGCAGCGCCTTGGAAACGCTTCGCACCGTTCGTCGTGCAACAACCGTGTGCAATCAGACCGATCGTCCGTAAAAAAGAAATCTGCTGCCTGGACCCGGGTAGGGTGGACGGGAGGCATCTCGAAAATAAGTCGAGCGTCCCTGGCCTCGGAGCCGCGCGCAGCTCCCGCGCCAGCTCCGCGCCCCCCGCCAGCTAATTTTCGACGCGAAAGGTCAGCCGACGGCAATAGCAATTTATCACGATCGCGAAATTCAATTTGAAGCCCGGGGCGGTGGCGCCGCACGTGCCCGGGCGGAAGAGACCGAGGAGGATGAGGGCAGGAAACCGGGTGCCCTCTGTTCCCGATCCGCTCGTAGAGACGCGCGGTCGCGCGAGTTTCTCGCCCCTCGCTTTTCTCCCCCCCCCCCTGGCGGGGGAGGGCGGGCGAGCAACGCCGGAAGAAAATTAAAGCGCCGGGTAAGGACGAAGGGCAAGAACGTGCGGAGGAAACGGTGGCGGTCGAGCGTTCGGACGCTCGTTACGGGGTTTTATGAGCCGCCCTCGCCCGAGCGAGTTTTCAGTCTTATTTCTCCCTTTTTCTCCATCTCTCTTCTCTCTCTCTCTTTCCCTCTCATTCTCACGCTGTCTCTGCCCCCTGTTCTCTCTCTCTCTCTCGCTCTACGAGAGGCGTGAGCTTCTTCTTTCGTCGAGACGTGGTTCTATCGTTTTTGCCCTCAGCTCGAGACCCCCCACCGCCTCTTTGCGTCAGCTATCTATCCGTCTTCTTTCCTAATTAATAAGCGCTTCCCACGGACTTCTATTCGGGGATATATGTTTTACATTCTTGAAGGGTTTAAAAACTAAAAAGGGCAACCGCGCTAGAGCCTCGCGACAATGTGAAGCTTTAATCCCCGGTATGTGGCGATTGTTTGTAAAATATTATTGCAAAATCATTTTTGAAAAATTCATTCCGCATAAGCCATCGTCATATTAATTATTTTTTCTCGTGAAAATTTATTTTCATGATTATTATTAAATATATAGCTCAAGAAAACAATTACAAAGAGCGGAATCCGGCGAGGTATATCCAAGATAAAAATTTAGTTTTCAATAGAACCATTTCCAAACTCGATTTCATATTGAAGAAGACTTTTTGAAAAAATTCTATAATTATTATCTAAGTCGGACCATTGACCACTGGTTCAGTGGCTAAGAGCAACGTTTACAATTGCCCGCGACAAAAGATGATAAGAATCAGGGACGCAACTTCCACGCAATTACCCACATAATTAGCCCAAAATATTCATACCAGCATGATCCCTCGTGCATTTCGTACGACGCAATCTCGTTCGCCAGTCAGTCCCGAGAAAACGTCCGCCGCTCTCGTTGACGCTTCTTCGCGCCCAGTGTTCGAACATAGGATGGGCCGCGTTTCCCGCTCCGAGCAGACAGGGCGCAATTATCGCGGAACCGAGCCAACGCCGCCTCTCCCCGCCACCCTCGAAAATTTCGAGCATAATTAACGTCCGACGGAAAGCGCCTGAAAATAAAGGCCAAAAATACCCGGGGGCTGATGCGACGGTAGACGAGCTGGGCGGGACCTACCACCCCCCCGTTCTCCGCGGGTATTTCAGAATGGTTGAGAGAGTAAGAGTGAGAGAGAGAGAAAGAGAATACGGTCCGTGTTAACTACGATGCTAATTGCCGCTGGTGAAGAAACAATGGAGCGCACGGTCCACGCGAGAGAAGCTGTGGAGCAGTTGGTGGGGAGGACGGGGGGCGAGCGCCGGGAAAGTCGGAAGACCCGAGGGGAGAGACTCTCGGGCGCATCCCTCGTAACTACAAGGCCGCGCGGGAGGTGGAAGGAAGAGCGCCGAGTGGTTCCGTGAGCGGCGATGGGCGATGAGAGAAGTGCGGAGACCGGGGGAGGAGGTGGAGTAGAAGTTTAGCAGTATCCAAGAGGTGCCTAATGGAGGCTCGGCCGCGGATAGTTGCGCGCGGCTCGCATCGCGGCGTAGCTACATAAGAGGTTCCGGTGGTCACTTAAAGTTAAGGAAGCCATCGATTGTAACTCTGGCGCTCTGACCTGCAGAATTAATTCGGCCTTTTTTTCCTGCAGTCGCGTAGCGAATTTTCCGACCGCTGCAATTTTCTTCTCTTTCGAAGACTTACCTTTTATCGAGCTTTTAAATCTCTTAGATCAGGTTTATTTAGTTAAAAGATTTTCATACGGTAAATTCAGAAATTCCTATTGGTTACTGACTTCATATGTATCCACTGAGCCATTTCTTTTTTTTTTTTGTAACATCACATACAATAGATTAACACATTTCATCGTGACAATGATCAGCTACACGTTCATTATTGTGTCACAGAATTAGTTGGAAAACAGCAAATGGAAAATTCTACCCCACTAGACTTACAGCACAGACCTTGCCCTTTCTGACTAGCACTCATTTCCATCGATGCAGAATGCCTGAAGATTTTAAAAAATTCACTTTATTTGTTCCTCAAAATACGAGGGACCTTTTTCTGAAAAATTCCATGAATTTTGTAAACTGTGAACAAAGGCCATTGCAAGCGATGCATACTATTCTGAATAATTTATTTTTTCCTTTTTCTTCTACAAATAAAGCTGTCATTTTCATCGAAAACACGAACTTTTTAAGTTTCTGATAATATATATATATATATATATATATATATATATATATATGGAGATAGAGAGAGAGAGAGAGAGAGAGAGAGAGAAATACAGTCTATTCATATTTGTTTCAACAAGTTTTTATCCCATCGATATGTATTTTTCCAATTATTAATAAATCCCAGTCATTTATATATTATAGAAATTAAACTTTATTCTAACAAATATAACGTCAAAGACTTTTTTGTGATTTGTCAATTCATAAAACTAGAAAATAATCAAATACATGATTAATAGAATAACGGCACGGTAGTTTTTAAAAGTTAAGAGCGATTTTATTGTGCTTAGGATGATTGGGTGGATCTGATTACAGCATTTGTAATTCATAGAGCTTTAAATTGTTACATGCGTGAATACTGCTTGGTTAACTACAGTTTTGACTTTGATAAATATGATTAAGTTTGATCTAGAAATATTTTATTCTTTTCTTCCAACCTCTATATTATCACTGGCCTTTGAGTATAGATATGGGTAAATACGCCTATTTATATTAAATCTAAGTCTTATTTATTTATTTAATTCACCAGCAAATCTACAAGATCCCATTGATTATTACATCACAACATAATTTTCATAAGCAGCGTATGGAATAGTAAGAAGCCTTCTAAACAGAAACTCTTTTCTTTATTCTCGCCCGAGGCAAAATTTTACTTTTCGTGGAAATGCTCGGAGATCCAAAGAACTCCCGGCAATTCGAGCCCGCTTAAGTTTGACTCGCCGTTTTTGTTAGGCGTCTTGCACAGCAGAGGAAACGAAGAAGTATATATATATATATATATATATATATATATATATATATATATATATATATATATCGACGGAACAAAAGAGCGAGCGAAGATACAAAGAATCGATATGCAGGGCATAGATCGGCACCCTCTTGCATCTAGATCGCGAGCTAAAATTTTCCCTCCTCGATCTTGGATGGAGGGTGGGTTCAAGGGATTTGAGGGGATGCTGGAGCGAATGATTGACGACGCTGCGCAGGAACTCCTCGGCGCGGAGGGCGGGGGCGAAGTGGTGTTATAGGAGCCGTGGCGAGAAACAAAGTTCCCGGTTTGGAAATGAAAAGTTGGTCCGGCGTACCACGCGGGGAATACGAATAATGATGCACGATCTTTAATGGAAATGTATCGACGAATGAATGGCCCCCGGGCCCGGTTGACATGGCGGGGGAGGGGATGGCCGCATGGGTCAGGAAATGAAGAGGCGGAGCTTATTTCCGCAATTTCGCCGACAAAGCCCCGTGGGGCTACTTTAAATTCCGGGGACGGACTTATTCTTGCTCGTAATGCATTTACGTCCAATGACGGGGTGAGAAAAAAAAATTTTAGAACAAAGTTTTGTAATATCCGCATTTTCAACTTCAACTGGCTTATAATAGCCAATTCTAACTTAAATTTGATTCTCCCGACGAGAGAATAAATTGAAAATTTATTGATTTCAATTTGTTAAAGCTTTAATGCGTAAGCCTATCAATGTATTACTTATTCCCAACATACTCTGAAAACTTCCATCGAATAAAAAAATATATAGACCATATATCATGGTTTTATTATTTTTAATTATTAGATATAAGAGTAACAGTAATTTTTATTATTGATTTGTAAAAAAACAAATTTTAAATTTTCAGCTCAAGTTATTTTATTAATTTATTAATTAAATAAAGAATATTCGAAAAATTCTATACTAACTTAGAAGCAAGGTAAAAGTTTCCGCACATTTGTGAGACAGATCGATTTTCCAGGCTATTCGGCAAAAGCTTTCATAGATAACAAATTGCCCAAAAACTTACAGATCCGACTACCAGTTGGCTCTCAATATGAATTCTTCGACTACCGACTCTACCTCGAATTCTTGGTACATAAGATCGGGCGAACGTTTCGCGTGCAGCCACGCTCACATCTGAGAATTGTGACACGTCTGACGAAACTGTCAATTTTATTATCAACGTCATTAATAATAATAATGCTGGCTTAGCTAATAACACTTAAGTAAGCAGATTAAATTAGAAACAAATAATAGTCGAATCTCTTCATATTCGTTTAGAACATATCAAAATTGAATATCTCCTATGGGGTTTATTCGTCTGCAGGAAATCTTTTATTCGTCTGCGATGAAATTGACAATGAAGAGGTAATCTGCCAGTATCTGCTTCATATTCCATACCATTCATGCCAATCAGACTGGCCTTGTTTAAAATCACCCCCGAAGAATCTCAAATAGAAGTTACTATTAAAAATTAAATTAAATTAAAAATTAAAAATAATAAAAATCTACCGTATCTTCTATATAATAATCACGAGGTAAGTAAGTATACTCCGTATATATATATACATTATTATAATATTGTATATTTTATATATTACATTACAGCGTGGCAAAACTCTTATTTTAATGCTGATTTAATTTCATCTAATTTTTATAAAAAAATATTATTATTTATGTAAATATTTTTATTCAATTCTTCAGATCAAATAGAATATATAGTTGGAAAGTCTGACAAAAAGCTATAATAAAAATTATTCAAACGAACCTTTGGTAAAAAATTATATCATATAAATAAAATATTGCATTATACTGTCTGAATGGATATTGTGTTGTAACAAATTTTTTACAATGTTTTAAAAATAATACAACAACATTGTAAATAATTAAAATTATTAAATTGATTTAAGTATTTATTTGTATATTATAAGCATTTTAGTTTGACCTTGGAATTATATAAATAATTGAATTAATATAAATAATGTAACATTAACAAGGCATTGTAAAGTTTATTGATCTTTGCGAATTGGTTGATATTTTGCTCTTGTGAAATCTACAGTAATGTAATCCATGGATTGTAACATGACAATACTATTAAAAATTACTATTTTCTTTTAGATCTCTCGCCTCCTAAAAATGAATAGTAATAGCTCCGTTATATAAGGGCAACTAGACTGAAAATTGTTGAAACATCTCAGTATTTTAGAATATTGATATATATGACAAAAAGATATATTATAATGAATTTGGCAAGTTGATATCGCGCTATAGTTATAAAATAGTATACGATACCTGGGCTTCAAGTGACCTCATTATTCAGCTGCGTGATCTGCTCGCCGTGCAATAAGGGATTACTTAAATCCTCTGTATCTTAATATAATATTTTAGGTATTTATGCTAAAATATATAGTTTGCAAATTTATTTGTTTTATTCTTAAAAAAACATTGGTTTAACATAATTGAACTATGTATTTTTCAAAAATTTAAAATTCATATAAATATGTTATATCAATATATTATTGTACGAATATCTGGTAATTTTAATTATTGATTTTGAAATTACACTTATTTCTGAATTTTTCACATTATCTTTTATTAGTTAATCGCTAAATTAAGTATTACATGCTTTCCAGCAAATATAGTAGCAAATAAAATATTTAATAAGATTTTTAAAAGCAATTGTGCTCTTTGACAAGATGATTTAATCTATTGTTCTATTAATCCGGATTAACGTATAGTTCCTAAACGAATAGTTATAAATACATAGTGACCAGCACTCATTATGTGGAATAAAAAAATCATATTAAAATCCATAGATTGTAGAGGTTTCATGAAATGTTTTCAGTCTAATAAACGACATTAATTGTAGCTCAATTTCTTATTTAGTCGCATTGATTCTTCCGACATCTAAACGATATATTGGAACTTGTCATATCGGGAACTTTCGATTAGAACAAAAAAATCTTATGACAGTAAATAAATATTATGTGCTACTTTATAAATGTTAATTCATTTTGTCTATTTAAAAACATGTTAATTGACACAATGATCATTAATCATATACATTCTTCCATTACTATAATATGTTTTGACATTGCATAATTCAATAAAATATTAGACGTTACTCTTGTCAATGTGTAAATTTATATATCTGAGGAGATGACATCTATGGACTAGTGACCTAAATTCACAAGATAATCTAAAAGAAACAAAAGTAATATGATACAAAACTACATTGTAGTAAACAAACCATTGGAGGAAAACGCGAAGGTAAATGTAGGAAAGGCGTTTAAATAAAAATAAGTATAAGTGAAGGAAAGTGTCCCACGAGATGCATCCTTATTCTATAATGCAGCAAATGCTGAAAAAGAGGGAATTGACGTTACATGTTTACTATAGAGTGCAAGGAATTTTCATAAAGCACTTTTTGTCAATTGTTCTTAACTTTAAAAAAAAAATTGTTCTTTTTCTTAATTTACTACAATTTTTCTTATCTAGTAGAACTGATTTTTAGAAAATCAATGTTGTTTTTAAATAAAGATATATAATACACAATTTGGTGAGGTAAAATCATAAGAGAATGTGCATAGAGTGTACATGAAAAAATCACAATATAATTGAAATCAAAACATTTAATTAAGAAATAAAATAACACATCGTAGGTATGAAAAACCCCAGTCACAGGTGGGGAAAAGCCGTAAATGTGTTAACCCTTAATAATACTTACAAGGGAACTGAAGTTATATAATGCCAAATCACAATGTCTCGATATAATCTTATCACTATAGATACTATAACTTAGAACGTAGAAAAGGAGTAAAATATGCCCGGGTGGCACTTACCTTAATGAATGGCCATTCAAAATAAACAGAGCAAAATTTTTACCAGCGGACGCTTGGACACAAAGATCAGAAGATGTTGCATACAGTACATACACACACACACACACACACACACACACACACAAACACCACACACACAAAAACAAACACACACACACACACACACACACACACACACACACACACACACACACACACACACACACACACACACACGAACATGCCGCAGATCACCACATCTCGGACACCCCGATTTCGCAGATTGCCGATCAACAGGCACGACACAACACAATAACACGGGCGCGAACGGCCTCGAGTAGCGCAGAAAATAGCCTGACAAATATTCTCTGGGCCTGCGTCGCTGGTTGGCGATGATAATAGCCGTATTAACACTGCATCTTTGTACCAATTACTTAGGCCCTGAATCAAAAATGCACGCAACAAAATACACTAACAAAGTATCGCATCTGTATATACTTTCGGCCACATGTACTTAATGGCGCGGTACAATAACTCCAACACTCACTTATGAGTACACTCTCTCTCTCTCTCTCTCTCTCTCTACTCACTCGCGCACACTCTCTCACTTTTACACTCTCTCTCGCACGCACTCTCTCTCTCTCTCTCTCTCTCTCTCTCTCTCTCTCTCTCTCTCTCTCTCTCTCTCTCTCTCTCTCTCTCTCTCTCGCTCTCAATACACGCTTTTCAATGAACACACGTAGCGCTGATGGCGCGAAGACATGCCATGAAAATTAACTTAATTACTAATACAGATAATAATAAAAGTTAAAAGATTGATAGAGATCGCATATTTTATGTTCCTAGAACCTCCGTTTCTTAAGTTTTTTCCGGATCTGTAAAATAATAAATATCTTTGCATATCGGCATCGATCTATAAGCGAAAAAAAGCAAATTGAATTCAATTGTTACATATTTGAAGAATAATTTAAAAAATAATTTAATAAATGCAAATCTATATTCTTCGTAACAACCATCAATTCTGAAACCATCAATCTTCTGAACTTAAGACTATACTAGATTCTTTGTAGTTGAATGGCAGTAGAACTCTGATAATATTGATAATTATTCAAAGACTTACATAATATTCTAATATCTTTCAAATAGTATCAAATACTTCGATAAGTAAATAGGTATTATCTAAAGTCTGCTCGCTACTTTGTACGTGAAATTTGGTTTTTCCTATGATGCACTTTTTTCTTCTTTTGCTTTAGAATATTGAAACTAACCAAAAGTATAATTCAGTAATTATCAAATTACATAATTATCAATTAATCAAATCGATAATCATACTCTTTGCTTTAGTAGAGATTTATTTAATTTGATACCTATTTGAATTTTAGATACGATGAAAGTTATAAGTAACTTTCAGAAATTAAATTAAATAAACTAATAAAAATTCTACGTAATAATAACAGTTTTAACGTAAGTTGGCACCGTACTTTATCGTTACACATTATTTATTACTAGCTGACTTCAAGAACGAAAAGCGAAATACAAAATTTTTCATAATCCCTATCAACTCTCTAAATAATATTTGAAGCTATGATATATTCAATTGTTGGTTTATTTACGTATTACAGAGAATAGCTGTGGTTAATTAAGTTTGAAATCCCCAAGCTTGGGAAAATCCAGATCCTTGCTAATGAGGGTAGATGTGCAGCAGTACCGACGTATGTCCAGATAGTACGATTAAGTCGTAGACGCGCATCATTGCCGGTCTAAAGAATGAGGAAACAGCTTAGTTTTGTCTGCAGCATCAAAGTCAGACGTAGTTGTTCCTTAGATTTTAATTATTAGTATTGTATTGGGTTTGTATTGCTAAGTAGCGATTATATATTTAGATATATTGTTTATTGAAATTGATTGCATGATATTAAATTATTCGGGTCCATCTTTTGCAAAATATCACTATTATATTCTTAGATACGTGTATTAATATATTTTGATATAGAATAGAAGTAAAACACTTCAAAATAATTTTCATAATTGTATCGAAGAAACCTCAATGTAGGACAATAGCCAAACACTATAGTTTATAGGACAAATCTTACTTAACGGTCTCAATAAAAATATTAGGCTGATCAAAACTTAAACAAACAAAAAAAATGGTAACACTATTATATTATTATACAAACAAGTATTATTGTAATAAACATGTAAAACGCCCGCAACTTTCTATATTTATCGCCGAGAGAATTGCTGCGCCGCGGCGCAGTATTATGACGTTGCGATATGAAAAATTTATTATACATTATATTGCACGGTTGCTCGCTCTTTTCCGGGACGCGACCGACCTACTCCCGCCCCCCCCCCCACGCCATCGTCCCGCCGCGACCGACGCGCTCGCTTACGGACAATATTAAAAACCGTTCCGCAATAAAACATATTCAGTTCGGATGGGTATAAGAAGCTTACTCGCTTTAAAAGCGCCTCGCTTTAATTCTCCGCTTTAATATGGGTAAAAAGCTCCTTCAGGAACGTGTACATAAAAATAAAAAAGGCAGGCGAGCTAAAGTGCCACCGTATCCGGTGAAATTTTCATCAAGCTTCGTACCCGCGCCTTTTTTTTGCGCGACGCCGGATGGTTTAACGCTCCTCTTCAAGAGCTTATGGTAGTTTAAACTTCATTCCGGCATCAAGTCCATCTTTCTTCCCCTCTCTCTCTCTCTCTCTCTCTCTCTCTCTCTCTCTCTCTCTCTCTCTCTCTCTCTCTCTCTCTCTCGCTCTCTCACTCTCTGTCACGCGCGCCGCTTTCCGTCAGTACTCGCGATACTCGAGCTTTCAGTTGATTTACATTTACGATCACTCATCTCCAGTACCGCGTTGCTCTGCACCACTGCAGCTTATTAACTCATTCATATCGCCTAGCTGAATAATTTCATCGTTAAACCTCGCCTCCTCCCCATCCTCCCCACCACCCACGAAAACCTGCTGGTTTGGGTATTCGCGTGAACGCGTGCCCCCCCCCCCGCAGCGAGTATTACGGTGCTCTTTCGGAGAAGGCAGATGAGAAGGAAAAATGGATGTTTTATGCTCTCCTGAATTTAACATCAGCTCGCAAAGTAAAACTAAGCACTCTGTATGCCGTTGCTCGATGCAAGCGCGGTTCATTGACTTTCGGGGAAGTCAAGCTGAGCTCTCACATGGATCTTGGCGGCTTGTGTTATTGCAAGTTGATAAATTCGTGGACAATCCTATGGGAATAAGGTACGATTTTGCTTTCGTACTATCATTATTATCGAGAGTGAAACATACGGGCTCGTTCTTACCGACAAACAGTAAGAAGTTTCGCGTATACAAGCCCAGATAGCAGCGTATGCCAGGCATGATCATGCACGACATCTGATGCGTATTCATTCGTAATCTGCGCGTATATTGCGAGATTTGTTCTGCTGCGCAAGATTGCGGGTAATATGAATGTACGTGTTTGCGCAAAATCTGGAGCAAAAGAATGGACTTACTTGCCAGCTATGTGCGAGATCAAATTTTTAATATACTAAAAATATTTTTAGGTTATAAGTATATATATATATATATATATATATATATATATATATATATATATATTTATATACATGTATATATCAATATATAGTATACGTGTGCCATGTGGATGTGTCAGTATTTCAAGTTTGTTTTGAAATAACTTCAGAAATTCTATGAAAATTATACATATTATGTTACATTACAATATTATCGATGAAGTATAATGTAATGTTAAAAAAGTATGCATTTGAAATTCTTCCATTTTTAAAATATTTTATATAATATTGCATTTCTTTTTTATTTAGATTCCATCAGATATATGGACTTTTTCTTTATTTTGACGATTATTCGAGAAATAATTAATTGATTTATAATATATAATAAATAATTAAAAGATTTGAAAATATATCTTATTTTTTTATGATTAGGACAAACCAGATTAATGAGTTTTTAGGACTAGATTATATAAATATAAAGATTTATACCATACATTTTATTATGTTCATTCATATGTAACTATTATATTTTAATTTATTTGTGTAATTTAGTATAATTAATTACATATAATTGCATTAGTTTAATTTTATGTGTGAAATAAAAGTATTTTGAAAATTAAACTTTTAATTTTTTTAATAGATGAAAATATGATCTATTATAATGTTTTGAATAATATTTATTTATTTATTATTAATGTTTTTACGACTTATATATACACGAATATATATTTAATATGTAACATATTCTTGCATATTTGAATTTTTATATTTTCCCGCCTCGGTACTACGCAAGCAAGTCCGCGTTTTTTACCGTTACATTTTAAACGTTCCACGAACTTTTTGAAATCTAAATTCAATTTTGGTTGTACTTATAAGTATATGTACAAGTTTTTTCCTATAATAAATATAATTTATTGTTTAAACAAAAAGAAAAAGAAAGACTTAAATTTATATTGAGAAATTTCAACATTTTGAGATTTAAGAATTCTCTGATTTTTAAATTATACAAGGTAAGTTTCTTTAATTATTAAATAACATAGGACTGAATGTAATTCTTAAAAAAGGCCACTGAAAGTAGAGTATACACATTTTTCATTTAGCATTACAATTTTCTGAGAAGTTTAATATTGTTACTCATTAAAATTTTGAAATTATTTAATTTGAGTGTTATTTAGATAACTAACATGATTAAATTTTTTGTAATTATTTCTTTGTTGATTTATTTTTTATATTTTGAATAATTATAATCAGTTACATAACTAATTAATAATCATATCTGTTCTAGTTCATCATCGCAATTATGCTACTCATACTAAAAGGAATTTCTCTTCCTTCTTATGCAAAAGAAGAAGATGCTTGACATTAATTCCAATATTTTCACTTTACTTTTTATTATGCCGTATTGTGGATACCATAAAAAAAGGTACAGTAAAGAATAAATAGTATAAATAAAAATTTAAAAATAATTAGTAATAAATTGTAATATATTGTAATATTTTAATATATGTCTAAATTTTATATTTAATTGTAAATAAAATCTGTTTTGTATAAAATATAATTCTTCAAAGTTTTATATAATTTGATTGTTTCAGAGGCCTAGAGGATTGGAAAAAAAGATATGCAAAACAAAGAATGTACTGAAACAGGTTTGTTTGAATTTATAGTTTTTCTTATTGTAAAAGAAATTAGGATAAATTATATACAAAAAGTACAAAATATTTTGTATACCACTGAAATTTTTCAATTAAGTTTTTCAGGTTATTGTGATTAATTGAATATCAAATAATATTTTTTCAAACTCACAAAGTGAAATTGTCTTAATATTTTTTCAAAAGTTAAATATTGTTGTTCGCTAATATTTTGATGTTATTTAATGTAAATTTCATTTTAATATCTTGCAGGATTAAATTTTTCTTATTTATATCACTGTAGATTTTTTTTAATATTTAGAATAATTTTAATCAGTTACATCACTAATTATAATAATCATATTTGTTTCAGTTGATCATCACAATTATGCTGCTCAAACTAAAAGGAATTTTTCTTCATTCATATGCAGAAGAAGAAGATGAAGATTCTTATGAATTCAAATAGTTTCACTTTACTTTTTATTATGTCGTATTGTGAATAGCATAATAAAAAAGGTACAGTGAATAATGAATAGTATAAATAAAAATTTAGAAATAATTTCTATGAAATTGTAATATATTGCAACATTTTAATATATGTATCAATTTTAAATATATGTATCAATTTTAAATATATGTATCAATTTTAAATATATGTATCAATTTTAATATATGTATCAATTGTAAATAAAAACTCTTGTATAACATATAATGGTTTATTTATTTCACAAAAAAAAAAATAAAAATAAATTTAATTTACCTACTGAGCCTAGCAACGTTACCTGCACGTGCACGATCGTGCCTGTAATATATCGGCACTGTACGCACAATATACGCGCAGATTTCACGCTTATTACGCCGGCGCAACTATGCGCGAAATCTACGCGCTTATTGTACGGTACCTGGCAAGCAGAAACAGCGATTTCAAGCCGCTTGCAAGCGCGCAATCTGTCGATAATCTGCGCACTCAATGTTATCTGGGAGAATTTGAAACGAATAAATTGATAATTACCCAGATAACATTGAGTGCGCAGATTATCGACAGATTGCGCGCTTGCAAGCGGCTTGAAATCGCTGTTTCTGCTTGCCAGGTACCGTACAATAAGCGCGTAGATTTCGCGCATAGTTGCGCCGGCGTAATAAGCGTGAAATCTGCGCGTATATTGTGCGTACAGTGCCGATATATTACAGGCACGATCGTGCACGTGCAGGTAACGTTGCTAGGCTCAGTAGGTAAATTAAATTTATTTTTATTTTTTTTTGTGAAATCAATAAACCATTATATGTTATACAAGAGTTTTTATTTACAATTAAATTTAAAATTGATACATATATTTAAAATTGATACATATATTAAAATGTTGCAATATATTACAATTTCATAGAAATTATTTCTAAATTTTTATTTATACTATTCATTATTCCCTGTACCTTTTTTATTATGCTATTCACAATACGACATAATAAAAAGTAAAGTGAAACTATTTGAATTCATAAGAATCTTCATTTTCTTCTTCTGCATATGAATGAAGAAAAATTCCTTTTAGTTTGAGCAGCATAATTGTGATGATCAACTGAAACAAATATGATTATTATAATTAGTGATGTAACTGATTAAAATTCTAAATATAAAAAAAAACCTACAGTGATATAAATAAGAAAAATTTAATCCTGCAAGATATTAAAATGAAATTTACATTAAATAACATCAAAATATTAGCGAACAACAATATTTAACTTTTGAAAAAATATTAAGACAATCTCACTTTGTGAGTTTGAAAAAATATTATTTGATATTCAATTAATCACAATAACCTGAAAAACTTAATTGAAAAATTTCAGTGGTATACAAAATATTTTGTACTTTTTGTATATAATTTATCCTAATTTCTTTTACAATAAGAAAAACTATAAATTCAAACAAACCTGTTTCAGTACATTCTTTGTTTTGCATATCTTTTTTTCCAATCCTCTAGGCCTCTGAAACAATCAAATTATATAAAACTTTGAAGAATTATATTTTATACAAAACAGATTTTATTTACAATTAAATATAAAATTTAGACATATATTAAAATATTACAATATATTACAATTTATTACTAATTATTTTTAAATTTTTATTTATACTATTTATTCTTTACTGTACCTTTTTTTATGGTATCCACAATACGGCATAATAAAAAGTAAAGTGAAAATATTGGAATTAATGTCAAGCATCTTCTTCTTTTGCATAAGAAGGAAGAGAAATTCCTTTTAGTATGAGTAGCATAATTGCGATGATGAACTAGAACAGATATGATTATTAATTAGTTATGTAACTGATTATAATTATTCAAAATATAAAAAAATAAATCAACAAAGAAATAATTACAAAAAATTTAATCATGTTAGTTATCTAAATAACACTCAAATTAAATAATTTCAAAATTTTAATGAGTAACAATATTAAACTTCTCAGAAAATTGTAATGCTAAATGAAAAATGTGTATACTCTACTTTCAGTGGCCTTTTTTAAGAATTACATTCAGTCCTATGTTATTTAATAATTAAAGAAACTTACCTTGTATAATTTAAAAATCAGAGAATTCTTAAATCTCAAAATGTTGAAATTTCTCAATATAAATTTAAGTCTTTCTTTTTCTTTTTGTTTAAACAATAAATTATATTTATTATAGGAAAAAACTTGTACATATACTTATAAGTACAACCAAAATTGAATTTAGATTTCAAAAAGTTCGTGGAACGTTTAAAATGTAACGGTAAAAAACGCGGACTTGCTTGCGTAGTACCGAGGCGGGAAAATATAAAAATTCAAATATGCAAGAATATGTTACATATTAAATATATATTCGTGTATATATAAGTCGTAAAAACATTAATAATAAATAAATAAATATTATTCAAAACATTATAATAGATCATATTTTCATCTATTAAAAAATTAAAAGTTTAATTTTCAAAATACTTTTATTTCACACATAAAATTAAACTAATGCAATTATATGTAATTAATTATACTAAATTACACAAATAAATTAAAATATAATAGTTACATATGAATGAACATAATAAAATGTATGGTATAAATCTTTATATTTATATAATCTAGTCCTAAAAACTCATTAATCTGGTTTGTCCTAATCATCAAAAAAATAAGATATATTTTCAAATCATTTAATTATTTATTATATATTATAAATCAATTAATTATTTCTCGAATAATCGTCAAAATAAAGAAAAAGTCCATATATCTGATGGAATCTAAATAAAAAAGAAATGCAATATTATATAAAATATTTTAAAAATGGAAGAATTTCAAATGCATACTTTTTTTAACATTACATTATACTTCATCGATAATATTGTAATGTAACATAATATGTATAATTTTCATAGAATTTCTGAAGTTATTTCGAAACAAACTTGAAATACTGACACATCCACATGGCACACGTATACTATATATTGATATATACATGTATATAAATATATATGTATATATATATATATATATATATATATATATATATATATATACTTATAACCTAAAAATATTTTTAGTATATTAAAAATTTGATCTCGCACATAGCTGGCAATAAGTCCATTCTTTTGCTCCAGATTTTGCGCAAACACGTACATTCATATTACCCGCAATCTTGCGCAGCAGAACAAATCTCGCAATATACGCGCAGATTACGAATGAATACGCATCAGATGTCGTGCATGATCATGCCTGGCATACGCTGCTATCTGGGTATAAATAACAAGAATTGGTTAAATTAATGTGACGCTACGAGACTTTTATAAGATTTTTTTAGATTTTTTTAGACCATCCTTTTTAAATTAATACGAAAACCCTCATGCAATGCGGGTTCCAACGTTCAAAATCGTAATTTGTGACATCTTCGTTACCGAAATTTCAGTCACTGAAATAAATTTTAAAACTACTAGCTTACAAGAAATAAAAAAATGAACTTTTTTTATAATCAAAATATTTGAGTAAAATGTATATTTTAGAAATAAAAATTTTTAAAATATACTTTTGCCCTATTTTGAAAGACTATATTGTTGCAAATTTCTCAACTATCATATTATATTTAAGAAATTGTAAAAAATATCTTTAATATGCTCGTCTCAAAGATAGTGTCTTTATCCAATTGAAATTTAGTAATTCCATTTATCAATTTAATTGTGCATCCATTAGGGTCGAACATTGTATTTTTTGTCTTCACAACAAATAACCAAGAACGTATTGTTTTTACAAAAAAACATTCTTTAGTACTACACAAAAGTTGAAACAAATTTTTAGATCGATTCATGAAAATTTCGTTGAAATATAGTAATTTTGATATAGCATGTATATTTGATGTATGCAAACTGTTGATTGATATGTCAATGTAAGATTTACTAACAACGGAATATAATATTTATTTTGCTAATGATCTCTACGTAAATTCCAACATTCTTATAATACTACATGTCACTATTTTCATATTGGCGCATAAATTCCCTTGTTGCATAATGTACTATTACAGCTCTGTGAAGAATTTTTTCCTTTTACACGAACGAAACGAATTTGACGAAGAATTGAAAATAATAAAAGTCTATTTACTTAATTTTTTAACAGAAATAATATTCATAATTAATAAAGTGTTATAAGCTAGCGACACCAATACAATAATGTAGTCATAAAACTTTTTTTTGTTGCTTAAGTTGATTACATGCTGGTGATTTAGGATATTAAGACGAAAATGGGTAAATATTTATAATAGATCGTTTGAAAGATTTGATAAAAAACCGAGGATATCAAGTTGCACCGAATGAAATAGAAGATTAAATTAATTAATGAATTTTAACTGTAGACGCTATGGCATATGTTAAATTAGTTCCCAATGCAAAAGTAAAGTACCTTAAAAATACATTTACATGAAAGGGATCGAAAATTTTATTTACTTCGAACTATTTATTTATTTACTTTGAACTGTAGCATATATACATAGTTTTTTTCTTTATATATGTAAGCTTAGCTAGGTCCTATTTAGGCTTGCATACCTATACATATATTTAAATAGAACAATACAAGTTTTTTACATTTATACTTTATAAAATTATCGGTGACGATACAATTATTTTTCCTTTTTATCAATTTGTATAAGACGAATTTATATACAGACGAATTTATATTTTGAGGTATTCGGAAATACTTCACAATATTTTGAAATCTAATGTATTCAGAAAATTTTGAATGTTATACGAAGGATATTGTTTATGTTTTTTAAGGTTTGAAAATAGACATAATCGTTTTGTATCGTAAATTGTACATCAGCATATTATATGATTCAAGTCTTGATCAACATGACAATAAGTATCACAATTCTTAAGCAAATATATAATTCGAAAATAAGATGAGGCTGCAATTTTTACATGCCAGCAGTATCGACAATTTGTGCAATTGTCCATAAAAACTTGGGTCAATGAAAATATGGAGCGGTAAATTGGAGTCTAGTGCAGGTGGTATTACTATATAGAATAAAATGTATTCTACTGCTTGCCAACAATTAATAAGAGACTTGGACTGGTTGATGTACGTTTCTCCATTTTAACGAATTTTTATTTAGAATATCTTTAACTGTACACGTCTGACTAATTGAGATGAACATCGGCTACATTACTTCAGCTTCAGGAGTTGATATGTTAGCTTTATAGCGTCATATGAATGAAAATTTACAAAGGTCGCTTAAAGGCTACGAAGAACTTTCCGTCAATAACAATGGAAAAGTATCGAAATAAATTTCAGATAGCATACATTATTTCGATCATACGCAAGATAATAAAGAGCACCTATTATCACGGTGACAACAAAAATTAATAAAAACAGTATACTTGCACGTGCACATAAACAAAGTGTTTTCAATTTATATATTTCAAAATTTAAATTTATATATTAATTTTTTTATTTTAAATATAATAATTGATGTTTTATTCCTATATTACGTAATTTAAAAAATATTTTCGGCATCTTATGATTTGTGTTGGTACTGCTATACTAAGAAATATTTTCAACGCACTTATCGCCCAATAGTAATGATCATAAAATGAAGACGCCCTAAAAACGAAATATCAATTATGGACTATTGCACCTGTTGTGCTTTAAATGTAGTTCTCTTTCTCATTAGTTTTTAATAGTTAATATATGCTCATTTATTTAAAAAAAAAAAAACTACTATTTAAAACGTATGCTTTTTATAAACGATTGTCGAAGTCTTCTCTATTCATAAAATTTCTTCTACATCTCTTAAAAAAATAGCATGCTTTAAGACAAAAAATATTCCATAAATTTAGATTGTATTTATTTATTATTTATAAGCATAGATTATTGTTTATATATCTAAACCATAGAAAAATAATTTACGAAAGAGAAGAAATCGAGATAATGATTATCAAAAATATAATTAAAAATTTTTAAGAAAGAAATTTAAAAAATATGAAATCAATCGTAAAAATTGATGATTCAAAAGATCGTAAGTATATATGACCGACGTATTTTATAGTCCATTGTTATTGATATATACTGTCAGATATTCTATAGAAAAGTACATACGTATGTTTCTTCGTTTTTCTTCAAATACAAGAAAAGAAATTAAACACAGTGCCAGATATCTTAAAGAGCTTAAGATTAATGCAGTCTCATATTTCAGATGAGAATGCAATATTCCATGATAATATTGGCATCTCGTCATTTAATTCCTCGAATATGAAGTTATTCATGGGAATGGTTTTAGTCATTTTATATAAATATTTCTTTATTCTTGAAAAATAAATTGAACACGTGCACCTGGCCTAGATAAACCAAAATCATTGAGCACACTCATGCAGTATGGGATATGATCTTCAAATATTGCGACCTCGACATGCCCTGTCGCTGCAGATTGGTCATATGAAATTTACTACAATAACAATGAAGTCTTGAAAAATTTTAATGAAATAAAAATATTCGTAAATAAAATTAAATAAGTTATACAATAAAATAAAAATTTAAAAAATGACTTTTTCAATTATATTCTTTGAAAAAAGAAAATATATAAAAAATTGAAGAAAAAAAACATTAAATTAAACTTAAATTGAAAAACATAACACCGCTGCAAGTAATATTAAACATCAAACTCTTGACTAAAAAGAATAGAATAGGCACTATACAATAAAATTTCCGATAACTTTGCGGCGATCTTCATTTTCTAAGGGAAAATAATTAATGCAATTTTACTTCGACAACTTCAATTTTAAAGAATATAGTGAAATTTCAAGAATATTTAACCTACATTCATTTTACGCTATTTATAAATTAATTTTAAAACTAATAGCGTATAAACGTTATTGTTGCTTAATATATGCGACAATACGTGTATACGTAATGGCTTACATTCACATCACTGTTCTAGATTCATAACAAACTGTTAAAAATAAACAGAAATTCCAAAAGAATTAAAGTTATTGACATCACTAAAATTTTAGCATTGATTAATTACCGAAGTAAATTTAATATGGATGCGACTATCATTCAATAACAAATCTATTACTACTAATAATGTACAACTATATAACTGTTGGAGGCAACGTCACTGAAATATTACTATTTTAGCTCAATGAAATTTAATACTAATATTTCGAAAATTTTTATTGACGTTATGGCTAGTAACCATATATATGTAATTTTAAGAAAACTAAACTAAAAGTTTATCAACATGTAACTGAAATTTCATATTCTAAAATAAATAATATTTCATAATAAAAAGACATGAATACACAAATTATTAACCGAACATTCCACCTGAACATACAGTGCATAAAGAGTGCACACGTTATCAAAACTCCTCTATTTTGCCGAATTCATTATTATTCATAAAAGAGGCCTACGATGGCTCGATTGCTAGATGGAAGAATTAATAACTTGGTGATCCGAGTTCAAATCCCGGTTTCGGCCGATTTACACAGGCACCGCTGTAATAATTTACGTGTGCTTTGTTTACAAACACATCGTAGACCTCCGTCGCTGATTAGCACCGGTATGTGGAAGCATAAATAGAGCGACGTTAAATAACATAAACAAAAAAATTATTCATACAATTTCTTCAAAAAATTTTCGACAATTCAAACATAATAGAAACTTATAAAAAAAATGCCTTTCCTCAAACTTTATTCAATAATTTATCTCGATGAGGTCAGAAATATTCAGCGATCAACCTTCATGGAATTTCAGAAAAATATATTTCTTATAGTATACGAACTTTAATTTCTTAAATTTAAAATTTAAAATGAAGTTTTGAAGCGAGGAAGTCATAAAATAGTACCACAAATTGATAGTTTCAAAAGTGCGCACCCTCTTATTACATGAAGGACATTGAAATATTAACAATATCTATCAAAGAAAAAGATTTAATTGATAATAATTGAAACAATAATTGCATAAAAGATGTAAATTCAAATATTAGCATTAACTTGAGCTTTGGATTTTTTATGCCAATTCGTGGAGTGTAAACTTTATAATCTACATAATAATATAATAATACTACAATTAAATATAAACATAAAATATGTATTCAAAATTTTATTTGAAGAATTTTTCTAAATAGTCGAATTTGTTTTAATGCACTACAGGTTTTTGAGTATTTTTTGAGTATATTTCATTGATTCACCTTGAAAATGTAATAAAATTTACACCAGTTGTGACTATGGCATTTGTCATTTTTACCTCAAAATAGTATGCTCGACTAACAAAAGTAGATTAGTCATGGGATTTCTGGGCCAAGAAGTGCTTATACCCCACCTGTCTCCTCTAATTTGAACTCTCACAAAATGATATTTGATACCTTGTTTTTCAACTTCCTTAAATATAAGTAGACCCTTAGCTGATAAGATAATTAGGGCTCCTTTATACTCCCTACCGTTCAAGCACATAAGCATGGAGGATGAGATAGCAACATACATGTATTTATTTTTGTTGAGACATAGACAATGCAATAATCAGTCGGGGTAAATATTGCCCAATGGCAATTTTGCCGAAACAAAAGTTGCCGAAAGAACATTTGCCGAAAAATACAATTTTTTATTTATTTATTTTAACATGTTTTATTTTCCGATCGTGTTTGACCTTAAATCCCTATGGGACTATTTTTGTAGTTATTTAGGCATAGTGAGGTAAAAAGTTATATTTTTCGACGAATTTTTTTTTCAGCAAAATTATCTTCCGAAGTAAATCCATTATACTTACTCCACCCCTTAATGTCAATTTTTCTATAAAACAAATAAAATTAATGTATTTATTTGTTTGCAGAAATTTTATTTAATGTTATATTTTACATATTAATAAAATTGCATTCTCCTATTATAACATTTCTTAATCGCACGTGTATTATTTAAGATTAAGTTTCATAAGTCTACCATTGATAAATTTGAAATAAGTACAATGGCATAAATATAAACACGTGGTATATTAAATGAAGTATAAATATGCAACCTTACACACGTGCCATAAAATTATCGCACATCGATTTTATTTAATAGATACGACCATAAGACGATCTACATAGCAACAAAGGAACCTATATTCAATTACTCTACATACGCAAAAAAACTTTATTTAATATCAAAAATCTACTCACCGTGTTTATATTATGTTTTTATCTTCTTATCTCTATTTTTGTCGATTTTTGACAAGTGTAATATTTTTGTATGACAAATTGAATACGAGATAAACACGACAATACTATGTCTGAATTCTTCTGTATCATTACTTGAAAACAATGAAAATACCTTCTGAATTTGCACATTTATTGAGAATTGTAGTAGTCCTTGACTCAGACGGTACACGGATAGTCCGAATTTCAGACACACTTGAACAATAGTTGAAGCCCGAGTAAAAATTTATTGCTCGCGTTGAACTGGGCCTGAAAGTGTACCTTTTCCAGACTAGCGCCTCGTGACGCGCCTCGTCGGGGCCAGAAAAGATGCATGTTCAGGCGCTGCAGAGGCCCGTCACGATGCGTTAATCCGGGCCTGCTCGGGTTACCTGTATAATAAATAATGCGCAGACAAGCTGAATAGGCCCTCCACCGGGTCAGAACAGTTAACCTGAAGTTCTTATCGGGCGAATACATGGTGTTAATTGGATTAAATATAAGTTAATTTCTTGCTATGAGCGGTCATGTAACTGTTTGTACAAGTTACCTGTTACGGTCCTATGTAGGGCCATATAATAATTTAGCGTAAAAAATTTAGTTATTAAGGTATAGTTATTATTATTAATTAGATATAAAAACAAACGAAAAGGAAACATAACGCAACGAAACACAAATTTTTAGTCGCATTCTGTCGTAATTCAGTTTAATGTTATTTACGTTTATAACTGTACACTCCTTATTATGTATTTTTTCGAACACCACGTTAAAAACAAAAATATAACATTGAATTTTAGAAGTCAGCACGAGTAGATAATTCAACAAATGTATTAAGATTATTTACATTTTAAAAAATAAACATGAAATTTTTTGGAACAAATTATTTACAAACGATCAATTTAATGTGAAATTCTGCAACCTTGCACAACGTGGGCAGGTTTCCAACGTTAAATGGAATTGTAAAAATGTCGGCAGATTTGACTTATTCTCAGTCAATTTACAAATACATCTATATGTTTTTTATTGTTCGAAATTTACAAATTTAATCTACAGTTCTCGTCACACCCAATCGATATTATTGACACCCTTTCATTCTGCCTTCTTTTTTTCGCAAAATATGTCATATAATTTTCTTTTTATTCTTAAGAATTTTTTTCCATAAATTTTTGCTAATATAATAGACAGGTCATTTGAAACCTTATCGATGTCAAATTTTATCTCACTTGTCGTAACATTAAGGAGCCAATAGGTGACCTAATATAAAACATACGTAGTATTTATTGAATACTATTTTATTTCATAATCAAAATTAACTAGATTATTGTAAGTCAATATTTAACTATTGAATTAGAATGAATTATTTTGTAAAGTAAATTTCTTTTGTAGTACATTTCAAAATATGGTTCATAATTTCTTACTTCAAATTCAAAATTTTATTTTCAGAAAATCGAATTATATTACGGAAACACTGAATAATGTATTAACAGAAATTGAGGAATGCTCACCTCATTGCATAGAATTAACCGGTATAGAATTAATTCATAAAGAGCATATAAAAGCCAATGTTTTGAAGGATTTGATTTACTTACAGTAGCCCCATCGCAATAAAAAGTCTGTAATCACGAAAAATGTCATTTAAATTTTTCGATTTCGCATTATTTTATGTACTCACTTCTTATTCAATAAGTAATGGTAAGCCATTTTTCAGTTTTCTATTCTAAAAAATGTCAAATTTTAAATGTTTTCTCTTGTTTTCTTAAATATACATGTTTACGAAAGTAGATCTATTTCTAATGAATCATTTCTTATTACTTATATTTAATTAATTGAAAATATGTATAAACTTTTGCTACTAGTGCTCAAATCTGGTGCTTGAGGGCTCATGATCGACTCCCATCGTCTCAGTAAAAGTACTAAATAAAAAGATTTTACTTATTCTATAATTATACCTCTGGTGAGGAATGAATGATTGAAGCTTTTTTATTCGTGTAATTTATCTCATTCATTGATAAGCACTATGACAACAAAAATAGCCTTCTGGTATTTTTATAGGAATAAAGTATGGTCCAGATGATTTAGTCCGTGTTGATATTATTACTCCTATATTAAAATAGTAATATTACACGATTGTATCTTTATCAATATGTAATAACTCAAAGAAGGGTGGAATTATATGTTTTCTAAGAGATTCGTTCGAATATACTCAATACGATCAGTATTTTCATAAACAAGGTTTACGAATGAAAAGATGAGATTATAACAAGATTAAGACATGAACCATGACAACATATTTTTTATTTTTAACTTTAATTATACATTCGTATTTTTTAAGCTTAAAAATTTCAAAATGCTTCTTTATTTCAGTTGATGGATTAAATGTCGAAGCAATTAATGAAAACGATGGGCGTTATTCTCCTAATGAGGTATGAATATTTATTATCGATTTCATGCACAATAATTATTATATATATTATTGTTGCCTAATATATCTATACTTGCAAGAATATATTGAAGCCGTTACTCCAATAATAATATAGTATGCTTACATGCATCATTGTTTTAAAAAATCAAAAATTTTTAAAACTTTGGTGAAAATATTAAATAATAAGAATTATGAAAAGTTTGATGTGCGGATGGCTTACATTGTAAGAGTAAAGGACTAGTCAGTCGTTGGTATGAACACTAGTTCTCCTCTAAAAATTGAAATAAGCTTTTCTAACATATGATATATATATATATATATATATATATATATATATATATATATATATATAGCGCTGTTAAACAACAAACTAATATTATTCTTTACTGATCGAAAGTAAACATTGTGGTTCTAAAAACTTAAAATAAAATATTTTATTTCTAGCCAGGGAAGGACTTCACAATTCAAAATAACATTCTAATAGGATCACAAGGAAATCTAAATCCATACACCCATCAATTAGGTCAGGTTTTTTTAAATAAATTCACCGAAAATCCAAATCATGTTTGGCAGGTAAAGTCCAGTAATTAGAAAAATAATTACAATTAATACTGCAGTTCATAAGTGTCAGTTTAAATGATAGTGGAATATTATAAGCCGTATAAAATACGAATTGTTATTTATTGAATAACATGAAATATTTGCATTTAAACAATTGAAGTATTAGCAGTTAATATTAGCTTTGACACTAATAAATCAGTTAAAACAAAATAATGTACTAATACTTTTCAATATAATAATCTCATTTCAAGTCAAAGACAAGGACCCTGGTAGAAATGCATTCTATTTTCAAGGTATAAACAAGATATTTTCAAATGAATATATCTAGTAACAAGGTATATTTGTTCGGTAGTAAGTAGGAAAACATGTAAGGTTTTTTACGGTCATTCCGTCCGATTTATAGTTTACATTTTTTAAGCTATTTTTTAGGTATTTAATAGCTATAATAGTTAGTTTGGAGTAAATATATTTTACGTTTCCAATAAGGTTACCTTGCAACTAGGTATGTTTTACCTATTGAAACTGAAATTATTTTTTAAAAAATAGAAAATATGTTGTTTTTATTGCTTTTCATCTAGTTATTCCCGTATGGTTATGGAATATTGTGTGTGTGTGTGTGTGTGTGTGTGTGTGTGTGTGTGTGTGTGTGTGTGTGTGTGTGTGTGTGTGTATCTTAAAACAAGGTTAAGCCAGGTGTAACATAACCTAGCTAAAAAATTGATATCATTATTATGCTTTCTTATATAAATTCATTGACTTTAATCATTATTTTAATGAATTAATTATAAATGTTTATCAAGTTCATTTCGAAAATTTTGAAGTAACTTATAAGTACGTTGGTTCTATGTACCTTATACATCTACATACATATACAACGCATTGACAACAGCTTACACATTCATATACAATATGTTATACTTATGTGAAGTCATAATCGAGCTTATATACTAACCAAGATAATGTTTTACCACTTGCGGGTATGGCAAATCATCAGATTTGCCGTATGAACACTCTCCATAAATTCAAGTTACGAATTATAGTTATGAACTCAGCATGATTTTTAATTTAAAAAATTAATTTTATTTTATAAAATTTCAAAAATTTCAAATGATATTATTTATTTTATAAATAAATAGGGTAGAATTACTAATTAACAAGCAATAATTGAAGCCGGTATAAAACATAAAAGAATAGAATTTTTTAATGTATTGCTTCATGCGAAATTTTATATACTAAATAATAAAAGAAAAATATTTTCAAAACTAATTTATTACGTATAATTTTTAAGATGACAAAATCGAACGACAAGCAGACTTTATTATTACTTTTGTTTTTTAAATCAACAACCTAATGTTATAATATTATATAAATATTAATTGTTAAATAAATTGCTCATTTACTAACCAGAAAGAAGGTTAAAAACAACCTAGTTTCTACCTAGTTTCTACCTAGTTTTTAACTAGTTTTTAAACCTAGTTTCTACCTTTTTCTTAATTTTATTTACAACGTTCACATTTTGCATTCTAAGATATACCTTGTTTCTAGCCACAATGATTGATTCTATTTTTACTACCTAGTAACTACTTTCCAGCCTATGAAAAATTGTTAGATTTCTACCAGGGGATTATCCCTTAAAATAAATTTACTGATTTACTTAAGTTGTGGATAATAAATTTGAGCTTGAACGTCACTTTCACTGTGCACAACTTTTTACTTACATTTTTATCTGAAATATATTCATCCTGATTAAATTTTGTAAATATTAAAATACACGATAGATCAACGCCCAAACAGAAAAGGAAATCACATTTGGAGAGATGAAGGAAAACACAATACGTAGTGCATTATGGCTGCAGAAAAAAGGCATTGGAAAAAATGACGTGGTTACTATTTGTGTAGGCGGACATGAAGATGTTTATATTCCTTTCGTAGCCACATTTTATGTCGGTGCCATTTACAACGCTTGGCAACCTAATCTTTCGATAGGTAACAAAGACTAAACAAAAATTATTCACATTTTTAATATTTGTCATTTTTTAAATAACTTACATTTCAGAACGTGCGAGACATTATATGAAGCTCGTTAAGCCAAAAGTTATGTTCGTATCTGAAAATGAAATAGAAGTGGTAAAAGAAGCTGCAAGATTAGAACATCATGATGTAGAAATTATTGTTATTGGAAACTTCCCGGGAATCCAATCATTAAGAGACACGCTGAGAATGCAGAAGAGAACAGACGTTCATAATTTCCAATATGTTCTGATAGATGATCCGAATAACATCGGAATGATACAATTTTCTTCCGGTACATCTGGCGTATACAAAGCCGTTTCGTACAGTTACGAAACCATTGCAAGAATTACTGCAAATGATATATTGTTTTCTGGAGGAGAAGGTTCAATAGGTCTCTGGTATTCTCCCTTGAGTTGGGTAACAGGAACCTACAGCATGTTTCAATCTATATTGGCTGGTACAACTAGAATTTATCATGATGCTTTTGATCCTGAAGAAACCTGCAAAATCATAGAAAAATTCCAAGTAACATAATATTTAATTGAGCTTCACGCAGAATATAAATTTTACATTTTCTATAATATTTTTTTCTTTTTCTTGAATTAGGTAAATTGGTCATTTCTAGCTCCGACCATGATTGCTCGTTTGGTTCATTCGGATGTTTTAAAAAACTATGAATTGAAATCGTTAAAAAAAGTGGCAGTTGCAGGAAGTAGACCCAAACGTGAAAATATATGTTATATAAAGAAACATCTACGATATACAAAATTCGTTGTAGCATATGGTAATGTTTATATTTCTTTTTGATGTAGTAATTTAAAAAAAATTTGAGAAACTTTCAAATTGATTATTCGTTATTCTATCAAGGGATGAGTGAACTGGGAGCAGGGATAACTATGCAAAATGACTACTGTAAGAACATAGAATCCGCAGGATTTATTATGCCATATGCGCAGTTAAAAATAATTGATGTAAATAATGGCGCAGCATTGGGTCCCAATCAAAATGGAGAGCTTTATTTTAAATCTGCGACAATGATGATAAACTACTATAACAATCCAAAAGCAACTGCAGAAACTGTTGATAATGAAGGTATGAAATACGCTCTCAGCAATTCGCATGCACGAGCACATTTGTCAAAGAATTGAAAATAATAAAAGTCTATTTACTTCATTTTTAAATAGAAATAATATTTATAATTAAGAACGTATCATAAGCTATCGAATGTGAGAGTGTCCGCTGTAAACCATTTATAAAACTGAAAATAAGTAATATAATCATGTAGTCATAACAATTTTTTTGTTGCTCAGGTTGGTTACATACTGGAGATCTTGGATATTATGACGAAAATGGGGAAATATTTATCATAGATCGTTTGAAAGATCTGATCAAAAATCGAGGATATCAAGTTGCGCCAAGTGAGATAGAAGAGATTTTAATGCGTCATCCAGACGTAGAAGAAGCTATAGTTGTTGGAAAACCCCATGACATTTACATTGAAGAAGCTATGGCATTTGTTCAATTAGTTCCTAATGCAAAGGTAAAGTACCTTAAAAATACATTTACATGAAATTGAAAGAAAATTTTATTTACTTCGAACTATTATGTAAATAATATGCTAAATGAATTTATTGTTTAGATAACTCAGCAGGATCTCGTGGACTTGACTTTCCGCTACGGAGTTGAAAGGAGGCTTCATGGCGGTGTGAAATATCTTGAAGAACTTCCGACTCTTGTTATAGGGAAATACGACAGAAAATATTTGAAAGAATTGGCAAAGACTTACGGTTAGCAGTAATAATTTGGTTATTTATAGTGGAATTAGTTTTTACATTTATAGCTAAGATATGAGTATGAGTCTGATTTACATTAGAGTAATTAGTATTAGAAATAAAGTATTCATTTAATAAAAATTTATCAAACAGATCTTATTTATCTTCTTCTGATGCTACAAACTAACTATGAACAATTGTGGAAGTGTAAATAATTATATTTACTGAAATCGGTCTCGAATTATTCCTAGAAAGATTAACATATTTCGCTGATTATTTTAAATTATTTAAAATTATTTATTGTTTAAAAAATATTTCTATAGTTTATAAATATTCGAACATGTATACATATTATTTTCCTTCATTAATATACGCTTAGATAGGCCGTATTTGGAACCATACAGTTGTATATAGTCTTAAAGACAAAGAAACATGTGTACTTTAGAAATTTTCCGGCGAGAAGAGTATTATTTTGCCTTTTTTAATAATTTATATAAAAGAAATTTATTTACAAAAGACGCATATTAAAGGTGTTCACAATTAGTTCGGCTACTTAATGCTCACACCAAGTCACCATGAATCTTGTCGGGAAAAAAAGAATGTCATCTAAGTGTATAAATCCGCTTTGCTTGTGTAGTATGGTATAATAGTCAATTCGCATAATATGAGCGGCAAGTGCCGTAGACTTTGCACATTAATGATAACTAATATTATTATTCTTCATAATTTAATTAAGCAATAATAATATTACTAGATATCTTCAGTCATAAACAACACACAATCTTAATTCACTTCGTCACGAACGCATGGGCGCCTCACTCTCCCGCAAACATAGTATAAAAGCTCGCATATATACACATACATCACTGCTTGCGCGTGATTATATCAGCCGTCGCTTTCAACACACGTGGTTCGCCCACACGTGGTCGCAAGTCGCCACATACCCAAGATGGCGTCGCCATGTATTAACGAAATTAATTTTCTCATTAAGGCCAACCGAGACCCACGTTGGGCGTCATTTTGTCATGCGGCAAAAAAAACAAACAAAATTTTATTAATAACTTATTCAATTTAATTAAGTTGATGTACGAGCACACAAAAATTCTTTTTCATCAAACGTCACTCACCTGTGGAAAACTCTGGGGGAGCTCCGCCGGTCTGTAAGGAGAAATTAATATAGGAAAAAAACTAATGGCGCGTCCAAATACGTACGTAGCTGGAACGGCATGTAGGTCCGACAAAGAAATAAATGAGACACCCGAAATTTCTTTGACTGCCGTCAGGCTCTACCTCTTTATTCATTACTAATGTGACAACAACAATAAAAACGTGACTGCCGCGTAGACTCCGCCCGTCGCGTCCCGAACAATTTCGTCGCCGCCCGCGGTTTTCGCCCGTAAACCGAAAGAAGCACCGAATACTTCATCCGCCGCGCTTACTCTCCTCCTTAGAGGGACGCTGTTGGCTCCGGATAGATCCTCCGGAGGAAGGGTAGTGTCGAGCCGATGATCCGATGTACGGGTTCGGCAATGCTGCTGTCTCCGCTTCCTGCCCGTCTCCTTCTTTCTTTTTCTTCTCGTCTTTTTCTCGTTCGCCTCTTCTCTTTCCGTTGCCTCGCTCTACGCTATGTTTCATCATCTATTGTTGTGCATCTTTCTCTAGGCCCTCACTGCCTCTACCCTCACTTTCTTTCTCTTTCACAATACTATATACTTCACGCCTTCTATATTTCAGTTCTCTTTCTATAATTACACCTTCCCTTCTTCGATTTCTCGTTCCTTTCATGCTCTCTTCCTTTCAATTCTCGTTCGCCCCTTCTCTCTCTCGCTCTCTTCCTTTCTTTCTCTGGTTTTCTTTCTCTATATTTCCTTTCGTCCTCTCATCTTCAATCTCTCTCTTGCTTTCTTTCTCTTGTCTTCTTTCTCTCGTTTCTTTCTATCATCTTCACTCTCTTTCGTCTCCCTTTTATCGCCTGTCTTACTTCACAGTTCATCTACTTCTTTCTTTCACTCTGCTTCCTTTCTCTCTCTCTTCTTCTTCTTCGCCGCATGACTTCATCTTCCTTTCTCTATTATCGACACTTTTTGTGACTCCGCCGGCGATCGAGACGAGAGTGAGTGTGCGCGTGGCGCGTCTCTTCAAAATTATTGAAAAAAGGGGGTGGGGATAAGCACGAGACACGTGGAGCGCGATGCCCGCGGGACGAATCACGGAATTATTTCCATTACATAAATTTTATTTTATATATTCTTACGGCATTATTCTACCTTTGAATAAATTTTTCTGAAATAATTTATTCTGTATAACTTTTATAAATCAATTTTTCTTCACTGATGATAGATACAAAATACGATAGAACTTAAAATGTAATATTACAAATTATTTTCGAAGTCCAAAAACTAGTTTTTCTTTCTGATTATGGTATCGTTTAAACCATTATAAGTTCGTGGAAGCATTTACAATTCTTAGAGTAACGGTATCTATGTGTTGCCATAATGTATAAATTCTTGACTGTATTAAAGATATTATTGTTAAATGTACATACAAATAGTGACATCTATAGCAAGGTGAGACAAAATCTTCTTAATTGTTATGTATTCTAATCAATGAGTTCCTTTTCACTGAAATAAAATAAAAAAAAAAATAAAAATCATATAATTATCATTTCTAAATTCCATTTTCACACAAGCATAATTTTTTTCCTTTTTCATAGAGTTAACGGTTCACTCAATCATTATTATTTCAAAGGGACAAAAAAAATATTATTCCAAATCAGCTTTTTTTTCCTCTTAAATATAAAATTAACCTATCTTAAGCATACATTATTTAAATCACTAATTTAATAACATTTCTTTGATAACGTTGATTTTTATAGAATAAATGTGAACGTAAGAGTAATAACAAAATAATAAAATCTCAGGGCCTTAAATCCACTGAAATCTCATAACATGAAAGGATTTTTCTAATCGAACATTTTCTGTAAAGAGTCTCCACTCGGATGTCTCAAGTCTTAAATGAGCTTATATACTAATCAAAATAATTATTTTTCACTTGCGGCAGTGTGCAATCAACGGACATGAACTGTGCGGACTCTCCATACTAGCTACTTTTTTAAAATAATAAAATTCTATTTACTTAATTTTTTAAGAGAAATAATATTGATACTTAAGGACGTACCATAACTTAGCGAATGTGAGAACGTCCGCTTTAAACCTTTTATAAAACTCAAAATAAGTAATACAATAATGTAGTAATAACAATTTTTTTGTTGCCTAGGTTGATTACATTTTAGATATCTTAGATATTATGATGAAAATGGGGAAATATTTAGAATAAAACGTTTGAAAGATTGGTTAAAAAATAGGATATACAGTTGCCCGGAGTGAAATAAAAGATTAATGATAGAAATAGAAGATTAAATTAATTAATTAAATACATTATATTAATAAATATTTGTATCGGTCTTACAATCTTTATAATATCATATATTAGCTAAAATATTGACAATCAGACTGTCCTTGTTAATGATCACCCCCGTAGAATCTGAAATAAAACTTATTACTACAATAAATTATATCAGAAAATTAAAAATAAAAATGAAATTCATAATAAAATAGAATAAGTACTTTTATTATTTTTTACTTTTTATTTTACTTATTATTGAATTTTTATTTTTATTTTTATTTTATTATTAATTTTCTGATATAATTTATTGTAGTAATAAGTTTTATTTCTATAAGTTCTGATGTCTTTATGTCTATAAGTTCTTCTACCGTAAACAATAAAAATTATTTTGTAATTTTTGTTGATGAATTTACGCATTATACTGCGACATATTTACGTTTATTCTGTCTTTAAAGATTTTGTTTGCAAAAGCGAAAGTCATTTTCAATTAAAGTTATTTAAATTATATTGCGATAATGGGAGAAAGTATTTATCCAACGAAATGAAAGATTATTTTACACAAGAAGGCATTACTTATCACTTAACTGTCCCTCGAACGTCGCAATTAAATGGGGTGGCGGAGCGTACGAATCGCACAATTATAGAAAAAGCTCGCGCTATGATTTTTGGTGCAAAATTGAATAAATCTTTTTGGGGAGAAGTAGTTTTAACTGCCACATATTTACTTAATCTAACACCAACAAAAACGTTGAGATACGAAAAAACGCCATATGAAATATGGCATGACAAAAAGCCGTCAGTTAAATAATTACGGGTTTTCGGTTCTACAGTTGTTGTACTTAATAAAATAAAAAAATCTAAATTAGAGGAGAAGTCGTGGAGGCATATTGGTGGGAGATGGCCCAAACGGTTACAAAGTTGAAATGCTGAAAATAAAAAATATGTTGTCGTAAGGGACGTAATTTTCGATGAAATTAATTACATAAATACTAGGCCAAAAATGAGGCAATGTCATAGTACTGATCAAAATGTTGTCTACGAAACTGACGAAATTGATTTCAAGTCAACATCAGTAAATTGCCCTTCAATCAAAAATGATAAATCAGGTAGAAAAATTAACAGTAAATCAGATATAACTGTAAACCTGATGGGCCAAGTGAAAATATCGATTATACGAATCTTAATTCTAAATTAAAAAGTAGAAAAATTCATAAATCTGAACCTAAAAATATAAATAAAAATAATGAATTGAAAGAAAAAGTGAACAATCGAAGGAGTGACACGTTAAAATTGAATTCTCAAATATCTTATAATGAAGACGACATACCAAAAGATTATATAATGCGCGCCCAATCTATTATAAGCAAGATTCCAAGTTCTTATCAAGACATTAAAAATAGAGATGATAAAGATCAATGGTAGCAGGCAATTAAAGAAGAACTAAATTCACTAATAATTTATAAAAACTTGAAGTTTGGTTGATAAACCAAAAAATAGAAATATTATCGATTCTAAGTGGGTTTTTTCTATTAAAAATGACGAATTTGGAAAACCAATAAGGTATAAAGCTCGTCTTGTTGCACGCGGTTTTAGCCAAGAATATATAACAGACTATAATAAAACATTTGCTCCGGTTGCAAAGATTTCTAGTTTTAGATTTATAATAGCTTTTTCAAATCAATTCAATTTATTACTACATCATATGGATGTAAAAACAGCATTTTTAAATGATATACTAAAGGAACAAATTTTTATGAAAGCGCCAGAAAGTATAAATGTCGAAAATAATAAAGTTTGCAAATTGCATAAAGCTATTTACGGATGAAAACAAGCAGCAAGGTGCTGATTCGAGATATTTGAAAGAACACTGTTAAATAAAGGTTTTCGAAATTCCTCAGTTGATCGATGTATATATTAGATAATGGAAATATATTAAATAATATGTAATTTTATATATTGACGACCTTATGATTACTACTGCTAATATTGATATAATGAGTAATTTTAAAAATTATTTAAAAAAACAATTTCACATGACAGAACTGAATGATATTAAACTTTTCCTAGGAATTAAAATAGAAAGAGATAATAATAAAATAACATTAGATCAAAGTGCTTATATACGAACTATTTGAATGAATTTCAATATGTATGATTGTAATCCTGTCAGCACGCCTCTTCCAAGTAAGTTAGATTATGTAGCATTAAATTCGGATGACAAAATAGAGGCCCCTTGTAGAAATTTAATTGGTTGTTTAATATACGTAATGCTGTGCACTAGACCAGATTTGAATACTGCTTTAAAAATTTTAAGTCTCTATACAAATAAAAATAATAAAGAACTATGGCAGAATTTGAAAAAAATATTATGCTTAAAGGTTCTATAAGTATTAAATTAAATTATATAAGACATAATTATAATAATATCTTGATCAGTTTTATCGATTCAGATTGGGGAGTTAGTGATGAAAAGGATAGAAAAAGCGCAACTGGTTATTTATTTCAACTTTTTGAACAAAGTACTATATGTTGGAGTACGAAAAGGCAATCGTCAGTCGCAGCTACATCAACCGAAGCCGAATATATGGCTCTCTTTGAAGCAGTCAGAGAAGCGCTATCGTTAAAGTCTCTTACTTCTACAATTAATATAAATATTAAAGAACCTATTATAATATTTGAAGATAATAATGGATGTATTAGCATAGCAAATAATCCTACAAATCACAAAATAATTTATAATAATAATTTAATAATTTCTGTAATAATTTAATAATATTTTAATAAAATCTGTAATAATTTACATGTGCTTTGTTTAAAAACACATCGTAGACCTCCGTCGCTGATTAGCACCGGTATTTGGAAGCATAAATAGAGCGACGTTAAATAACATAAAAAAAATTAAAAAAAATCCCAAAGATAGATATTAAATATCATTTTTCGAAAGAACAAATTGAAAAGAATATAATTGCGCTAAAATATGTTCCTACAGGTAAACAAGTTGCAGACACATTAACGAAGCTACTACCAATAGCAAGATTTTTACAATTGAGAGCCACTATGGACTTGCAATAAATTTTTATTATAAATATATACTATAATTTAATTTATAATTTTACGGAAAATATATTTTCTTTTTGTATGGGTCTGATTAGGTTTTCTGGGTTTTCCTAATCCGTGCAACAAATGTTGTACTCTCTGTAACCTCCCAGGTATAAGTAGAAAGCGCGTACTTAGTTTACTATTAATTTATATCTTATTGTTTTTATTTATTTTTGAGGGGGCGTGTTGGATTTCCCCGACATTAACATATACATTCGGGTGCAAAAATAAATGTCCCTCTATTTCTATCTATAACTGTTGTAGGCCGCTATAAATATTTATGACACCTTTGCCATTCTTAGGAGCCTTTTTCTACCTGCCCCTCCTCTATAATACTACAACTGCAAGTCTCTATACTGATTGTTGTCCATAGTTATTCGTATCGAGAAGTCGTGCTTTCGATTTCATGTTTTGAATAACATATATTAAATTCAATCTTAAGATTTCTTTATTTAGAACCTAATTTCCAATAGTTCTTGTCTCACCTAATCGGTATTACTGACATCAATTTTTACTGCCTTCTTTTATTCGCAAAATATCATATAATTTTCTTTTTATTCCTAAGAATTTTTTTTCATAAATTTTTGCAAATATAATAGACAGATCATTTGAAACTTTATTGATGTCATATCTCACTTGTCGTAACATTAAGGAGCCAATAGGTGACCAAATGTGAAACATACGCAATATTCATGGAATACTATTTTATTTCATAATTAAAATTAACTAGATTATAGTAAGTTAATATGTATCTATTGAATTAGAATGAATTATTTTGTAAAGTAAATTTCTTTTGTAGTACATTTTAAAATATGGTTCATAATTGCTTACTTCAAATTCTGTAAATATGAATAATGTATCAACAGAAATTGAGGAATGCTCACCTCATTTCATAGGATTCACCGGTATAGAATTAATTCATAAAGGGCATATAAAAGCCACTGTCTCGAAAGATTTGATTTACTTACAGTAGCTCTCCCGCAATAAAACGCCTGTGATCATCAAAAATGTCTTCAATAAGTAACGGTTAGACATTTTTCTGGTTTCTATTCTAAAAAATTTCAAGTTTTAAATGTTTTCTCTTATTTTCTTAAATATACATGTTTACGAAAGTAGATCTATTTTTAACAAATAAATTCTCATTACTTATATTTAATTAATTAAAAATATATTTCATTTTTATAAGACGAGAATTATGTATAAACTTTGGTTATTCCATTTTGTTATAACATTTTGTTAGTCCATGACACTGTATTTTATTTTTATCTTTAAATATTCTTATTCTTTTAAGTTTAAAAATTTCAAAATGTTCCTTTATTTCAGCTCATGGGTTCAATTTCGAAGCAGTTAATGAACAGGGTGGGCGTTACTGTTCTAATGAGGTACGAATATTTATTATCGATTTCTTACATAATAACTATCATACTTATTATTTTGTGTCTATGGCTTACATCGCTAGAGTAAAGAACTAGTAAGTCGTTGGTATGAACACTAGTTTCCCTCTAAAAATGGAAATAAGCTTTTTTAACATACGATAGATACATATATTTAGCGCTGTTAATACGAAGTACACACGTATTCCGGGAACGGCACCGGCGACTCGAATTACATGTATTTATTTATGAAACAAATGGTATTTTCCAGTCACAGCACTGTATAAAAGTGTTCCATATATCTAATACTTTTTTAATATTATATCACTTTGTATTTTTAAACATTTACGAAATTTTCCACTGTCTTTCTGTACAAACATTTGAAAGTGCTAAATTTTATCAAATACAAATTTGCCTTTTTTTGTTTTATTTTTTAATAACATTATTTATTTATAAATAAGTAATTTCAATTAATTATCTTCTTTTGTTTTATTAATTTCTAGAAGCACGAGAAAGTTCAGCTGTCAACATTTGACATCATGTATTTTTGTTTACATTCATCTTTTATTTTACATCTCTATGGATACATAATATAGTCTTTTATTTATTTACTTTTTTTGTAATTTTTATTATTATAATTTATAAATAAACTTTTCACATAATTTCATAAAATTTTCATTAAAAACGCAATTATTATAACTATATACATTACAATAAATGATTAAATTCGCAAATGCATTAAAAACCCTATTAATTTAAATCCCTTAACCTATATTTAAATATATAAACATAATACAAAAACAATAGAACGCTTTTTTTTAAATTTAAGATTTCAATAACCGCAGGACATTTAAATTTCCTCTTCTCAATTGTTTTTTATCAGTTTGAAACTACGAAAATATATACATATGTAGAATTCATAATAAATCACGATAAATAAATATATTATATTTTTATTTTATTTTTACTTATTAGAAACAAGTTAATTTTATAACTAACATTAAAAAATTCAAAGGAGTCGGTAATAATTCTAGTTCTAAAAACATAAAATAAAATATTTTATTTCTAGCCAGGGAAGGACTTCACAATTCAAAATAACATTCTAATAGGATCACAAGGAAATCTAAATCCATATACCAATCAATTAGGTCAGGTTTTTTTAAATAAATTCACCGAAAATCCAAATCATGTTTGGCAGGTAAAGTCCAGTAATTAGAAAAATAATTACAATTAATACTGCAGTTTATAAGCGTCAGTTTAAATGCCAGTGGAATATTATAATCCGTATAAAATACGAATTGTTATTTATTGAATAACATGAAATATTTGCATTTAAACAATTGAAGTATTAGCAGTTAATATTAGCTTTGAGACTAATAAATCAGTTAAAACAAAATAATGTACTAATATTTTCAATATAATAATCTTATTTCAAGTCAAAGATAAGGATTATCCCTTAAAATAAATTTACTGATTTACTTAAGTTGTGGATAATAAATTTGAGCTTTAAGGTCACTTTCACTGTGCACTACTTTTTACTTACATTTTTATCTCAAATATATTTATCCTGATTAAATTTTGTAAATACTAAAATACACAATAGATCAACGCCCAAACAGAAAAGGAAATCACATTTGGAGAGATGAAGGAAAACACAATACGTAGTGCTTTATGGCTGCAGAAAAAAGGCATTGGAAAAAATGACGTGGTTACTATTTGTGTAGGTGGACATGAAGATGTTTATATTCCTTTCGTGGCCACATTTTATGTCGGTGCCATTTACAACGCTTGGCAACCTAATCTTTCGATAGGTAACAAAGACTAAACAAAAATTATTCACTTTTTTAATATTTGTCATTTTTTTAAATAAATTTCAGAACGTGCGAGACATTATATGAAGCTCGTGAAGCCAAAAGTTATGTTCGTATCTGAAAATGAAATAGAAGTGGTAAAAGAAGCTGCAAGATTAGAACATCATGATGTAGAAATTATTGTTATTGGAAACTTCCCGGGAATCCAATCATTAAGAGACACGCTGAGAATGCAGAAGAGAACAGACGTTCATAATTTCCAATATGTTCTGATAGATGATCCGAATAACATCGGAATGATACAATTTTCTTCCGGTACATCTGGCGTATACAAAGCCGTTTCGTACAGTTACGAAATCCTTGCAAGAATTACTGCAAATGATATATTGTATTCTGGAGGGGAAGGTTCAATAGTTCTCTGGTATTCTCCCATAAGTTGGGTAACAGGAACCTACTGCATGTTTCAATCTATATTGGATAGTGCAACTAGAATTTATCATGATGCTTTCGATCCCGAAGAAACCTGCAAAATCATAGAAAAATTCCAAGTAACATATTATTTAATTGATCTTCACATAGAATATAATTTTCTCATTTTTTATAATGTGTGACGTCCAACCGAAGTTGGTGCCACCCGGGTAATCTTAACGGCGATTCTAAGCCGTTATTTACCGGCAAATGCCCCCTTGTTTTTCGGCCAACGCTTTCGCGTGTTGAAGCCGGGGACACGCGGGGCAGATCGCGGATACACTTATTTCGCGAGGGCGCGGCGCGACGCGGAGCTGTTTCGACGCTGGTTGAGGCCACTCCCGGGCGGCTCTCACCCCAGCGTGTCGGACTTGGAGCGGCGACGGCTCCAATATCCCCCAAGGGTAGCAGCGGCACGCGTTCGGCCTCCCGCTATTACCTCGGGTCGTCGCGCTTATCTTTAGCGGAGTCTACGGGTCCAGCGACAGCTTTCTGTCTCCTAGACTCGTATCTCCCGCCCTAAAAATAAGCGCGCGTATCGCGGAATACAAGGTAAAAGAATTTGAAAAATATATATAGAGTGCTTACTTTTATTTAAAATTTTATACAGTACTACGAAAATACAAGAAATAAGTTCTACGCTACGCAAACGCGACCGGCAGTCTGCTTTTCGCGGTCCAGCGGGCCCGTATTTATAGTTGGGGCGCGACGCCGCCGAAATTTTCTCCGCTGAGAAAATACATGGTGGTGGGAGAGATGAAGGGACGTTTTTTTATTATAGGAATATTATACTTCCCTTCATCTCGTACAAATATTATTATGATTGTTACTTTCTCTTTTGCTCGACAAAGACTTTTCGTATAAATACGTGGATGCGAACCTAGGCGTCGTCGTGAATTATAACTAACTTATTTAATATTTGAAAAAAAATTATGATTATTAAAATAATAATTATTGATTACATATAATGCTAATATAAAATAACATACTCTTATGAACTATTACATTTTATAGTGGTGAATACGCGTTAAAAACCTGAATATTAATACTAAAAATAATAATCGTAATAATAACTACTGATAGTAATGGTAAAAATCTTAATAATAATGATCTTGGTAATAATATCAAAAGAATGATTTACAAATAAGATAAGCACGATTAATAGTAATTAATGTAGTAACAATAATAATAATTAAATTAATAAGATAAACACTGATAATAATAATCAACCTTACTATAATAATGATTAAAATAAGATAACGCTTAAGACAATAATTAATTTTGTTGATAATAATAATAATAATTAAAAACTATAATAATAACTGTGGTTCGCAAAGTAGTAATTAGCGTAATAACAATAATAATATTTAAAATAATAAGATAAATACTGATAATAATAATCAACCTTACTATAATAATGATTAAAAATAAGATAACGCTCAAGATAATAACTAACTTTGTTAATAATAATTAAAAACTATAATAATAATTAATGTTATAAGAATAATTACGGTTTGCAAAAAGTAAATTCTCGCGATAATAATTATAATTATTTAAAATTAGAAAAAGACTTCGAAGCAGGTATTATATTTTCAAATATTAATTCATTATATAAAATGCTTTTAAAATTCGTAGTTTTCTTCGTAGTGTCGTTCTCGCTGGTGTTTCGCCCCAAAATTCCTTAGTGTATACAAAGGGGGAGGGGGTCATAAAAGTCGCATTAGCGCGCCTTCCACTCGTCCCGAGTTTCCGCGGGGGGAAGTACGATCGGCGAGGGGGGGGAGGAGAGAAAGCATTTCAGCCCACGCCGCATTACGGCGGGCCCGCAGCCAGGCAGCCTCGTTTGGGCCGCATCTGGCTTTTATTGCGGGGGGGAGGGCGTGCGCAGTTCGTCACTCGACGCTGTCTGCACTTTTCCGATTTCAGGCACAGAAAAATTTTAGAATATTCTTTTTCCGTATCTTATACGCAGATATATATATATATATATTCCGCAGGCAGAGCAATCGCGACGTTGCCAGACGCTCATCCCTTTTCTTCTTTCTTTCTATCAATTTCTATTTCACTCTCCTCCTCGCTCAAACTCCGCGCACATTCCCGGCGCGAGAAACTACAAGGGGATGACCATTTGTGTAAATATTTACACACACACCCGTATATACGTAGATACGTAAATGTGTATATCTATATATATATGTGTGTATTCGTATATATATATATATATATATATATATATATATATATATATATCCGACGTCGTTGCTGGACGCAACACCCGCAACCTTAAATGGTTGGTTGGGGCTTGAAAAGATCCAAACAACCATCACGCTGAGTTGTTGTAACCATTGGTATAGTGTTGGACTCTTCTTGGTAGTTTGGTTTGTTATTCGTTCGACGGTGACAAGCATGAGTAATTTTCACGTACTGGCTGACTGAACTCTGGCTCTTCTTTCTTCTAGTTAGGCGCTATTAATTCTACTTACAATGTTAAGGTTACAAATATCGATCGCGAATGTGGTTACGGTGTACCTCCAAATAGATATATTTAATTAATTTCACATTAGTATGCAACTTAGTACAAACATCTTAAACTATCTTAATACGCTTTACATTCGTTATCGCAGTAGTAATTTTGACGCTCTAGGTTCGTATCAAAAAGAAGGTTTTTTTTTTTATTTTTATATATATTTACGATTTTTTTGTGTTTTGTTTTTTTTTATTTTGAATATATGCATATATTCGCACGTAGATACGTACTTCGTACATCCATATATTCTTTAATTGAGACTGCCAGTTATGCTTATGTTTACGGTTTATAATTAATTTTAGTTTCAGCGTTTCTTGCGTCGTTATTAATATACGATATTCGCAAGCTATTCGCGTGAACAATTTTTCCGCCCTTTTTATATTGTATTTTTATATTGTTTTTGCCGATGATCTCTAATATACGGAACGGACCGGAATATTGATTTGATAATTTCGCAGGTTTCGGACCGCTTAGTAAAAACACATAGTCGCCTACTCTAAATTTTACCTCTTTACTGTGACGGTCATACCGTTCTTTCGATTTTTCTTTCGATTTGATAATGTTATCGTAAACTAATTTTTTTATTCCTGTTAGTCGAACGACTAATTCCTTGACATAACCTTGATAGGTTGGAACCAAATCGGCTTCGCGAAGTGGGTCGTTTGAGGGAAGTCTAGCTAGTTTACCAAACACTACTTCAAACGGCGTATGCTTGGTACTTTCCTGTACACACGTATTGTAATTGAGCATCGCTATTTCCACCCATACATCCCATTCCGAATCTTTTTCCGTATATTGTTTGAGAAATTCTCCTAACGCGTGATGAGACCGTTCTAGGGACCCATTAGACTGGGGGTGGAACGCAGTTGTTCTGACTTTCTTTATTCTAAATCTCTTTGCTACTCTCTGCATTAAACTACTCAGAAAATTTCTGCCTTGATCGGTAAGTATCACTTTCGGAGCACCAAAGATACAGATGCATTTCTTTATGAATGCATCGGAAATTGTGGATGCCAAAGCGTTCGGCAGCGGGACGGCTATGCTATATTTTGATAACTGATCTTGCATTGTTAGGATATACTCATTTCCGAGTCTCGTTCTTGATAATGGGCCCACTATATCGAGCGCTATTTTCTCGAATGTAGTACCCGGTGTGTCCGTAATAACCATGGGTTGTCTTGTCTTTACCCGCACGAGTTTCTTTAGTTGACAATCTATACATTGCTGAATGCGTCTTTGCACATCTGCCTTTAAGTTATCCCAGTAGTACTCTTGCCTGATACGATTGTACGTTTTAGAAACACCTCGGTGGCCGCCAATCGGCGAGTTATGGTATTCATAGAAAATTTCATCTCGACGATCAGGCGGGACAAATTTTAATGTGCCTTTACAAATTATTATCTTTATATTGGTGTCCTTAAATTCATTTTGAAAAATACTCATGACTTCGCGCCATTCTAATGCTTGAATGTCTGGCGAGTGAGCAATACTGAATTCGTCGATACTTTTATCGAGGCTAAATGTTTTTAACTCTTTACATGCATTCTGCATGTTCTCTTTTATTTTTGACAATGATTCGGGTTGGTCACCCTTAATACTCATAGCAATTAGGAACTTACGATTGCTTCGTCTGTATGGGCTTATCTTAGCTTCTTCTACGTATTGACGTTCCGGAATTTTATTCGCCTCAGCAAGCTTCCATGCTGCTAGGTCACAAGGTTCGCCTTTGCTATTGATAAAATATAGGATATGATCATTGCGAAATTGAATCGCTTCCTTCGTTTCCACAATTTTATTTTTGCTCTCTCTTAAACTCTTTCCTTCAACGTCAGCTTTGCTATTTTTGGCATCGTCACCTTTAATTTCGTTGCCACAATTAGAACAATTACTTTGTTCCATTACCGAACTTTCGCTACTAGAGGTATCTAGGTCGCTACTGCTTTGATCCGTATTACTTTCGGATGGTAAGGTAGGTTTGCCCTTAGGTTTTCTACTTATCATTTTCGATTTATGCTGCGGGGAGTAGGATGACTCATTGTCTGATTCATTTGTAGACTCACTACCTTTCTGTAAAATATCTGTTGCTTTGCTCTTTCGGACGAATGTTGGCTTATTAATTTTCGATTTACACAACTTAGTAAGTTTTTTATTCTTTTGCTTTTTCGTCAATTTGCGCGATTTGTCCTCCATAACATTGCTCGGCTTTTCATCATCTCGAGCTTCTTTAATTGATCGTCCTTGGCGTTTACGAAGCGTTCGAAGGTTATTAGTTCCTATCTGATGCGGATCTGGGGTTTCTCTTTCCCCCTGTTTAAAAATGGAAGTGTCAACCGCAACAGTCACTCTATTAGTCCCTTGCGCTTCCGGTCTGTATTTCTGGGTTTGGTTCGTAGTTTTACGTCGTTGCGGACGGCTTTCGATTGCTTCTTCTGTACCTTTCTTCATCTTATCGTTATTATTTATTTTTATATTCTGGACCTTCGATCTTCTTCGTTTCCTTCTGTTTTTTCTTAAAATTTTTTCTTTCAAATTAGCGGTATCTGCTCCCAACTTAGAAAAATTAGCATGACTTGCTTTCTCCTTATCGAACTTTGAAAAATCTTGGACTCTCTTTGAAAACTTAGAAATATGTGGTTTCTTAATATAGCCGTTCTCTTCCCGAGATTCTTTGGGGGACCTATGACGTTCAGTTAAGGGGGAACCTGGAATTTCAGGATTTGTAAATGGTCTATCGAGATTAAGAAGCCTTTTCTTTTGCGCACGAGTGACTGCGTTTACATTTTCGACAGGGTTACAAGACAATGCATCGGCGTGCACATTTGTCTTCCCCGGATTGTAAACAACCTTATAGTCGTACTCTGATAGCTTCAACCTCCATTTTATTACTCGTGTATTCAAATCTGCTGTTTTGAACCACACGAGCGGCTGGTGGTCAGTCACAAGGGTGAACGTACGTCCAAATACGTACGGCCTAAAAGTCTGCACCGAATGAAGCATAGCTAGTGCTTCCTTCTCATACACCTCGTAGCGTAACTCGGGTCCGCGTAAAACGCGTGACGTATAGGCGATCGGTTGATCTCTACCGAGTTTCCCTTGTGATAGGATGTCGCCAATAGCATAACCCGACGCGTCCGTTGTGATTATAAATGGCTGATCCATATCGGGAAATCGCAGTACAGGCGCTGTGCATAAAGCCTTTTTTAGGTGTAGAAACGCATTTTCTGCGTTCTCTCCCCAGACAAATAGTTCGTTGCTTTGCAAGAGTTTCGTAAGCGGTTTAGAAATTTTTGCGAAATCCTTAATAAACCTACGATAGTAACCAGCTAGGCCTAAAAATTGTCGAATGTTCTTTATATGTTTAGGACGCGGGAATCGTTCTACCGCTTCTAGATTCTTTGGATCGGGTGCCAGCCCATTCTCACTAAGAACGTGTCCTAAGTATGCTACTTTTCGTTGTAGAATTTTGCATTTTCCCGGTTCAAGCTTCCAGTTTGCCTTGCGTAATCTTTCCATGACTTCATTGAACAATATTTCGTGTTCCTTTAAAGACTTGGCATAGATTACTATGTCGTCCATATAGACGAACACGCCCTTGCCAATAAGGCCCTCGAGCGTAAAGTTCATCGCGCGCTGATATTCCACGCCTGCATTCTTCAAACCAAAGGGCATTCGCACGAACTCAAAATGCCCGTCGGGAGTAGAAAAAGCAGTTTTATGCATGTCCTCGGGACTCATCGGTATTTGATGGAATCCAGAGACACAATCCATGACGGTGTAGTATTTAGCAGCACCAACAGTATCGAGTATTTCGACAATATTGGGAAGCGGGTAAGCCATTGCTACCGTTTTCTCGTTAAGAGGACGGAAATCTACTACGACACGCCAGCGTGGTTTATTATCAGCCGACTGTTTTTTCGGTACGACCCAAAGCGCTGATGAATAGCTACTTCTAGAGTGCCTGATTACGCCTTTCTGCAGTAATTCGTTCACTTGTCGGTTCACTTCATCCTTCAGAGCATGCGGCAATCTGTATTGACGCGTACTCACTGGAGTGGGGATCTTATGAGCCACTACGTTAGTTGTAGTAAGCTCGTCACCCTCGAGATAAAACCGGTCCGAGTTATTTCTCAACAATTTCGCCGCTTCTTCGTATTCTTTTTCCTCTAACTTATCAATTTGAGTGAGATTTATTAAATTATTTAGACGGTCAGAGTATTTGGATAGGTCCTCGCATAGTTCGGACGCTAAAAAAAGATTATTGTAGTCTCCGTTACTCCAATCAAACTCTTGAAAATTAGTATTATCAAACCGCATTAGAGATTTCAAATTTTCAAATTCCGTATCACATGGTGCTCCTGATTCGGGTTCCCTGTTATAATACGTTAATACATCCTCGTCGCACAGGAAATCTAATTTGGCCTTTTCATTTTTAATCGTAAGTATCATTTCTCCGAAATCAATAACAGCTTTAGCCTTGCGTAAAAAGTCGGTTCCTAAAATTGCATCATATGGTATAGCGCTGTTGTTTGGTAATACAGTTACGTTTGATTCTATACCTAATATATTAAGCGGGGCGACGCCGAGCGTAGGCATCAATAACCCGTCAATTCCCTTTAGATAGGTCTCGTGGGTTATGTCAATGTTGTTTATTGACGGTAGTACTTTCGCCTTAATGATGCTCGCTTCGCATCCGGTGTCGATCAAAATTAATACTCCGTTCCAGTCTAAAAATAAGAACTTATTGTGGTTTCCGGAAAAATTAGTATTGAGTATTTTCGAGTTGTTCCGCCCCGGATCGTTCTCAAAGCCTAACGTAAGTTCGTGATCTCTGATCCTTAACACATTTCTTTCGAAATCTGCTATTGCCTCAAGTTGGACGAGGAAGTTCATCCCCAATATGCCATCATACGGAAGTTTAAAATTTTCCTCTACGACGTGGAAGCTTAACGACTTACTGAAACCTTTAATTACAGCGGTACCTAGAGATTTGATCACATTATCCGTTATTCCTTTTAATCTCGTAACCGCGGTCGTGTCGATAGCTATACCGTCTGGCAGTTTTCCTTGCTTAATAATGTTCCCATGTGAACCTGAGTCGATTAAAAATGTGATCTTCTCAATTCCGAATTTTAAGATGACATGGGGTAGCACTTCTGCCCTTACAGTGGTTGCAACTCGGATGCTTCCTCCTCCATCCTTGCAACATTGGTAGAGCGCATAGTATCGAGCGGTGCCATTGGCTGCGCTCTGGGCATGGAGGCACCGTTCAAGTTTCCCGTTCGCATTTTCTCATTATACATACGTTTCCTGCATTCGTTTATATGGTGCCCTCTATTTTTGCAGTAGGCGCAGCTTTGCGAGGAGGGGCAGGACGAGGTTATGTGTCCAGGTCGATTGCATTTCCTGCAAATCGCCCGGTAAGGGGTATTATTTTGCTGATGAGCTCCTGTTCTGGCATTCAGTGGGCACGATCACGCTCTATGTCCGGGCTCATTACACCGAAAACATCTCTCAGGAGGCCTACAGTTTTTGGCTGTATGGCCTCTTAAATTGCATATTTGGCACGTGACGCGGTTGGGGCAGGCGATAGCTACGTGTCCCGCTGCATCACACAGCTGGCATATAGTCGTGAGCGACTTATTTGCTCCGTGTGTTGGACAATTGCGAGCTTGATGTCCGAATCGCCCGCAACGCTCGCATGTTACCTTTCGTTGCTCAGTAGGAGGTTGGTCTAATTGGCAGACATATGCCTTTTTCTTATCTTCCTTACCTCGAATTGTAAGCTTACGGCTCAGATCTCTTAGCAATGTACGCTCGTCGAGATCTCTTTCTTCTTGTATGGCTTTATTTATAACAGCGTTGAGATCGGTGGCCGCTGCACCGATACTCCTATCTATTTCTTTCTTTAATCCTTTGCGAAAGCAAGTGATCAACGTAGCTTTGGCTTCCCGTCGCATCGCTTCCGTTACAGAGCCTACATGGGCTCTCTCTGCCTCTAAGAGTCGACGGCCTAAATCTTTAACGCGGTTTGCAAAAGATATTACATTTTCGTTATCTCGTTGGAACTCCGTTCCCAATTCGCCGATTAATTGCTGAACGGTTCGAGGAGGCGCGTATATGGTCTCCAGATAATCCTTTAAAGCTGCGACAGTGTTGAATGTCTGTCCGCGAATCGCTTGCCTTGCTTCCCCTGTCACGCGTGCCCGTAACAACCTCACAAAACTTGGTTCATTGGTCGCGTCTATGATTTCTAATGCTTCATCGCAGCCTTCGAAGAACTCGCTCAGGGTGATGTTACGCCCGTCAAATACAGGCACCACCTTAAGCACGTCCTTCAGTGGGACTGATTGCGTAGGCATTGTTACGTGAACTCGGTTATTGTCTGAGATATGTATATCGGGGTTTTTAGATTCCTCCTTTTGCTTATTGTCAGCCGATTTTTCCGATTGCGCGGTTAGTTCTAGGACAGTCTTCCAAAAGATAGATCGTTCCTTGTAACGCTCGCGGTGGAGGTTTTGTTTCTACATCCCTCGGGATCTCTTTAGTTGGCGAAAAAGGGTCGCCGTTGTCGATATAGTCTAGGCAGAATTTATTCTTATCTGCCCGACTTCTAGTGACACGCTGTTCAGACATGCATCTTTATTATATAGCTGGTGTCAAATTTTCGCGTTAAAATCGGTAATTATATAATAATAATAATAATTTTAATTATAATATAATAATAATAATAATTTATTAATAATAATTATATAATAATAATAATTATAATAACTGAAGTTATTAACTTATTAATTAAAAAGCATTACAACGTTATAAGATTAATGCAGGGCTAGTTAACGACCGTACCGCTTAAATAACTTTATTATTAATATAATAATTAGTAATGTTTCCTCCTTTCTTAGTCGTTCAAATTTAGCTGCCTAACGGCTTCTTCCTGGAATTCTATATCCGACACGCTTACGGACCGTTTATCGTTCAGTTCCCTGAAAGCGCGTGCGGTTATTTGCCAGGTTTTTTCCAACCAAGCTTTCAATTCCTCATTTTCTTTTTCCAGCCCCTCTACTCGCTCTTCTACGCTGGTAATTTTTCGCAACAAGAAATTGGTATTCCTATGTGTCTCCACACAGGCCTCTTGTAATTCTTCGATATATGTGCGGTTATTTCGCGACAGCGTTCCTACCATACAAAGCGCACTGTGGTGGGAACTAACTCGCTCTTCTATAGTTTCTAACCTTTCCTCGCTCGGCGCGGGGGGGTCTCTATTTAGCCCTACCATTTAGATAACGAGAGAGCGACGGTGTATATATATAGGGAGAGAGAAAGGGTATAAAAATAAAACAAAAGAATTATAAACAAAACTATAAAAAAAAAAAATAAAAATTAAAGAGAAAGATTAATGTTTCAAGAGAAAAATAACTAAATAAATAAATCAATAAATAGAAAAAAAAGTAGTTAAAGTTGAGGTTTAAAACAATAAAAGGATTAAAAGGAAACAAAATATTAAGAATCAAAAATGGTAATTTAAATAAAGATTAAAAATTAAACGGATTAAACTTAAAATCTAGATTAAAATTATAATTAAAAGAGTTTAAAAAGAGAGAAAAAAAAATATATCGTTATAAAATAAGTTAAGAGAAAGAAAAATATTTGAAAAAAAAAGGAATGAAAGGTTAGAATAAAAGTAAATTTGAAAAATAAAAGTTAAAATTACTAAAATTAATAATAATAATGGCAAAGTAATATTAGAATTCAGCTAAGAAAAAAAAAGAAAAAAAAATACTGTTAATAAATAAGTTAAAAGTAAAAAAAAAGGTCGGATTTTAACAAATATATTAAAAAAAAGGAAGGAAAATAAAGAGAAAGAGAAAAATTAAAATTAATAAATATTAAGAATAAAGAATTAAAGTTAAAGATAATTGGTTAAAAACAACCAAAACCGAAAGCAAAAATAAAATTAATATCTAGTTAAAAGGAAAGTGGGAAGTGAAAGTGGGAAAGGGAAATATGGTACAACACACAGATAAAAATGTATTTCTGGTAAATTCGTTTATTAAAAAAATTATATAGTGCCTATATATGCATACACGATTTAATTGAATTAATCGTCGCTTTCGCTCTCGCTGTCGGAATTAAAAAATAGCTTTCTCTTCCACTCCGCAAGTCTCGCACGGCTGGGTGGATCACCCGATTCTTGGACGGGGCTTGGGGCCGGTATACCCTGATCGGTCGCCAGATCCCTCTTTTCTCGGCTCCGTCGCTCCTCTGCGGCGCGGAGTTCTTCTTCCGTCGGTCCGCGAGGGGTCAGCGGGCAGCCAGACGGCTTTAGCCGCAGGTCCCGGATCGGTGACAACCACTTGGATGTAGTTGCCTCGGCTCGGCGGCGCGTCAAGAGAGAGAGAGAGGGCGCAACACCGGGCGGCGGCGCAGTCAGGTGCGCTGCGCTGCGCTGAGGTAGTCGGCCGGCGGCGGCTGGCAGCGGCGCTTCAAGAGAGACAGAGAGGCGCTGCGCTGCGGTAGTCGGTCGGCGGCGGCTGGCGACGGCGCGTCAAGTGAGAGAGAGAGGCGCTGCGCTGCGGTAGTCGGTCGGCGGCGGCTGGCGGCGGCGCGTCAAGAGAGAGAGAGGCGCTGCGCTGCGGTAGTCGGCCGGCGGCGGCTGGCGGCGGCGCGTCGAGAGAGAGAGATGACGCAACACCGGGCGGCGGCGCAGTCAGGTGCGCTGCGCTGCGCTGAGGTAGTCGGCCGGCGGCGGCTGGCGGCGGCGCGTCGAGAGAGAGAGATGATGCAACACCGGGCGGCGCAGTCAGGTGCGCGCGGTGCTCCGCGGTGCGATGGGCAGCGCTGATGGTAGGTCGGCGGTGAGCTCCGTGAACGTGAGCTCCGTGGATCCTTCCGTCGTCCGTCGGGTGGCTGCCGACGGCTCGCGTTGTCGCGGCCGCGGAGGTTCGACGATGGCGCCGGTTGTCACACCAGTTGTGGGGTGGATTAACTCCGCCAGCGGAGGCAAGCGCGTCAACGGGGGGTATATCAGCGTCAGCGGCCGGTTAACGACCGGTTGAGGCGGTCCGGAGGTCCCGAACACGCCACGCCGCGGCGGATTTCCCTGGGCGCTCGGTGCGCCTTGATCACGCCGGTAAGTACCTCCTTTTTTATTCCCGAACGCTGGGGGTGGCAGACAAACGGTTTCCCGTTTTATTGGCCGCCGCGCCGCGAGTTCTCGCAGATATCGCTCGTGAATGGGCCGATAAATTCTCCAAACCGTGTCCTCCAGTTCCCGATCTGGAACACGGTTTAGCCCTTTTCTTTCTCGGTTTTCCTGCTCTGTTTCTAAAATTTGGCCCCGAATTAATAAACGGGTCTCCCGTTGCCGCCTCTTGTGCTCTCGATTTTTCTTCTGTTTGCAGGCTTTCCCGGCCACTAAAAATTAGAAACAAAAATGTTTAAAATTATCTCTACGCCCTACGCTTCGCTTCGCGAACTGGCCTAACACTAATCGATAAACGCGAAAACAAAATAAAAAAAGTGTCCACGATCTACAAACGTATCCCGGACGAGCCCCCAATTTTTTTGTGACGTCCAACCGAAGTTGGTGCCACCCGGGTAATCTTAACGGCGATTCTAAGCCGTTATTTACCGGCAAATGCCCCCTTGTTTTTCGGCCAACGCTTTCGCGTGTTGAAGCCGGGGACACGCGGGGCAGATCGCGGATACACTTATTTCGCGAGGGCGCGGCGCGACGCGGTGCTGTTTCGACGCTGGTTGAGGCCACTCCCGGGCGGCTCTCACCCCAGCGTGTCGGACTTGGAGCGGCGACGGCTCCAATATCCCCCAAGGGTAGCAGCGGCACGCGTTCGGCCTCCCGCTATTACCTCGGGTCGTCGCGCTTATCTTTAGCGGAGTCTACGGGTCCAGCGACAGCTTTCTGTCTCCTAGACTCGTGTCTCCCGCCCTAAAAATAAGCGCGCGTATCGCGGAATACAAGGTAAAAGAATTTGAAAAATATATATAGAGTGCTTACTTTTATTTAAAATTTTATACAGTACTACGAAAATACAAGAAATAAGTTCTACGCTACGCAAACGCGACCGGCAGTCTGCTTTTCGCGGTCCAGCGGGCCCGTATTTATAGTCGGGGCGCGACGCCGCCGAAATTTTCTCCGCTGAGAAAATACATGGTGGTGGGAGAGATGAAGGGACGTTTTTTTATTATAGGAATATTATACTTCCCTTCATCTCGTACAAATATTATTATGATTGTTACTTTCTCTTTTGCTCGACAAAGACTTTTCGTATAAATACGTGGAGCGAACCTAGGCGTCGTCGTGAATTATAACTAACTTATTTAATATTTGAAAAAAAATTATGATTATTAAAATAATAATTATTGATTACATATAATGCTAATATAAAATAACATACTCTTATGAACTATTACATTTTATAGTGGTGAATACGCGTTAAAAACCTGAATATTAATACTAAAAATAATAATCGTAATAATAACTACTGATAGTAATGGTAAAAATCTTAATAATAATGATCTTGGTAATAATATCAAAAGAATGATTTACAAATAAGATAAGCACGATTAATAGTAATTAATGTAGTAACAATAATAATAATTAAATTAATAAGATAAACACTGATAATAATAATCAACCTTACTATAATAATGATTAAAATAAGATAACGCTTAAGACAATAATTAACTTTGTTAATAATAATTAAAAACTATAATAATAATTAATGTTATAATAATAATTACGGTTCGCAAAAAGTAAATTCTCGCGATAATAATTATAATTATTTAAAATTAGAAAAAGACTTCGAAGCAGGTATTATATTTTCAAATATTAATTCATTATATAAAATGCTTTTAAAATTCGTAGTTTTCTTCGTAGTGTCGTTCTCGCTGGTGTTTCGTCCTAAAATTCCTTAGTGTATACAAAGGGGGAGGGGGTCATAAAAGTCGCATTAGCGCGCCTTCCACTCGTCCCGAGTTTCCGCGGGGGGAAGTACGATCGGCGAGGGGGGGAGGAGAGAAAGCATTTCAGCCCACGCCGCATTACGGCGGGCCCGCAGCCAGGCAGCCTCGTTTGGGCCGCATCTGGCTTTTATTGCGGGGGGGAGGGCGTGCGCAGTTCGTCACTCGACGCTGTCTGCACTTTTCCGATTTCAAGCACAGAAAAATTTTAGAATATTCTTTTTCCGTATCTTATACGCAGATATATATATATATATATATATATATATATATATATATATTCCGCAGGCAGAGCAATCGCGACGTTGCCAGACGCTCATCCCTTTTCTTCTTTCTTTCTATCAATTTCTATTTCACTCTCCTCCTCGCTCAAACTCCGCGCACATTCCCGGCGCGAGAAACTACAAGGGGATGACCATTTGTGTAAATATTTACACACACACACCCGTATATACGTAGATACGTAAATGTGTATATCTATATATATGTGTGTATTCGTATATATATATATATATATATATATATATATATATATATCCGACGTCGTTGCTGGACGCAACAAATGTTTTTTTCTTTTTCTTGAATTAGGTAAATTGGTCATTTCTAGCTCCGACCATGATTGCTCGTTTGGTTCATTCGGATGTTTTAAAAAACTATGAATTGAAATCGTTAAAAAAAGTGGCAGTTGCAGGAAGTCGACCTACGTGGAAGAATATATGCTACATAAAGAAACATCTACGATATACAAATTTCGTTGTAGCATATGGTAATTTTTATATTTCTTTTTGATGAAGTAATTTAAAAAAATGTGAAACTTTCAAATTGATTATTCTTTATTCTATAAAGGGATGAGTGAATTGGGAGCAGGGACAACTATGCAAAATGAATACTGCAAAAACATAGAATCCGCAGGGTTTATTATGCCATATGCGCAGCTAAAAATAATCGGTGTAAATAATGGCGCAGCATTGGGCCCTAATGAAAATGGAGAACTTTGTTTTAAATCTGCGACAATGATGATAAACTACTATAACAATCCAAAAGCTACTGCAGAAACTGTTGATAATGAAGGTATGAAGTACGCTCTCACCAATTCACATGCACGAATACATTTGACAAAGAATCGAAAATAATAATAGTTTATTTACTTAATTTTTAAAGTGAAATGATATTTATAATTAAAGGCATACCATAAGCTATCGAATGTGAGAGCGTTCGTTGTAAAACTTTTACAAAACTGAAAATAAGTAATATGATCATGTAGTAATAACAATTTTTTTGGTTGCTCAGGTTGGTTACATTCTGGAGATCTTGGATATTATGACGAAAATGGGGAAATATTTATCATAGATCGTTTGAAAGATCTGATCAAAAATCGAGGATATCAAGTTGCGCCAAGTGAAATAGAAGAGATTTTAAACAGTCATCCAGACGTGGAAGGAGCTATAGTTGTTGGAAAACCCCACGAGATTTATATTGAAGAAGCTATGGCATTTGTTAAATTAGTTCCCAATGCAAAGGTAAAGTACCTTAAAAATACATTTACATGAAATTGATGGAAAATTTTATTTACTTCGAACTATTATGTAAATAATATGCTAAATTAATTTATTTTTTTAGATAACTCAGCAGGATCTCGTGGACTTGACTTTCCGCTACGGAGTTGAAAGGAGGCTTCATGGCGGTGTGAAATATCTTGAAGAACTTCCGACTCTTGTTATAGGGAAAATCGATAGAAAATATTTGAAAGAATTGGCAAAGACTTTCGGTTAGCAGTAATAATTTGGTTATCTAAAGAAGAATTGATTTTTACATATTGATATATAAATATCAATACATTTTTTTTCACTTATTGAATTTTTAATTTTAATTCCTCCAAAAGCGATAATCATTTGCAAGTCTTCGAAAATCTACTTATGTTTGCGCAGTATATATACATATTGTATATCAAGCATATATTTGTTGTATACGGAGATTTACGTCAGTTTTTATGCTTAAAAAAGTTTTGTTGTATTTCTACTTTCAACGTAGTTGTTTTCCATTACGTAACACTATTCCCACTCTATAATATATATATCGTAATTCGTAATGTTTGTAATTTTTACCTCCGAATGTTCTACTAACAGAAGTCGATTAGATATTATTTCTGGGCTAAGAAATTCTGATACCCCACCTGTCTCCGCTAAAACGGCGTCTCACAAAGTGGTATTTGATGCCTTTCTTAATCAATGTTTTTCAACGTCTTTAAATATAAATTAAATATAAGTATAAAAACAATTCACTGATATGATAATAAGGGCTCCTTTATACCCCCTTCTTATCAATCGCATAATGGCTTAAGGGAAGAGATGGTAACATACATGTATTTATTTTTGTTTATATATGAACAATGCCATGAACTTTTGAACAATGCCATGAACTGATTGAACTTTTCCCGAAAGCTAATTTTACCGAAAAAATCTTATACGAAAGAAAATTTGCCCAAAAATACAATTTTTTATTTATTTCTACGCTTTATTTTTCAATGTTTCGTAACTGGACAACTCCATTGAACTATTTTTGTTGATATTTAACTATATTTCGACTTATAAAACAATATTTTGTTTGCCTTTTATATTTTATATACTTTAAAATTTGACTTTTACAGTTAAAATAAAATATATAATTATTTTTCTTATGAATTATGTTATGAACTGGTGGACTAAATGAAGAAATATTTTTGTGTCTTACAATGTTATTTTATGTTAAATTAGAAAATAAATTATTTTATTTTTAATTTTTATTTATTTTTCTAGTAGCAATTTCTATTTCAGATTCTACGGGATTGGTTATAAGCAGGGAGTGTCTGACTATAATTACATTTTAAAGTATGTGATTGTATAAAAGCTATAAGATCGCTAAAAATATTCATTAATTACTTACAGACTATCCATAGTTACGTACCTAACTCACTTCAATAATAGTTACATTCAGTTTGAAAGTCACATAAAATCGTAAAATCAGGTATATTAAAAAAAATAAATAAAAAATAGGATTTCTCGGCGAATTTCCTCAATTTTTCTTTTGGAATTTTTGTTGCAGTGAATTTATCCTTTCGAAAGTCAATTTAGCAACGTTTACCCTATTCCTTAATTTCAATTTTTATATAAAGTTTTTGGTATTTTGGTGCAAATAATAAAACACATAGATTTGATACAACAAATTCCCAAACCACGGGTACATTTTATTCAATAATATAACTGTTTAGGATTCAGTACTTTAAATTAAAGAAATTTGCCGGATATATATATAAGTTCCTATCCCCCTCGGGAAAGCTTACGCGGTATTATCCACGGTAATTTGAGAGGGGAGGTAGTGTATTCGGAATTGGATAGCGGATCAAGAAAATAACTTAATCGAGCACAATATATTTTTTATAAAGAAAAATATAAATTTATTCAAAAAATGAAGATTCCGCATTCAGTCACGGATTTGTAACAAAAAATAAAACAAAATGATTACTTAATATACTTAATGCAAAACTTAATAAGCTAGATTTACAAACTAATAATAATATAATTTATTTGAACACACACTAGTTTCCGCAATGTTAATAATTCGGCGTTAGTTTCCGCCGAAATTAATTAATTAAATTAAATCCTATTAATTTTAATAGGTAAGATTAACGGTTTACTTAATTCCGTTCGTGTTTTGAGGAGCGCCTTGCAACCAGGATCGAGAATTAAGAGGTAATAGATTTTACAGGATAAGAGTTCTGCTGGTCTTGTGAGTAGCGCTTCGCAACTAGGATCACATTCTCTTCAGGAAAGGTAAATTATTAATCGTCTGTCTTTTGAGGAGCACCTCGCAACCGAGATCAGGTTAATCATTCGGTCGGGATGGTTAATGTCAGGATGTTATCGATCTCTGGACAAGTTTTAGCTCCGGGAGGAATTCAAGTGATACGAGTTCGGGTCAGCCGGTTCACTGGACGAACTCTCTATTTTTATTATTATAAGTATTAGTTATAATTTTCAGAGTTATAATTAACAAGGCAGTCGATTTACTGCGTACAAATATTGTTTCATATACATACAATAGCATACACACACACAAACGCACATATATATATATATATATATATATATATATATATATATATATATGTATTTGGTGTTAATAATATTCTATTTTAATTATAAATTAAATACAGCGGATGAATTAGTTTTAGGACACCCATTGTATATGCTGGAATGCGCGCGCCAGTATAAAGGCTTGTGCGTTCCCCTACCGCTGTATTCGCTGCTGGCGCGTGTCGTTCAACGAGAGTGTACGGTAGTGTGCGTGTGGGCATATTTTAGAGGGGGATAGCTGCCGCCGGCCTAATACGCTTGGCGCGGCTCTCTCTCACCATACGAGGTGTATCTCGTCTAACGTATTTTTCGTACTTAAGCTTCGTGGTAGAGAAAGAGAGACTATGTATTGCGTTCTCTCTCTACGCTTCGGTGTTCGGCGGTTGCGTCAACTACCTTCTACAGTAGTCGTCGGGACCTTTGCCTGCTTTGGGAATGTTTATGGTGTGTATAATATTATTATAGTTTAATTTATGTTTAATATATTCGCTTAGCATATTATAATTTTAACCATTTGGTACGTTTGCATTACGGAAATAAATAAATTATTATCATTTAATTTATTTCGTATGCTCGTGGTATATTTGTTGTAGTGTTATTTGTATACGGGTCGCGATGAATTGGCGCGGCTATATTTTTGGTTGTCGCATATATATATATATATATATATATATATATATATATATATATATCTTATTTTCTTGTAAAAAAAAACTTATGCTGTGAGAATATATATATATATATATATATATATATATATATATTATCATTTTCTTCCCACAGCTTTCTCTCATTTATTTTCCGAATTATAATGACGCTCTCTATCTCTCTCTCTCTCTTTTCTCGCCTTTTCTTAATTCCGAGAAAAAGCGCAGTTTTCCCATCGTAAACAGGGCATTCTGTCCATAACATTCGAACTGTTCACTAACTTGTACAATTTTATACATACTTTATTTTAATCGGAAGTTACCGTTCGTTTAGAATAATTCGTGTGTGTCACATTACACTAGGTCGCTGACGTGTTTTTTCTATGAACTGTATGCTGTTTTATATTTGTCGTACATTCACATACATTCATATGTACATTCACACTACTACCTATGCCAGGTTCTGGCACGCCGGGCAGGTTCTATACTGGCGTGTTAGGAAAGCTGGGAAGCTCCATTGTCTTTACTGATTCGGTTACAGGTGGCACCTTACAGCCTGCTATCTTCTTTTTACTTTTCATTTTACTAAATCAAATACTAATCAATACTACTCAATGTGATCATTACTCAAGCCCTCCTCTAGTCCGGTGGCCTCGGCTGCCCTACCCTCCGACTCGTAGCAAACAGCCATCTGTACGTCATACGACACTTTGCGGCGGGATTTGATGCCGCCAGAAAAAAAATGTAACCTGACGACGCCCTACCACAAAAATTATTATTATTATTACTATTGGAAGATCTATGCGAAGGTCCTTGGTGGGATCCTCCATAAGGTTGACCACTCGCAGCACGGGCTCACTATCAAGGACATCCGCCGAACATTGAACGACGATGTCGTGATCGAATTTAAGAAGATTTCGGTGGAGGGCAAGAAGAGCTTTCTTAACGCCCTCAAAGAGGTCGTCGGGCAAAAGGCGGCACTTTGCGCTCTAACTCCCAAGACTACCTTCGAGATCAGAGACGTGGACGGATGCGCGACACTCGACCAAGTGAAGACAGCCCTCCTTGGCGTCTTGCGGGACTATACTGGCCCTCTCAAGGTGAGGCTAATGAGGTAGAACAAAGTCGACAAACCACCAGCCCTCGTGAGCCTCTCTGAGGGGGCTGGCCAGCAGTTACTGGAATTCGGAAAGGTTACCACTGGAAGGGTGCTTTGCGGCTTGCAGCGGCGGGTCTAGGTAGAGCGCTGTTACAGATGTCTCGGCCATGGACACCGCAGTTCGGGTTGTGATCGCCCAGCAAGGAGCACCGCCTGCTTCCGGTGCGGTCAGCAGGAACACAAGGCGTCTGACTGTAGAACGCCTCAACAGTGTTTTCTATGTCCGGGGCCACACCCGCAGCGTTAAATCACGTTAAATCTAGCTGTCGCCAAAATGGTAAAAGTCCCGCAGGCGATCCTGAATAGGAGTCGGACGACGAGCGACCCACTCACGTAGATCTGTCTTGAGAATGACGCTGACATCGTCATTGTCAGTGAACAATATCAAGATGGGATAGTGGGGGAGGGGGGTCTGGTATCGTAATGACCTCGGTACCGCGGCGATTTAGATTTTCAACCCGCATCGCTTTCGGGTGAGCGCCACCGATCTGGCCGAGGCTTCGTCTAGGTGAGGGGCAACAACATAAATTACGTCAGCTGCTATCTCACCCCGATGGGGGCCATCGGGGGTTTTCAGTCTAAACGGGATGCCCTTGAGGATGCGGTAAGAGAAACGAAGGGGGAGCTGGTAGTAGCTGGAGATTTGAACAGCAAATCTCTCGAGTGGGGGGAACCCTTGCCGGACTCTAGGGGAAGACGAGTGATGGTTTTAGCATCTAGACTAGGTCTGTATATCTTATAACGATGAGAAAGTCTTCGAATCGCCATCACCAATATAATATTCATAATAACTATCATACAAATCTACAGATCTTTGGAACATTTCTTTTATACCATTAACTTCCATCGATCCCGCACTGCCTGCATGATTTGCACTACAATCTGGCTCGTGAGTTTCATACCAGTCTTGACAATCCATAGAATTTTCCTTTCCAGCCCATTGTTCACAAGCTTTACATATTATACTTTTCACAATAACATCAAGAACTTTTCCACAAAATTTTCAAATCAATGTAGCAATCCCGACAAGAGAAGAAAAACCCCTTCGAGTCCAAGAGCCGTCACCAGGAACTGTGAGCCGATTTTTTACATTACCGGCAGCCTCATTTTCTCTTTGCTCTTCACTAACTGCTTGTCTAAAAACTAATGTAGCTACTGCTTCTGTTGCTATCCAAATGTGGTTTAATATTGCATAATAAGTAGCTGAAGCATATCCTTTGCTGATATCCATCATTGCACAAAAATTATTTATACCTAGCAAGCCAACACCGAGTAAGCGCATCGCAAATACAAAGCGGCGATTTATTTCGTAGGAAGTATGAATTGTTGGACTGCTTGGAATATGAGTTTCTGTTTCACATTTACACGAAACTACTAATGGAAAACCTAATCCTTTTTCGTTACGTTTGGAAAATGTTATAATAACAAGTTTTACAAATTAAAATATCCTGTAGTCTTAAAAAGAGTAAGAAATTCACTATGACGTAATGCAACAATGGATCAACGTTCACTTCGAATGCAGGACTATTTTTCTTAATTTTTTTTAGCAGATGCACTAACCACACTTTCATCACGCTCACTCGTAAATCGATTGCCACGAAAAATTCTTTTTTGTTGTCGATCCGCTCTCGAATTGACGAATTTTGTACTTTTTTTATCCATTTTATGAACTTTTTTCCAACTAATATAAATGAATAACTGTTTTTACAATTAAATTAAAAGAAAGCAATACTTTCAGCGCTTCAAAATAGCGTTAAAAATACTCAAGATGTTTAAATACAGAAAGAAGCGGGACCAAGTATGTACCTCTCCGATCGCCAGCTGTCTGAATTGCTCCAAAATCACACTTGCGCGCGCACCAAGAATACACGCTATAGAACGATATTACTATTAGTATACTAAATGCAAAACCGGTGTTTTTGGAAAATTGATTTTTTCATCGATTTAGACTAGAGATGCCCCGCCCCCTTAAACGTCGCCCAGCCAGAGAGAACTTCGCAAGGATGGATCAGAAGAACTTTTTCCAGGCGCTAGAACGCAGACAGCGCCTCCTGGTTGAATTGCCAAGGAGCACAACGCTTTGCGAGCGCGCAAAAGCGGTAACGGAAGTAAGTAAGTCGGTTGTAAGTCTGTGATTTTATGCAGCGTAGACCTCGTTGCAGATTAGCACCATTACTTGAGACCATATATAGAAAGATGTTAAATAACATAAAGAAATTTTGAATATCGGAATATAATTCTCATATTATTCTTTACTGATGGAAAGTAAACATTATAGTTCTAAAAACATAAAATATTTTATTTCTAGCCAGGGAAAGATTTCACAATTCAAAATAACATAATAATAGGAGCACAAGCAAAACTAAATCCAGATATGTACAATTAGGTCAAGTTTTTTAAAATAAATTCAGAGAAAAAGCAAATCATGTTTGGCAGGTATTGAGAAAAAGTAATTAGGCAGTAATTAGAAAAATAATTACAACTGTTATATATTGAAATGAAAGCCACTAAAAAATTAAAAAATTGTTTTATTTTAATTACCTTATAGCTCCACGTCCGGAGCTAAACTGATATCACGTTTCTGCGGAACTATTCTTCTTTTTTTATTTGTTGTACCGTAAAGTTGCCGCCGAGCTCTCTCTAAGAACATCAACTTTTTCAATCGCTTCTCTGCCTCCGACTCGTGAAAGCGACTTGCCAATGTACAGAGCACACATTTATTGCACAAAAATTTGAAATGTATTACTTATCGAACAAACCTCTTTCGTCAAGCATTTCATAATTTATGCCCGCAACGCAGGTTCGCCCAAATAATAATTATTTAACCGTATCCTATTTTTCTTTCGTTGCTTCTTAGATCAAGGGCCGGGGAGCACCCAGGACTAAGTAAAACTCGGTCTTGATCGGTGACTTAACATCGTCAAACACGCTAAGGCATCCAGGCCACAGTACACGTCGCGGCAATAAGCGTGACCGCGCACAGTTTGATCAAAGTGTTGTTTTTATTGTTAAATGACTAATAAAAAATGTTAATTAACGTGCTTTCAGTTTTTACATTAAATAGACGTTAAATGACTTTAAACGGTTTTAGTATAAGTAGTGATTATTATAACTTAATCTATAACAACAACTAACATTGCAGTTCATAAATGTTTAAATGAGAGTGGGACGTTATAAGCTGTATACAATTTGAATTGTTATTTATTTAATAAAATGAAATATTTTCATTTAAAAAATTGTTTGTTTGCAATTTGTTTTTGTTCGAATTTGAGTTTGTATTTTGTTTGAATTTGGTTAAAACACAAAAGAATAATGTGAAACTATTTCAATATACTAAAAATCAAATAAAAGTGAATGTCGATGAACTTTCAAAGCAAACATCTATAGAATATTATAATCTAATACATCTAATCTAATCTATTAAAGGTTCATCAGCTTATTTATCAGATGAATCGTAGTTCATTTAAGGAAATTATTTACTTAACATGAAGATAACGTTCAACGCCTGCAATCATTCATTTGAACAGACTGAGAGAAATTCTACTACTCTAGTTGGTATAAAATAATGAATATATACTATATACACATTAAACTACTAAATCAGATAAAATTGTTGTTCCACAATATGAGCTTTTATTATGAGAACATGGTTATATATCCTTTATTCAAAGTATTATCCATCGGAAGCTATAAATTTTTCCAATTTTTCTGTCAATTCTATCTTGCGATGATTATGTGCGCTAAAATAAACGACACCGAAAGAAATGCGCAAACAAAATGCTGCAAAGTTGTTGATATATACACAACTTACAAATATAGCACATGAGGTCTGGCATTTCGTCCGGGGATACACTTGTGACGCCAACTTTGACAAATGCTGGAAAATTACTTGTACACCCAATAAAATAATTGATAAAACTGAAAATTATTAATACAATAATTTAGTAATAAAATTTGTGTTCTTGTTTAGGTTGGTTTCATACTGGAGACTTTGTATGTTATGATGAAAATAGACAAATATTTATAATAGATAGTTTTAAAGATTTAATAAAAAGCCGAGGATTTCAATTTGTATCGAATGAAATAGAAGACATTTTAATGAGCTTTGCAGACGTAGAAGGTATAGTTAAAGCTATAGGGAGCCACCCATGAGATTTACATTAATGAAGCTATGGCATTAAATTAGTTCTTAATACAAAGGGTAAGTACCTGAAAAATACATTTATATGAAATTGATCGAAAATTTTATTTACTTCGAACTATTATGTAAAAAATATGGTAAATTAATTAATTTTTTTAGATAACTTAGCAGGATCTCGTGGATTGCACTTGTCGCTACGGAATTGAAAGAAAGCTTCGTATTGGAATGATATATCTGGAAAAAGCTGCTATAATGCTTAATGTGAAAATCGATAGATAATATCTCAAAGATATGGCAAAGACATACGTTTAGTAATAGTAATTTATAATATATAACAGAATTTGTTTTTAGATTTATATGTAAAATAAGATTATCAGTCCAATTCATGTTAGAAAGTTAGTAGTAGGTATAAACTATTGATACAATGAATATTTGTAAAACACTTCTTATTTATATATTCTTACCTTAGAAATGAGTAATGGAAGTGTACTTGCATTGCATTTAATTGTTGCACATTTAATGCTATGCTGATTGATGCACAAACAAATAGAGTGAGAAATTTTGTAATTTCAAATAAATATTTATTTGAATCCTCTTAAATAGTGATATCCTCTTATATATTATATATTATAATTGAACTTATATTGGCTGTTGTGGACTGAAATAAAAAATATTTTTATCCGTCTTGTGATCTTTAGAAAATAATAGAATTATCGTCACGGACAGACTGTTCTTGTTCATTGTCAGCTTTGTAGAATCTGAAATACGAATGCTGCTACTAAAAAATAATAAAAATTAAAAAATATTGTATTATTAATATAACTCAAGTTAACTGTTTTTCATTTTACTGCATAAAAATCCTGCCGTCGAAAAAAGTTGTTTGTTGATTGTTTTTCCTTCTATTTAATTACGTATGAAAGTTAGTTTTTGAAATTCTCAAGATCAGTATTAACAAAATCCATACAATTAGGTTTTAGAATTTTCAAATGTTCATTTTATTTTTGATAATTGATCATTAACAGCTTGTCTTCTTTATAATAATGCAACTTCTAAATAATCTCTCACTAAACAGTTATGGCTTACAACGTATGAGCGAACTATTACAACTATTGAAATATATGAGCGAAAACTATGAGCGAAATATTATCTTATTCATGGTTTAAACTTTAAATATTTCTGAAGATTACATATTACACGAATTAATTTTGATTTAAACGTTTCATATATTTTTATACCTTTTAACATCGAGACCTTTATTCTAGCTATTTAATTGTGGATTAATGTTAAATGTGGTCGATGTTTCTCAGATAATTTCAATTGATAATTTGTACCAAGACGTATTAACAATCTGTTATTATTAATTATTTATTGGATCGTTAGTAATATATATTTATTCCCATAGATAAAAGCCAATGTTTATTATACATTAATTCTTAAAAGAAACTTAAATGAAACATAAATGATAATATTCAGTTTTCATAATGTTCACAACGTATATCATTTGGCACACATATAAGTGAAGACAGGCATCAAAAATATTCTATAAATGCTATTGCTTAATAACTTCTAGAATTTATAGAATATAGATACGAAAATAGTGCGTTTTATCGCAAGTTGGTAAATTCACACGTAATTCGATAGAACGATATGATAAGCTGCAAAGAAAGTTGCTGTCGCCTTATGGAATCTTTCTTATCGATAGGCGGTACATGGCTTACTTCATATCCTGTAAAATTCTGATAAACTGGTATTACGAAAAGAACTTTTGATTTAAATATCAGCAATGGGCATATAAAATAACACGGTTCTCTCTAACCTTATGTCGACGACACTGTCAGCTTTTCTATAAAATCTTTTCTATCTATAGAATAGATATAAAGGTTCACAAGAAATAAATGATCTATAATTAAGAAAGAGAATTAGGAAAGACTTTTAAAAACTATATGGACTTTCTGTCAAAACAAATATATATTAAGGGGGTATCTCTAGTCTTTTTACATAAATTTTCAAGATTTTTTTTCTTGCAGTAAAATTTATTATCACAATACAATTTTTTTATATTAAATTTTATATTAAATATTTTTATTTACAATCAAGAAGTTTAAGTAAAATAAAAACAAAATAGCGGGCTTTTCTAATTTTCGGCTTATTTTTTGAGGTTATGTTGTTGAAAAAAGTGCTCAAATGTAATCGAATATTCATAATTCTAGTACGGGCTATAGCCACTTTCTTATACTTTAATATGCTTTTTGAATTTTTCATTTCAGAGCTTCCTGTGTCAAGATATGATGTCAGTCAAAAAAAAGCAAGCTTCGTTGTGGCAGCCATATCTGGGCCATATTGGATGAAAAATGAAAAAAAAAATTTTTTTGCCGACTTCAATATGTATTTTTTTAATATAAAAAAATTGTAGTGTGATAATAAAGTTTACTGCAAGAAAAAAATCTTGAAAATTTATGCAAAAAGATTAGAGATGCCCCCTTAAAATATAAATCAAAACATAAAGAAAATAAAGGCATTGGTATTTACTTTTTATTTATTTTTTAATTAGTTATTACTACAAATTTCTATTGATTAATTATTATGTGAAGTGATATTTTTCTAATAATTGAAACCATATATTGTTGACCATGCCTTTGTGATTGCAAATGAAGGATTCTAATTTTATTTCTCAAATCATCCAAATTGGTAGACTAGGTTTAGATACTGTTCTTTGATAGGATTAACAAATATTTTTATCGGTCTTACAAGTCTTTATAAAGTAATAATTTTTGTTGGAAAAAAGAAATAATTAGATTATCAAATACAATAAAAAGGTGATTATGTAGAATTTTCTAGTTCTAGTATAATTATTTTTATTACTTAATTATTCCAACGAATCAACGTATTTCAAGTGAAATAAAATAGCTTTAGATTATATAATCTAAATCTTCTCGCTATTTATACATTATGTAAATTTTTATAGCACTCTTATTTTTTGATTATATTCAGGTCACCCATAATTATATAATACTTCACTGCAATTCGTAATTAATAAAGTGACTGTCTATAAATTAATAAGATGTATTTCTTTAACTTCATTTTGTAAAATTTATTAAATAAATGAAATAATGAAAGATAAACATTGAGGCTCAAAAGAATTTAGTTTCAATCCTAATAGTTATTGCCAACATTCTTAAAACGATGTCTAAACTGGATACATTGAAAGGCAGAAACTTAATTAGTCGATTTAAAAACAAAATTATTCATTACTTCGATCAGTATCAACTGGAATTGTTTTGTGACATGAAAAGTTGAATTACGTCGATTGCAATACCACCGCAACTGTATAATTCAAATATACAATTCGGTCGTAATTTTTACATGCGAGCAGTACCAGTAGTTTGTACAATCATCCATAAAAACTTGGGTCAATGAAAATAAGGAGCGGTGCAAGTGCCCCTCGACCATCGCGCGCTCTGCTCCTGGCCGCGGGAATTGATGCGAAACTTTGGAATGGTTGATGAACTTTTCTCGTTTTTACCAAGTTTTTATTTCGAGTCATTGTAACTTTACATCTGCGTCAATTTTATAGTTGATATAAATCTCAAAATGTTATTGAGATAAGTTCGTACTGCGAAATGAAATTGCATTTATTTTTAAAACAAACATGAAAATCAAGCCTAATGAAGGATCATACTGATAGAACAATAACACAGTATTGAATGTAGTGACAATTAGAAATGAAAATTAGTAAATTCTTTTTTACAGAATCTTGAAAATACTTTTAGAATATTAATATATACATATATATATATATATATATATATATATATATATATAATAAATAACACTTATTAAAATATTAATTAAATTTATTATTATAAATCTATAATACATTTATCATACCTACAATTAACCTTCTCGCGCATTTGAAATACAGTTCTAGTATAAAAGTCGTCAAAATTTTTTGGATAATTATTCGATCATAATTTTTTTAAAAGATTTTTCTCATTGAAAGGAAGGAAAAGTTTGGATGTGCTATAAATATTTATAAAAAAAAAACATTTGAATTTAATGCAAAAATATTATCGTAAATTTATTTTAATATATTTGAAATTCGTATTTAAGTCGAAAATAATAATGTAGAGTCTATGGTGAACAAAATTACGAGGCAGTCGTAGCATAATTTTAATCAAAAATTATTAATCAAAAGTGTTTCCGTAGCTCGTAGAACAAACACGTAGCTCGTAGAACAAATCTCTGATATACCGATTAAGCGACATAGCAAGTTAGACAGGTTTTTCGAATGACCGCTTATTCCGATTTATGTACAATATAGCGATTTAAATACACTCTACTCGCCATCGCTGTCGTCGCAGCCCGGGCACATGCCGTCAGAATCAATATCCAATAACGTTGTCACCGAGAAAGCTTCCCGCTCAAATATCGTGTAGGGGCAGGTCTTCAGAAAATCGGGCACCGCGCACATGTAACTGAATCCCAATTCGTTACTCTCGAGCTTCCAATAAATCCCGGCCTTGTCCGACATTGGCGCGCCGCACAAGTACTGAATTTGCTCGTTCTTCAAATGAGGATTGTTCACCGTGACAAAAACCACTCCCCTTTTGCTTATTGGCTCGATAATGATCTTGTAGGTGTGCAGGGGAATTGGATACATCCTGCTATTATTCTGATTCTCGTCAACAGAATTGAAGTATATTATCTTAAATTTTCCATTATCTTCCGTGTCCTCGAGCCTCAAGAAGTCACGAATACCGGTTATAATGATAAAGTCCTTCCTTACTTGCCTGACCATTTCGATAACGTGATTTTCTATGATCCCCCAATTTCCCCCATTTATGCACTTCCACTGCGGTATCACGTTCAAATAGACAAATGTGGCGCGCGCCGCCGCCCTGTAAACCATCGTCGACTTCGGCGTCAAATGGCCGCGATTCAGGACGAAGTTCGTGTTATTTTGAAAGAAGCGCCGATCGGCCGGCAGCTTGGAGTGGCTCAACAACTGCCAGCCGAACAATTTGTCTTGATTCTCTTGCTTGTACAAATTTTCCCTGCACTCTAGGTAATCGTTGCAGTCGTACGCGGGATCGTATCTCGGCGTCACGGAGACGCGCTCTTGGCCGACGATACTCTTCGAAATCGTGGATTTGACGTAGGACGTTCTCAGTTCCCCCTCGTCGCGAATCGCGTCTATTAGATTCAAAAAGTTGCCGTTCGCATCCGTGAAGAAGCCAATTTTGTACAAGCGATAGCGCTTTATTAGGCCCTTCTTCAAATTGGGGGCAGCCTGAACACCCGGCGAGTCCTCGACGAATTCGATTCGCTGGGTCGCTTCGAAATCTTCGGCGTATCGCGCCCATCCTCTGGCCACAACGTCGTGCGTTGGATATGTGCCGCAAGTAAGCTCGTTGATATTGTAAGTATTTCCGCCGCTCTCGAACGTCACTCCGGTCACGCAGACAAACGTCCCGCACCAGCTGTCCTTTATTAAGTTGAAGTAATTGCCATTATTAGCAGCGCAGGACAGAAAGACCGGTTCGTCTTTATGGAAGCGTATTTCGCCCTCGTTATTTGGATACAGAAATTTCGTGTGATCTCGCGCATCGATGATTAGAGGATGCTTGTACAGTAACAGTTTTATGTTAATTATACAAAAATTATCTGAAACACAATAATAATACGTGGAATCTCAAGATTTATTATATTATCTACGTTAATGTTAATTATAAATTAGAAAAATTGAGTTTTGCAAAATTATTTACAATGGTCTAAAGAATTAATTTTAATGGTTTTTTTTTAATGAAAGCAAAAGTTATATTTACTATTCATATCGGAAACTCCATCCTTTGCATGTACTACATGTTTCTTTAATTTAATCTGCAATAAAATAAACCAAAAGAGAACGTACAGATACCACTGAATTTTTTTTTAATATTATTAGTTTTAATATGTTCTCTGCTTGTAGATCTAAAACAATAAAGAATAATATCAGTATTTGTATTTTGTTTTGATTTCCGAAAAATAAAATACATCCTATTCTCTCCGCATAACAATTGAATAATTAGCTATTATTATAATCATCGATTTAAGACGATTGCATGAAGTGGCCTAAAAGATATTCTTTGAGAATATATAAAAATGAATAAATGAATAATATGAGTAATTTGGAAGAACTTTGATTTACAATAATTGCATTATTAATACAATATTACTTTACTAAGTATCTCGAAAATAATACGTCTATCGATAGCATAGAAAGATGTACAACTATTCATTTAATAATATTCGTATTATAATATGTTTCTGTTTTTCGTATAACTTACACCATATTATCTTGCGCAGCTATTCTTGGAGAATGACAGTTCATGATATCTAGGGATATTTATTGCAGTGCGAATACTAAATTAATATATTAAAAACAGCTGTACTTGTATAGACACTCAGAGTTATACAACGAAGTATTGATCGGGATGCAATGGTTGAATTAGTTTTTGCAAATTCTAATATATATAAATAATCCCGCAGTCAGTTTATTCATTTTATCAACAATTCTGAAATATCGTCACTTATAATACAACCATTATATTATACATTCGAAACGTACTAATTTTTATCACCAACTCTCACATCAGCTATTCAAAAATATTAATTTGTTATCAACATTACTGTAGTTTTAATCAAAGATTATACACACGTATATACGCACGCGCGCGCGTGCACACAAACAGAGTATGTGTGTAGAGGTGTAGTTTTAAATACGATCGTCAAGAAAATATTGTAAAGAAAAGGTTGTAAATTATATAGACATGTGCTTAATTATTCGTAAGCAGTGTAATTCTCTAATTGAATGATTTCTGTAAAGCGAAGGAAACGTGGAATTAATTGTTTCTTATAACTTAATCGCGCATAATTTAATTAATCGCACAATAAGCATAATACACCATTCTGCTGCTTTTAATCTTATCGTTTAAAAAATTTACATTATGGCTACACAATACATTAATAATTCATCCAGTTTCTTTAAACGTGCACTGGATAAAACCTTTTCATTTCCATAATGTACAGAGAAAAATTACGTCGGCCTATATTATAACATTCGTCACGAAACTCACAGGGAATTATGCCCAAGCGCCAAGCATCGATTTTTCTGAAACTGGGCACATAGATGTATTATTAAGTCAGTCGCGCGGATTATTTGTATGTATCCACGTAATGTTTCGGATGGAAATAAGCTTTAAAAATTACAAAGACAATTTCATTATCATAACAACTGGTATGTGCCTTTGACTTCGATTAAGAGTGTACAAATCTCTTGTCGATATAAGTTTAGTTATAACGGCAATTTTGTGAAAGTCCTGTTACCAGCATCAGAGAAACAATTATTTTAGCAGATACAGATTTCAAGAGATTTTTGTATGATTAGGTTATACTTTTCGAAAGACGACTTTGAACCAAATTGCTCTAAATATTGTGCAATAATTTAAACAAGATCTTCTTCAATTACTAGCAAACATTAATAATTGTTTTAAATAGAACTATCAAAATCTGAAATTAAATATAAAAAATAATTATATTACAAATCTTTCGAAATCGATTATTTTACTAAAGAATATAAATTAAAGCTAACATTGAATTACATCTAATATCCTCTACTCATACTCGTATTACTCTGTTAAGAAAGCTACATTTGTTCGAAATTGCTAAAACCGTATGACAATGATTCTTAAAAATAGATCGAGAACAGATAATTAGTTTGTTGACAGGTTCGACAATCATTTTTTCTCATTTTTTATTAAAATATTCTTCCAAGAAATTGTAAATGTTAATGTACACATTAATATCTTCCGAAAAATCTATATTAACCACATTTAGATAATTTTTAATGTTTAATTAAAATTTACTTCTTAAGAGAACAAATATAATTTAAAGTCTAAACAATTTAGAGTAAAATATTTAATACATACGAAATTGAATTAAATAAATTGCAAAAATACGTATGAAAAAAAATTAGCTGGCTTCTAAGACAATGCTCGTATAATTTTTTCAACGAGTCGAATATACATTTTATTCTAATTAGTATAGATTAATATGAATTATTGTATTAATGAGACGATACTAGGCATATCCGTAATCGCAAGACAGATAAGCTTTTGCTCTGTCATTCTGCTTTCTTAACTTATACTCCCCACTTTATTCGTTCGACTCTATCGTCAGAAGAAGAAAAAAATGATACCATCTACGTAATCCAGTTCGTGAACCAGTTCCGGCAAACTGATCCGATAAAGTAGGACATATCTTATAAATATTTAAGAAAGCGCCCTCCATCGACACTCGTGCAAGCATTTTGAATTCTCTCGCCCCCCTCCCCTTTATCCCAACCCTTGTGACGCCCTCGTGCGCCAATGCCCCGCGCTTCCCGTTCTTCTTCTTTTTTTTCCTCCTCAGCAGAACCCCTCACCGATAGCGTAGATCGCATTGTAATATTATCCGCGCTGCCCGGGCGAAAAGATACGGGCGGCAGGTATACACGTGTGCGCTCGCGCGCGCGCGTCCGCATATAGTATAGGGGCCGAAGCAAAATAGAAATCACCTCCTTACCTCTTATTCCGGTCCATCCTTTTCCGGTATATTCTCTTTTTTATCTCTTTTCGGTTCCGAGCGCAGTTGGAATACAGACAAGACGACGCGGCTCTGTGCATATGTATAGGTATATATATAGATACGCTCATTGTCAGGCACACACGTGGCTGTACGAGCGCTCGCGTGCTTGGGAATGTGGGAGGTTGGGGAGGGGGGTGGGAGATCTCGGGGATTCCGCGCTTGGGGATTCGCGCGTTACACGTGCGCGCGCTCGAACTCCCTCGGCGTTTGAGCGATTTCTTTGCGCAGGCTTAGCATTTTTATACGCGCTGCATAAGAGGAAGCATTTTGTGCTGTAAGCCGATGTTGCGAAATAAGGCATGTCAAAGTTATCCTATAGATTTCCATCGCTCGTATTTCCCATATCCATGTATTCGTAGAGAGTCGATACTAGAATTCAATTAGATTTATAGGACAGCATGCTATTGTCAGATGAATGATAAAAAGAGAAAATCCGGAAAAATAAAACATTTTCTAGACATTGTCGGACCTCTCTGTTATGCACAGCTGAAAATAATTCAACACTCGTTGCTTAATCATGTTCAAATTATTAATAATACGAGATAAGAGGAGCCAGTGCCGCGGTACGAAAAGCATATTAAATTAAACGTTATTATAATACGTGTAATATAGAAGCTGATTTAGATAAAAATACCGAACTTAGCCCTCTATTAATCATTTGAAATCTGCAACGGACTCTCGTTCGATTAATCCGAGAATTGATCGCTTATATATTTAGAAACGCGCGGCTCCTCGCGAGGGAGAAACAAGGAACATTATATTCTTGCAAAAAATTCCTAGCTTTGACGCTTTTCCTTGGGTACCCATGCCAAAAAGGAAAAACGTCGACAATGCATAATTGTCCATTCAAAGGTCGATCGAGTCCTGTACGACTACGCGACGATCTGCCTGGACCTTGAACTCGATACGGTCGTATTAGGAGGAGAAGGAGACAGAGCGCGCGCGCGCACCGGTACCGTACTTAATGTGCCTGTGCGACCGTGTGCACGAGGGTGAAATTGAGAGACGGGGCGACCATGGAGAAGGGGGGATGGAGGACGAAGGAAAGAGCTTAACCGCAATCCTGTCAAATGCACTCGCGCGCGCGCGCGTGCGTACACAAGGGTAGGCGCGCGGTTGCATCGGCGTCGCCCGCGGCCAGAGAAAGTTAATCGAAAAGCGAGACATTGACGCGCGCGCGTGCGCACGAACTATTAATTGCTCCGTCGCGCGCGTCCGAATTTTGGGTAAATTAACGACGGGCCGGCGCGGATGGGCGAACGGATACTGCATATATATATATATATATATATATATATATATATATATATATACAAGCCCCCAGCATAGCAGCAGAGCAGGTGTACATCAGAGACTCGCTGACGGATACGTTTTAAACGCTTTTGTGGCATCGCCGAGGTGATGAGAGAGACAGAGGCAATCGCAAACGTTTTGTCCGTCGATGCAATTATAATTTATTAATTATCATTAATTATTAGATGCTTCGCAGCGCGCTATACATGGTCAATATTAATTCCAAAAATTTATTGAAATTGTAAGAATGTTTCCGTTGATACGATGGTAGAAGATGGTCTTCGTTATATTTTAAATACATTTTGCTGCGATGCTTTTTTTGTCAACCAGAAATCAAGTATATAAAACTACTTCGACTAGGCTGGTAAACAAAAGAAATGCCAGACGACCTGGAAAGAAGAATTTCATAATATTGTAATAATGTTCAAATCTTTGATATAAAAAAACAAACCTTTGTAAACGATTCGACATTATTATTATTTAATTAAACAAATAATTACATGCACAACTATAACTGAAACTTTGTAATCAGAAATAAAATTTCGATAAATTATGAAAACTTATCAGTTTTATTTTCTAGCGATTTTTATGTACGATTATCCCTAACTGATAATTTCATATTTCTTTTTTCGGTAATTGTTCCTGCGATTATAATTTCTATTTATTTCTAAATTGTGTTAATTTATGCATCGTTATATTTTAAATTATATGTATTAATAATTAAATAAGATAAGAGAACTCATAATCCTTTTAAAAAAATCCTTATTTCTCAAATATTTATTCTATATATTTGTTAAAATTATTTTAAAATAATTGTCAAGTAATCGATTACTAGTATTTTTATTCTACCATATTTATTTTTAATAATATAATCTACTTTAAAGAATTGATTAATTATTTATAATAGAACTTATAACATTAATATATTATTACTGTGTTACATTTAAGATAGTTCACCTAATCCATTTATGAAGTGGGAAAACTATCATTAATATAAAAAATACAAAAACAAATTATTATATAACTTTCATCATTAAAACAATTAATTGAATTCCGTGTTACCTAACTATCTATAAAAACAAATTCTAAATCGCTAAGTATTTTCGGTGCTCATAAAGCAGCGATAATAATTAATCGTTACGATAAAACGCCCGATTAAAAAGTTTCGTTGAATTTAACAGTTTTCCTTCGCTCGTCATTGTCGTTTCATTTTATTGCTCGTCAACGCTCAATGGAGAATTTTCTGGTGGCGCGGTCGGGGAAGGGGTGACTCCGCGCTAATTCCTACGTTCGCCCAGTCGTCGCGGATGCTAAATACGGAATAATACAGGCTCCCCCCCCGCTTCCGGTACGTCGATCATTCCCAATTGCAATTCCGAGGATTTTTCGGATTACCTTGTTTCATGGATGTATAAATACGGGTATAGCATTCCTTCCGCCAATTCGTCTCAGCTATATAATACAATAACGCTTCGAAGGATGCCATAGCAATAATGATGATCATCATAATGATGATAATAATAAGAATAATAGTAATATTTTAGAGATCGTTAAAGGAGCGCCCCATAATAAGCCTAGTCTATAATATAACGAGGCAGTCGTTAATCGTTCACGCGCTGTATTAACGGTCTTTATTATTTTTATACTTCTCTTGTAATAAAACTAAGACGCTCGAGCGAAGCCCTCGACTCTCCCCCGCTCGGTGCTTACCGGGGAGCTTCGCCGCGATTCCGAGGCACAGGGTGGCTCGCGATGATGTGCCCCCGGTAAGGAGTAAAAATCTATAATACACAGGCGCAACGCTGGCTGTGCTTTTATTAGTTATGCTCGCGTTCCGTGTACGAGGCCCTCCCCCCCCCCTTGTCGCCGTTATTGGCCTCCTTGGGCGATGGCTTTTACGTTTACGACGGTCGTTTTTTCCTCCCATCCCGAATCTTTTGGGCAACGCGCGACGGTCGTATTAATCTCTGAGATCGTTTTTTTTTGTTGTCTTGAATTTTCGAAGGCTGCCAAAGGGTTCATGTCCTTTATTTCTGTATAATTATTGCAAAATTCATCCATCGTCCAATAACTTGTATCTATTGGATAAACATGAGTGATCTTACTTATGAGTGATCGAGAGAAAGAGAGAGGGGGACAGACAGCTGTTATTTACCCTAATGGCAAAGAAAAATAAAGATTTTCAAAATATTTACAGTGATAGTAATAAAATCAATGACGTAATAATAAATAAATCTCTTTTTTTATAAGAACCTATTTAAATAAAAATTGGATGCGTAAATTAATAATAATACCAATATTAATATTCAGCTCTTTAATTTAATAATGTATCAATAATGCAAAAATGACAAAAGTAACTTAAAAATTCGTTATTTCATCCCTTAGGAATGCTTCAAGCATTATTTTCGAACTGTAAATCTGCTGCTTTATTTTGGTAAATCCTCGGCTCTCCCAATCATTGACAAAAAGCACGCGCCCCTCTCGGCTTTTTCGGTTTTCCAATGCAATATGGACTGCCAAGACAGGTCACGCCATTCGTTCGCGCTGATCGTAATTTATCTCTTATTATGAATAGTATATGTATTATATGTATACTTGTGTCTGTGTATAAATGTAGTATGTATGTGTGTGAATATGTACATACTTATAAGCATAGGCGTGTGAATATGTACATGCTTATAAGCATAGGCGTGTGAATATATATTTGATACGTATTAAGAAAAAGGGGGACTTTGTTTATTTGTAGCCGAGCGCGGAGAGCCCTCTGAAAAATCGTACGGTGGCCGAGTGGTTAGATTGTCGCGAGCGTTAGTCGAGCGAGGTGCACTTCCATATGTTCAATCCATATATAGCATTTGAGTGGGTTTTCTTATATTTTGCGATTATATTGCACGTCCATTGTAGTATCATCGTTGTTGCTAAATGAATTCGTGCGTCGCGACGAGTGTCTTTCTGCTCTGAAGTGAAGTGAAGTTTTTGCCCTGAGCGGCAAATTCAATTGTGTAAGGCTCAGATCTCCTATTTTCGCCCCTAGCGGCTCAGTGTCTCGAATTGGCCCCTGTCGCCCTGAGACACATTGTGTTTCGATTATAGGCCCCTGTCGCCTCGAGAGCTACTTCGATCTCCATGTCGGAGATTGCACTTCAGAGTACGAACTTTCAGGTTGACGAGTTTTGAAGTCTCGGCGCATCGAATTCCGGCAAAACTGTGCAAAATACATGTCTGTAGGGTAAGCCTTAGATTAAGTCTTGAATGATCATTCAATTTAATATATTGTTTATTAAGGGTCGGCTTTTTCCTCCACTTATACAGCGGAGGTTTTTTATGCCTTTATTTTAGAATAAAGTAAATATATTTGTTTTAATAATTGTATATGTTTTTTATTCTTATTTGTCTTACCATTATCTCATTCTCCTTATTATAATTAAGCATATATAACACTTATTATTATTAATCTATTATTAGTTTCATTCTTTCATTTAACAAAACAACACCATTATTACACGCAATTTGAAAAATTAATGATGTAATTGCATTAAGTGGGCTTGAGACGATCTCGGAATCATTTTCAATTTGCTGCCATCCATAAGAATGAAATCTGCTAACACGAACTACATGGTAATAATCAATTGTTTTTTATCGCATTTTCTTCTGATATATAATTTCCTTGCGTTAATTAGTTATATAATTTATAAAACACAGTTATATATATGTACACACATATATATATATATATATATATATATATATATTATTTATTTGAATTTATTTACTAGGTACACTTGCATTTGAGAGACCCATTATTGTTGAATGTTAGTTTGCAATTTTCTATAATTTTTTTATACATTCATAGAATACAGATGTAATAATAGGAAATAATAATAATCTGCACGTAGAGCGTTTGATAGTTCTTTCTATTCGTAATGAAATTGTTCGTTATGCGGATTTTTGTACATCGATGAGCACGAATGACCGCCAGAGGGCTCTTTTCACCCTGGCAAAATCAAGGAGAGTACCTTGTAACGATTGACACTCGCTGTCCGTTTAAACGACTCCAACCCCGTTCGAAGTTGCGCCCGCGGCGCGAGCGCTTCTCCAATATCCCTAATGGAGAAGATGTATCGGCCGTACGGGAATCGTCCTTAAGTTCGACCCTTCCGTCGAACTTGACGGCTGTTCAACGATTTTCCAGCCCCGGGAATCAATTGAATCTAACGGAGTCCGCCGTGGCCTTATATCCCTAGATTCTTCTTCTTTCGTTCTTTCTTTCTTTGTTGCGTCGCGGGAACTGTACGTGTCGCCCGTTTAAAGTACGGATCATTATACGCGGAAAACGCATAAGGAAAAATGCAAAACGTAACAAAGAAACTCTGATGGATATTTCACGGGGGGGGCGGGAGGGTCGAATTTATCACCGTCAATTCGAACTTTAACGGATTTAGGAACAGACGGCTGGGCAGCAGGAGGGGTATGGGAGGAAATTAATATTTAATTTATTAAAAGGGTATTAGGTATTGATTAATGAGACAGAATTCCATTTATCGGATAGCCGAGCGACGATGTTATTTAGAGCGGTCATCGATGCCGGGCAAATAATCTGATATTAGTGAACCAGGACTATATATATATATATATATATGACATGGGTCTCGATGATGCAGATTTAATCGGGAATAATTACAGGCTGAAAGACATTTGAAATTACGCGCTTAATTTTGTTCCCCGCGATAATCTATTTATGGCTATGGAATTAAATTCTGATAATGTTATATAAGTATGTATAAATATGTAAATACTTGGTAGCCGAGTTCCTACAGCGATGTAATTCTTATTTATTTGCTTAGTTATTGTTTCCGCTCATCGTGAAAACCTATATTTACAATTCAATCAATTAAATAAGAAAAAAGGCTTCTTAAGGTACTTTTTTTTTCTCCAGAGTTGTCGTGTAGAATAATACATCTACAGTGTGTTTATGTATAGAATTGACGATTTCGTAGCTTTGTGTCACGACCATCTTCAATTTTGAAAAAAAACATATATTAAATAATAAATCCAATTTATAATAGATATTCCATTTTTCGCTTTTAAAAATCTCGAAAAATAAGAATTCTTTTTTTCGATCGTTTTATCGTTCATCAAGACAGAGGATCTAAACAATTTTAAATATAATTCAACATTGCATGGAATCACGGTTTTATCTGAGGTTCAACATTTACACGTGCGGATAGCGACAATTTTATTATTTCCTGAGCCATTTTTATGTCCATTATATAAGTTACATTAATAGTTTTCTATTTTTTAGAATTATTGATTTTCTTAATTTTTTTCAGTAATTGTTTATTTTTCTCATCTCCACGAAATGAGAACGCCATTATTTTCGATTATGCGAGCTCTGTCGGCAAGAAACAAATACACAGGTTAAGCGCAGACAGCTCGGGACGCAGTAACGCTCAATCCCAAAACTATCCGCTACATCGTCTACGAGAAATTGTACGTATATTTTGGTAGCCAGCCACGTAACTCCGTGCCTAACCGGGACCCGAGGGGAGAGAGGCCCTCGTCGAAGAGGCGCGGATGACTCGGACCCGCGCGGCGAGACGGCGAAAATTTACGCGGCCGAGGGACGGCCCCGCGCGGCTCCGCGCCTCTGGATTATTAACGCCGGCGATTCGACTTTATCGGCGATTGGCAGGCTTCTCGCTTACGTCCTGTTGCCGGCGACATCTAAATTTCGCGCGCCTCTTCCGCCGCCTCGCCCCCCACCCCTCGCCAAATCGCTCTCGAGAGAATAATCCGTGCTCGCTCGGCCTTGTCGGTCCGGCCCGTCTGTCTGGCTCTCTCGCGCTCCCGCCCCCCGCCCCACGGTGCGGTAATGCTTTGAAATATTAAATGGCACGGCGCGTCGGCACGGCGTCCCTTACGTTGCCCCGAGCCCCGGGAGGGCTTGCGCTTTGCCTGCCCGTTTGTCTCTGCCAACCCCACCTCTTCCCGTGTATTTTTACCTCTCTTTTCATTCGCATATCTCGCTCCCCCCCTCTCTCTCTCTCTTTATATTATTGCAGAAGCGCGAGAGGCTACTCCCCTACCGCTGCGTGGAGCTGTTGATGAAATTCCACGGACTGAATAAGAGGCGACTTAACCGTGCTATTCCTGGCGCCTTATTATATCGTGCTTTAGAACTGTAATGTACGTGGATGTATTTTGCACGTAAAGATGTATTTTGCATCGATACCCTTTCATTTTCGCGATCCGACCAAAGGATTACTTATTAATACGAATACGGACGAAAGCAAGAAATTTCGCTTTCAATTCATTCGCGCTTCGACAGGAAGTAATTTAAAGAGAAAAAAAAATTTCAAACACTTTTTTAAAGCTCAAGAACTTCTAAGCAGTTGTTATATGTGTATTGTACCTGCACCACGAGAATTTGATGGAATCGAGCTATGCTTATTACGAAAGTTCATCTCAGGACTTTTGCCTTGTTAATAATTTCGATATTAATATTAGCTATTTGTTTTTGAACGCGATCATCCCGGTACAATGTGTAAAGAAACGCATCAGAACTGGTCCGATTATTGTAAAAATATTTTTCATTTTGAAATTGACATATTGAATTTCGTATCATTTCACTGTTATCTGTCAATCATTTGCAACACAAAACTTTTAATATAGATGTTCAACTCATTTAATATCCCCGATACAATCAAATGTGGACCTTCGTACAGGCTTAGCGTCAACGTCATGAGCAAGCCCGAGAAAATTAATCCAGAATCGAAGCGAATATAACGTATATTAAACTATATTGAATTTGAAAATTGGATGCTGAATTTTTTTTATGAATATATTATACACAGAAGTCCTAGAATCTGAAATATTATTCAACGACCTGCTCGAATTTTGGTCGGATTCTGCCATTTACGCGTGGAATTTAGGATATTAATATTGCATGGAGCACTGAATTCAGAGTAAGGTATTCCGAGTTACCGTTTTATTAAACAATAATATGTCTAAGACTCGGAATAGTATTCAATATAGTACTACTAATAATTAAAATAAATTCAACGTATTCAACGCTGTATTAATATTAAATATTACGAATTTATTAATATATTAATAAATAAATATATCTGGAATTGACAAAATTATAATTATATTTTATTTAATATAATGTGAACTCAATTGCTTAATAGTACAATATTATAATATGTTTAAAACAAATAACTGAAGTATTAAAACAAATATATGAGTATTTGGTCACCGCGTTATACTCGCTTTTTCCAATATTCTCGAATTAATCAACACTCGCGTTTTGCCGCACCAGCGCTCCTTCACAATTTAGTTCGTTCAATACAATGCAGAGAGAATCAGATGCATTCAGCGATTGGCCGTTCGTAAACGACGCAGTCCTATTTCGTTCTTATTTTAAATCTTTCCCCAAACTGCACATAGACAAACCCAGTCTTTTCTTATCTATCTGTCTTCTCCGAAACCAGTAGGAGATAGTTGTTCAAAAGAATTTCATCGATAGTCTATATCCTGAAAGAATAAATGTCAATGAAAAAAAAAATCGATAATACGGAATTACGATGTATTTATTTAACGATACCGCTATAATGGAGGGCCAATTTTGCGTCGCTGCAAAAATTACAGGTTAATGCGCCAGATGAAATATCCCATTGGAGGTAGAAAAGCTTAACGTAAATTAATCCCCTCGTACAGTCATTAGCGATCAATCGACGCGCGCGGCCGCCTTCCACTCAAAATAAGCGCGATCGCCGATACGCGAACAGTTTCCCATCCTCCAAGCAAGGACGAGTGCCTCCATCCCGACGAAATGCTATATATATATATATGACTGAGAATCTCCGCGCTATAATCCGCGCTTTCTTTGTGTCTGCGCGCCTCCTCTTTGACAGTCGTAAAATGAGCTGACACAAAGCAGCCCCCTCGGGGAGACAGAGGAGGGGCATCGTCAGGGGGTGGTGGGAGGGGGGGGGCAAAAACTCGCCGCGCTCGAACGTATCGTACGAACGCCGAAGGGGGAAGGTGTGCGCGACCCGTGCGCCCCCCCCCCGCCAAAAACCTCGCCGTCGCCCGCCGCTACCTCGGCCTCGACGCGATAATTAAGCACTGGCAAATACGCGCCGCATTCCGCAGGGAGGAGAGACGTGGAAGCGGCCGAAAAGCCGCGAGGGAGCGTGGTGGTCGGGGTGGGGGGTGAGGTGGAGGCCGTACGCACCCCGACAATTCGACGTTCTAAAGTAAATACGCGATGCGACGGGGCGGCGCCGCCTGTATCCGACGACTGCTATTGCCGTCCGCTATGCGTTCGGGCGCTGCGTCCCCCCCCCCGCGCACTGTTCTTCCGCCGTCAGAGGGATACAAAGCGATGCGCGCGTGATTGCGCATTATGGAGAGGCCCACGCTCGGGTATTTTGCCGTCGGTGCTCCCTATGCGCGTGGCACTGGGAGGCGTATTTTTTTTTTTTTTTTTTTGGTCTTCTTCGTTTCGGCTCACTTTTGCCGTATCTCGAGGGATGAGGGGGGGATGGGGGATGATAATCCTGCTCTAGTCGCCGATGCGCATAGTGTAACTTTTCGTTCTCGACGCGATAAGCTGGAGTTTTTCGCGCTTAGAGACAGGCCGAATGAGAACAGTTGATCTATTTGCAAAAATATGACGCGAATACGATATCAATGAAATTATAATCGTAAAAAGTTTACCATTGAAAATTGTTCGCAAACTGCTTATTATGATTTTATTCCATTAAAACAGTTTTGTATGTCGTAGGTGCATTTATTCGAAAGCGCACTCGCAGATAAATACGCAAAACAATCCATCTTTATAAATTTCCTCGAATTCTTCTCGAAGCGCAACGCTAATCCCTCGTTTATATCGAATAAGCTAAAGTTATAGCGAAAATTTTCATATTAAAAAAAAATAAATAATAATAATAAAAAAAGAAGGAGCAAGGAAGAAAAATAACGAGAGCTCAATGTGATTTATTGTCCAAACACGATCCCGCTCCCGTAGTAACGATTTATAGAGATGGGCAGTCCACCTCTAGGCTTTAAAGATAATTCATACGCGAAACTGCCGCGAATCTCAATCCCATTTACAGCCAGCTTAGATTTGCAGCCGTGAGCAAGTAACGCGTCGTTTTAAAAGTGATCCTTATTTCAAAATGAGAAGAAACCAATGCCATAGGGTTAGATTTTATTTACTTAACAAAAAGAAATTCATGCTTATGTACATTATGCATTTAATACCCTACTTATAAATATTTCCATTCTATACGCAAATTTATTGATTCGTAACGAGATCGAGATAATTCCGATTATATTTGCGAATGCGCCTGAATTCTATGGCTTTAGAGCATAAGTAAATACGATTAAGTTCTCGCGAGTAACTATGTATATATATTTGCGGTTGCTGTAGTATTACTAAAGTAATTCTGCCTTTTCAATTTCATGCGCTGGCGATTATTTTATCGTTGGCAGTTTTATTATAAAATATTTGACGGTAATATTTTTATTGTAAATAACGGATAAATTTACATATGTTAGTTCATAATGCGACAAATACAATTTATGTATTTTTAATTTATAGTTGAACAATCTTTTTTCAATATTGTTTATTGTATGATGAAAACATACATACATGACAAAATAAATATGATCATTTATGAATTTATGTGCGATAAAACGAAGCAGACCTGTAAATCGCTCAATTCATTTAAATTAATATTGACATACAACTTATGAATTCATTTTTAAAGCATCAATATAATACCGTTTTTATGAATTGATAAATCAATCTCTGTGTAAATCTTGAATTATTATATGCATTGAAATCACATTACACATGAGCAATGTAATATACGAAATGATATTATAACGTAAATAGCTACGCATTATCTTCTGATTTTTAAATTTCTCGTATATTTGATTTAGCTTAAATTAAATATCAAATTAAGCCGCTTCAAATTCACGAGATATTTCGCAACGTATAATTACCTCTTGAGTTTAATTTAACAGCCGGTAGATATTTACATAATAATTATAATGGGCCCCGTTGAAAATTACGAAATATTATTGAAATGCATTTTCACCTATCTCGCGAAATTTCTCCTAAAATAGCTTGCCGATAATGCAACAAGCGCCATTCGGACGACTTCAAAACGTAGCGACCGAGTTAATCCGAGCTACCGTTGAAAACGCCCTCGATTCAGCCCGCTATCGTACTCCAGCGGCAAACGTCGATTCGTCCCCTTGCGCTAATCCTCCACTCGACGCGCGCCTCGAATTAAAATTCACATCCGCGAAAAGCCTTATTTGCCGCCAAGGTTCCGTGCTCGCCTCGGATGCATAAATCGTGGGTGAAATCGAATAGTCGCCGCGCGCGCGCTGCACCGCCCGCCATAATTTTTCCCTCTCGCCCAGCGGCCGTAGGCAGCGGAAGCATAGCGATCCCATCCGCGATCGTGCAATTTTCGCGCGCTCGCCGGATAATGTCGCGTCTTCCTCTCTGTCCCCGCACCACCGTCTCCGTCCCAAGCGGAGTTCGATCGCTGGCTTATTATCCTCGCGGCGCCGCGTACGTCGACCGCGCTCCCCGCGGCTCGTTGGGAGCCCCGGCACGGACGCATCCGTCAAAAAGTCGTTGCGAGGAACTGCCTCTCCGCCCCATCCCCCGCCCCCCTCGGGAAATCGAGCGCGACAGCCGAGGCGAGAACTTTCGACTCGCTCGCGATCGCCGTCGCGGCCGCGCGTACGTGCGCGCGGCCGACCGAGCGAGAGGCAAGCTGCCGAAGCCGAAAAGCCCGCCGACGTGCCGCTGGAGCGGCTCGTTTTTTGCGGTGGGCGGCAGGGGGCGCGCGGGGAGGGCTTCTTAACGCGCCTCGCCTGCGAGCCCCGGGATTTTTCGCTCGCGCTCACTCGTAAGCCGTGCCGATAAAGATTGCGGTGACGGCTCGGGGCTCGGAATAGCAGCGCGGTCGGTTTGCGCGGTTGCTTTACGTCGCGGCAGTATCGATTGGCGAGATAAGCGGCGATTTAGAAATTGGGCTGAAGTAGTAGTAGGCGTTTTTCAAGAAACGTTAAGGGCCAAGTTAAAAGGAACATGGAGAATAGAAAAAAATGGAAATATTGGCAGGGTCGTGTCGGCTCGCGTAACGGTAGCCTAATATTTAGCTCTAATATCGATGTTAAAACTTTTCGACCAAGAAATGTGTTCAGTCATGATTCCAATACTAGATTCATGTTCATAGATAAGATATTTTATTTACATCTGTATGCAATATTTCACACGATATATACATTATCAAGAATACATAGTACAAGAATTTATAAATTACTAAATTACTAAAAGATTCAATGATTACAGTTTAAAGGGATATTTATTGAAACATTTCGACTTTGAACATGTATTTTGGATTTATATTTTGAAACAGTATGTTTGAAATAAATCTGAAAGAGAATGTCTTGCAAATATTTGAAGAATCACAATAATATATATATATCATTCTACAGTGTTAATAACAATTTATGATTGGTTATAGTTTATGATTTGTCAATATAAATTTTAGTATAACTTCCTGATGCGAAGCCGGAGCTGCTAGAAATGCATAGATTTGATAAATCTTTTGCTAAAAATAGTATATTTAATATTTTTATTATTTTTTAGTTTCAGATTCTATGGATGTGATTATAAAAAAGGACAGAGTTAAAGTTCTTATAATTTTAATTATATGATTTTCTCATGTTACTTCAAATAATATCGTATTTTACAAAATTGACTTTTGCCAAGTACAATCTCATGAATTTTACATTATTATTAAAATTTTTTAAAAAAGAGTTTATGATTTTAAAAGAATTTTTGAATATCTGAACATTTTGCTAAATTATAAGAATTGAATTACGAATGAAAATTACACGATTTTTAAACTGTAAATAACCCGATTTCATTTTTTTTTCTCATAAACTTAACTAAGTAAATCCGCAATTAGCAACGAATTGCTTTAACCAACTTGTAAAGATCAAACTATGTAAACTCTGATGCTTGTTCTTTCTATCTAATTTTTTTTCTTCTTTACGCTCTATCGCGTCCTCAGTATATATATTTACCAAGTTTCGCGAAGCTCAAGTGAGAGCCGGCAAGAGAATGTTCGCTTCTTCCTCCTTTCTCAGGCGCTCTTTATCTTCGCCCTTCCTGGAGCTCGCTGCGCTTAATCGGACTATATTCGCCGTTCTTTCTCGTTGCCGGGGATACGCAATACCGATGCGCAGATATGAACGTGCAGAAAAGCGCGAATGTGTACTCGTAACCCGCTTTTATCGTCCTGGTCTTTTGGTATTCAGCTTATAACGTTCTCTTCTTTTTTGGTAATTTTTGTTACTTTTTGCTATACATGAAAATGCGCAGGGTTATCGATACGGACAAGAGCGCATAATCTTTGAAATATTATGGAAATACGAGTAATTATCGATAGGATTTTTTATGGCGAAACATATTTGAAATTATTATAAGTAAAGTAATATTAAGAATATATTGTAAATACGTTACTTACCTGCGTGCAGAATTCAGTTTCGAAATAGATTAAACACTTTTTTAATTTATCAATTTAAAATAGTTCAATTAAAATAAGAAAAATTCTGTTTTAAGCTGAATTTAAATATGCAATTCGAAAAATTCTACTGTTCAATATTTAAACAAAATAACAATAGAGTGAATGAAGAGTAATTTGACTGCATTAAATATTTGTCAGTAGCGTGGACCATGTTAAGTCAGACACGAAAAAACTTTTTGCTTCTAGTATCACAATTGGAATATACTGACATAATTAATTTACAAGAAATAATTTAATTTTTTTACTTTATGTATATAATGTCTGTTATATTAATATAAAAATACATTAGGGTTGGGCAAAAGAAAAACACCGTCCTCGTATGTGTAATAACAATAATATATAACATATATGAGTTACATGATTCTTACAACAATTTTCAATTTTTATTTTTCCTAGCCTACAGACAAGGTCGAGCACCAGCTTTTGATGAATTTACATTCGCAGATTATCCCGTTTATTTATTTATCATTTTATTTTTTATTCAACAATTTTTTTTCACACCTACATATAAATCATACGATACGATAGGTATGATTGTGTTTTGATTTATAATTATATATTAATAGCTCTGTTTTTCTTAATCTTTCTCTCTAAAATTGGCGGAATAATAATCGTTAGTACTATATATATATATATATATATATATATATATATATATATATATATATATATACGCTGCTTTTAACCTAAAAATTTATAATTTTACAAAAGATCGGTACCCTAAACCTCTTGAATAGCGGTAATTTATGCACTTTGCTTATTATTATATAAATCTTTCTCTTTCAACAGTGGTGCCACTGCTTTCTTTACTCATAAAGCTTGCAATTAGCTTTACGAAATCACGAGCTTTGTACACAATAAAAACAACGAGCTTCTCCTCCCATCCACTTATTATTCATTTATTAATTTTGTCCCCCCATTGTTTTCCCATTACTCTCCATTTCAGGACGCTAAGACGGAATCAATAGACGGAATATTTTAACGATGACAATTTTTATTAACCGCTCGTACGAAACAGCATCTTAATTGGTCTAGTTGAATTCTCGGAGAACTTACTAATTAACAATGGAACGAGAAAGGAAGTCTATACAGGAATGGAATAAAGAAATGCTCGAACCGCGTAATAGAAAAAGCCAGGCTCAAATACTATGGCCTATATAACATTGATGAAAATCAATGCCGATGGTACTACCAATCTCGAGTATCCGATCGTAATTCTCGATACCTTTTAATAGATGCAATAACCATACCAATCAAGTCCACTTCTCGGAGCATTACGTGGCCTGGCGAAAAATCAAAAAAAAAACAAAAAAAAAACAAAAAAAAAAACAAACAAAAATAAAGCAAAAACAAATCCCACGGCGCAGTGTCACGTGAACGTGAACGCAGCGCGAGGCTCGGGAACGACGGACGAATACACCAGCACCCCTCATTACACGAAGCTCGAGGGGGGCGGGGGTGTATACACGAAGCACTGCCGCAGTGCGCCGGCATATTTGCGTGTGTGTGTGTGTGTGTGTGTGTGTGTGTGTGTTTGTTTTTCACCTAATATACATCGGCGCGAAAGCGCTGCGTGGCAAAGACCATGGTTATGAGCTGTATAGGGCGTTGCCATGCGAGCGTACCACCGGTGCGTATGAGGTGGCGGAATGGAAGAGCGTACGAACGACTCGCCGCCGCAAAATAGCGATGAAAAAAAATAGTAGTGAAGCCCCACCCCTCCCGTCACACGGCCGACGCCCCCCCCCCGTACCCGGGTACTTCCGCGTCCTCGATCGGACAAATAACGGGACGCATTATTGACGTTTTCGAGGGGGCGGGGGGCTGCGGAGGGAGACGGGCGCCGCGATAGTATCCAGCGGGTCAAATACGCCAGAACTTTTCGACGTTTGCAATGTGCAAAATACGGCGATTTTCGGTGCCATCCAACCTTGTTCCCAACGGTCGTCGCATATTTCCGGATGAACGGGAAACCCATATACGCCCTCCCCGATCTACACCCCCTCCCCATCCAGCCGCGGAACTCTCTGCCACCGAACGTCTCTCCTGTTCGCATATATTTATCGAAACAATATATCTGTATTTTTGTCGAAGCCGACCGTGGCTATTGCGCGTCCTTTGGCACATCCGCGTTTCGAAATTTATGGGGTCGATTCTCGTAATTATGCCTATTTCTATTCTTCTCCGCCCGATATTTTCTTTTCGCGTCCCATTAAACTATATTGGAATCTATAGCATTTTATTCCTCGCGTTAAAGAAACAAATATATATATATATATATATATATATATATATATATATATATATATATATATAGTATGTATGTATAGAATGCGTACAAATTTACTAATGGCGCTTCCAGAAAAATTGAACTTTACAGAGGCGAACTAAACGAAGATAAACATTGATTCAATAAATACGAGAGAAATTGGTTTAAGAATATACTGTCCCCACTGGATCGGAAATGATTTTCTTGATTTTTAACCTGCGCTCGCTCTGCAGCAAGCCTCCTCTCTGAATCCGAGAGGAGCGAAGAGCGCGAGCGCGATCATTTTTCTTTCATTTCCTCTTCCTACTTAAATAACCTGATATAAGATCCCGTGAAATTCGAGAAACTCCTTTTTAATTCAGCGACGCTGTCGGAGAATAGCGAGCGATCGATTTTAATGGAAAAGCTGCTGAGCGAGTATTCGACAAACTTATCTTAAATAATCTGAATTGAAGCCTTTCGATCGGCCGTATCACTTTTCTTTTTTCTCTTTGATCTTGTTTTTTTTTTTTTTTTTTTTTTTTATTGGTTTTATGAAAAGAAACGGACGTAAATTTTATCTGCTCTCAATTGCAACAAGGGAAAAAAATGAAAATCGACGAACAGCGACACGAATGAACGAAAAAGCTATTATACGATAGAATTGGAAGTCTTTGGCGGAATTGGCCCACGTATCATTTATAAGATAGATTTGGTAAATTTCGAAGTCCCCCATTTCAATGCAGCGCCGCCAGCGTATTCGTCCGGTCCGTTTCATTCCCCGTCCATTAAGCCCGGTCCGATATATCACGTGGATATTCTCCGCGCGCGATCTTACACACTGACACAGCATTCGAAAAAATCTCCCACAGTTCGCGTATCGTCTTAAAAGCGAGATTATCGCAATAAATCAAGGAGAGTCGCGCGGCCAAAGCGAGCTTCGACTACGAGCGGCGATCCCGACTTTTTCCGTTCGAACGCCCAATCCATCAACGCGGGCGCTGCGAAACAAAAATCATAAAGGCCTCGGCGTCCGCATCGAAATTTTACGACGCGAGGCACGAGGCAAGTTGGCGTAAAGACGCTTTTACGAGCGGCCGGGCGGCGCGATGAAAGTTTCATCCCGGGCCAAAGCTGGAGCGAATAATAAGTCAGGACGGGGGGACTAGACGCGTCCGACTACGGACCGCGCGTGCGCCGTACGCGGGGCCGGCGTGCGTAGGGTTATAAGATCGTAATCGAAACCACCCCCGCCCGTCGCGTAGAGGTGCCGAAAACGCATTCGCTCGTCCTGTTCGCTGCGCCTCCATCATCGATTCGTCGCTGCGATGCAGCAAAGATTATGCGCGTTCGATCGGACGACCATTTGCCTTATTTTTATTTTCACATTTTCCATTTATTTTAATTATTTAACGATACGAAAGGATCTGTGTTATCGGTGCGTTCTCGATTCACTTCCAGTTTTTAATGGTGAATTTATAGAAAATTTGAAATTCACTTTAATGCGGCGGAGAGACGTTGGCGAAATGTATTGTCTTAATAATAACGCAATGGTAAGACTGTTAAAGTATTTGCTGAAGCTTTTTATATCGACGTCTTGTCAACGACATAAGTTTGAGAACAATAGTCATTTGAACAATGCGCCCTACGTAGATATCTTCATTTTTCTCATTTCTAATTATCATCTTTTGATTTTGTTTTTGTTTTTTTTTTATAGAAAAAGTGGACCAAGTAATGCTACGCGTGCTTTAGAAAAATTATCAAATTTTTATTAACAATCAGTACAAATTGAGATTTCTGAAAAAATTTATGTAAGTCAAATATCTATTCAATAACTCTAGGGAAGTATTCTTATCAAGTAAAAAAATATGAACTATATACAAATAGAATTCATTAAAACGTTTTTTTTTTACTAAGATTATATGAAAGGATAATTTTTTATGCTATTGTACAATTTTTATACATTGTTCACTGCATGAAATGATTTGCCATCGATACAAGTTAACATTTGTTCTTCTTTGTTAGCAAATCATTTCGACAGTGAAAAAGAATACATGCGTAGAGATATTGTAATATTTATTTACTTACAGTGCATTATAAAATTGTCCAGTTGAATGGAATATCCGCCAATATCAAAATAACAGCGAAACATTATTAAGCTTCATTAGTATTTAAGGTGATAAATTTCGTTTTTGATAAATTGGTAAAAGTTTCTTCGTTTTTTTTTTTTTTTTTTTTTTTTTAAATCTACATATCCATCTATTTTCCACATGACCTCAATACGAAAGCTTATTCAATGTGAAAAAATTATGGTCCACCTACGTTCGATTAATGCCATTAGTCTTCTGGCAGTGTCGTTATTTCGTTTTAAAGCTATTGTAAGAAAAAGAGCTTAACGTGCAATACTTTTTTCGTGTTTTTCTTTCAACAATTTTTATAGAGATCGTAAAGTACGAATAAATCAATCTTTATACATTTCACTGCAGCAGAGCAGGGGCTATTTATTCTAATTTATACTGCACGTTCAGCTTTAATTCATTGCTTCGGACGCTGATACTATCTCGTTAAAACTGGTCTCTTTACACTGTGCACTTACGTAAATTTGCGTCAGTATAGATAACGTTTTTTTTTTTTACATAGTCAGTTTTTAAAACAACATCCGATCTCATTTAACGCAACAACGAGACACGAATGGATTTCATATATATATATATAAAAGAAGGCTTTTCTTCCTTTTACACCCGTCTTTCTTACACTTTATTTTATTCCGCCTTTTCTTCCTGCCTGCTTGCTTTGTTTTATTTGCTTTTATACGAATCGACTCTAAAATCGTATATAGTAACACGATCACTTTCAGCCGGCGGTGCCGTGCGGCGATAAAGGGAAGTAACTCGCCTCTTTTCTTTCATTCTCTCATTCTCTACTAGTCTTACGAGATCGCCGGGGCCGAGCGATCGTTGGTCTTTGTTTTGCGCAGCTTCACAGTTGCGAAAATGTTGCTCCTGAAAGAAAGTCAGTGTTGACGCTTTTACACGAGATTACCCATACTAATCGTAAAAAAAAACGAGCGCCATCCCTCGCGATACATGTTTCACAAAAAAAAATATATATATATATATGTATACTTCGAGTTCTATTTCCATGTACTGTAAAGCAGCGCGAATGGCATTTCGCTAGTCTTTATATATCTATATATTGTTCTGGACTGATCATTAAATGTATAAAAAAATTTTACGTTAAAAAAAAAATTTAAAAACAATCCCATAATATATATTGTTTTATAAAACATTTAATTTCAAGGTTTTTTATTTAACTCATCGAAGTTTTCATTGCTGGCAATCAATGTGTTGAACAAATGACATCTATATACCTTACAAGTTGCAGCTATAGTTCGTCTTTCTGACTTTTAACTCGGCTTCCATCTATCTCCCATTCTTATCGCCATTATTATTTGACGATGCTCGATTAAAAACCAACGGCCCACAACGGCAACGAGCTTACACTGCAATCCTCTTAACGTCATAAGACACAATCGACACTCCTCGATATTTATATTATAACGCTTAACACGACGAGCGCCGCGCTCGTTCGCTCGCGGGGGTTCCCGGTCAACCGGCCGTAACTAATAATCTCTCCGACTTCTATGCCGGTCCGTGGGTAAGTCCGGGCGAACGTATAGACCGTGTCGCGTATATTCCAAGAGAGCGAAAGAGAGAGAGAGAGAGAGAGAGAGAGAGAGAGCCCCGCGAGCCACGAACAATTATCAAACTGGCGCGGTTTAAGTAGATTCGAGGAGCGATGCAGTTGCCGAAGCGGGCAAGTTCGAAAACAAGTTTTGCAATTTCGATCTATTTAGCCGCCGTATCTCTCGCATGACTTATATAATCGTATTGTAGCCCTATGCATATTTGCGATGTAAATATATATAATAATAATTAAAACAATAATAATAATAATAAAGATAATCTAGCGCTGACGCATGGACATGCGGACCTTAAATAATAGCGGATGTACTATGATTGCGTATGCGTTTTAAGGTATAAGAATAATGTCGAAGCAAACAAAACAGAAAAGAAATATAAATATAAATTCAATAATACATATAAAATATGCAAAAACATGCGCAAGATTAACTACTTCGATTTGTTGCTTTTTGTGGTTGTATATATATGTATATATATATATATATATATATATATATATATATATATCATGTATTTTTAAATTAATAACATGCAAAAATCTCAAATAAATCATTGAATGATATAAAAATAACAGAACGATTTAGTTAATCCAGGCGATAAAACATCGATAGCTTCGGGCAAGGACGGACAAAATCAAAATAAAAAAATATGTATATATGTCATGTAAAAGTAATAAATAATGTAAAACGGTACATACAAAGAAAATAAAACACAATGATTATGAGAGAACGAATAAAAAATAATCAAAATATGATATAAAAAAAAAAAAACATTAAATAATGTAAAATAGTAAGGAGAGGTGTGAAGACCGAGCCAATCTTCCGACGCTGAGACTTCACTGCTGCTTCTTCTTTTTCTTCTTGGTCGCCGATTGATCGACGCCCCAAAGGTCGTACCAGGGTCCGCAGGTCTTCGGGTTTCTGTCCACCCTGTCGCTATCCCTCCTCAGCTTTGTCCTCGGCAGCAATGTCTTCTCCGATACGGCCTGATCTTTAACTATAATACAACTGTACGTGGACTCTTCGTCGGAGGCCTCGGTCTCGGTGAAACGCTGAATCATGAGGCCGTCGTCATCGTCCCCGTAAGCTTTTTTCCTTCTGTCGCTTCTCTTGACCTGATTGTTTTCCTTTAACTCGGCGACAATCATGCTCCTCTTGGCCTCGAGGCTGCGCTTGCGCTCGTTCTCGAGGATTGCTTTCCTGGAGACGTTCCCCACGAAATACGATCTCTGGGACTGATCGCTGTGCCTCGGGCGATAATCCGCGGAGATCTTCGGCCTCTCCGCGGGCGTCGGCAGAGGATCCTCGAAGTAATCGACGACGGAGGACGAGGATTTGTCCGGCAAGTGCATGCGCTCCGCTGCCTTCGGTTCGTCGGCTGGCTCCTGCTCGTGATGGTCAATGCCGTTGATGCGCTCGTTCGTTATCGTGGAGTCGCTGTTTTTTCGCTCGAGACTGCGATGGGACGGTCTGGGACTGCCCTCGGAGCTGGACTTGCGCGATTCGTCGCGCGACTTGACGTACTCGCCCTTCGCCTCCGACCCATTGGTTTTCTTCAGCATTTTGGGGATGTCGACCAGCGAGCGATGCTGCCAGAGCGCCATACCTTCGAGCACCTCCGAGTCCCTTCGGAATCGCCAAAAGCTCTTAGTTCGCTTCACGAGCTTGGGGCTTTTGTTATCGATCTCCAAACTTCTGCCGGTCTGTATTAGATGGCCCATGGCTGTACTCTGCCTGGGCATCGGCGGCTTTCTTTCGCTTTTCAACGTATTATTGTTGGTGTCGTTCCTCTCAACGGAGCCTTCCGGCAGGCCCGAGTCCCTCGGAAAGGCGTGGCGCTCCAAAACCTTGGTCCTTTCCATTTTGGTCTCGAAATTGGACTCGTAGCCCCGATCTTTATCAACTAATACCGAGCCATTGGCGAAGCCCATTGTTTCCCCGTAAATGTCTTCCTTGTCGGAATATCCACGATCTCTGTAGCGCTGCGGTGACCGGTACTGCTGGCGCTGCTCTCTCGGCTGGTTTTCCGTCGGTCTTTCCGGCGCTTCTTGCGACGGTGGCCTGGGTCTCTCGAAGCTGCGATTGTTGTTCACGCGCTCGATAATGCGTTTTCTGTCGATCGTATTCTCACGCAATCGTGGCTCGCGATCGTACGTCAAAGTCGACTGACGAGACGATGCAACCGATTTATCCATGGAGTAACGGTCGCGCTCCCGCTGCTGGTGCTGCTGTTGCTGCTGCTGCTGCTGCTGATGCTGCTGCTGCTGCTGCTGATGTTGCTGTGGCTCGTCGTGCTCGTTATTGTTAGATCTCTGTACGGAATTTCTGCTCGAGCGCATCTCTCGCTCGTAATTAATATCGTCGTGCGTTCTTTCGCTATGGTGCCCGTTGCTATTGCTCGTTTTACCGCCGTTGCTGTAGTCCATGCTCCGACGCTCTATGAATTTGGGGGGACTGTGCTCTCGTGCATACTTCTGCGCCGTCTGCTCGAGCTTCTGAGTTATATGTTCGACCTTTCTCCCGGTTTCCGGTATTGTGCTCTCAACTTCGGAGTCCGATGTTTGCGATGAAGAGGAATCGCTGGTCTTTCCATTCTCGTACTTTGAGTCGTCATCCTGCTGATAGTCCGAGCGATGGTCCTCGCCATTGTGGTTCTCGTAGTATTTTTTAATGTCGTACTTTTCGGAACGGTATTCCATGCGGACGTTGTAGCTTTCGTCCTCTTCCTCTTCAACGTCCACTTCCACTTCAATCTCGTCATCCTCGGTTTCGATATCGCGTCTCTCATGCCTCGTTCTATTCTCTTCTCTCTCATTCCTGCGATTGTATCTGCTAGTGTTATTGTGATCCTCGTTTGAAGAAAATTTATTCCCATTATTTCGCTCAATAGTGGAGTTTCTGGCAATGGCTCGGGTATTCTCATATTCATTTTTATGACCATTTCCATCGTGCTTCTGCTGCTTTCTTTCCTTCTTAGTGGGACTACTAGATTCATTTTCAGAGTGCCGTACGTTTCTTCGTTCTTCGGATTCATGACGCCCGTATTTACCGTTGGACTTTTCATTCTTCATATTCGCGTCCGACCAGTATTCCGTCATTGCACTACGATAGACGTGCCAGGATTTGTCATCGCAGGGTAGCGTTTTCCAGGAGTCATTCCCCCAGTCCTTGCTCCCGACCGATTTGACATCGTCCTTGCTGATGGAGTGCTTTTGCTGCTGCTTGAGTTGATGCTGCTTCTGCTGCTTGGTGGGTCGGTCGGCTCCTTTGCGTCGTCGCAGTCTGCTTTATGGGGAGTGGGTTTTGTGAACGAAGAGAAAAGAAAACAAATAAAAAAACAAAAAAGGTAGAGCGAATGGATATGATAGTCTTGAAAGTTAAGAAGAAGGTGAAAGAGATACAACAGCCAAAATTTTTTGGAGCGAATCATATTTATGCATTATTTACAATTTAACTCACTAACATATCTCTAAATAACCGAATCTAAAAAGACTGACCAATATAGAATGCTATGAACACATATTCACGTAAATATAAGAAAATTATCAAGTAAATAAACTAAATTAGTTAATTAGTTTGATTATTAAGTATAAGATTTTACATTTGGAATAAATTGTATTTACAACAAGAAAAATCACAAATAAATACGAGAACAATGCTCTTGATGTTATTTTTTGTAGTAAAAATGTAAAAAAATTATATCGGCAATGTATTTAAATTAAACTTTAAGTGAAAAATAAAGAATTTCACTCAAAAAAACTTAAGTAAGGTAGAATAATTAATAAATGTAAAAAAATAAAGAAGAATGAAGATTGTAATTATATCTAAAATACCAAGAACCAATGACGTGAAATCCTACGTGCCAAGTTAAAAGGTAGGTAAAAGAAATGTTTTTTTGTTCATGAATAGGAAAACAGGCATCAGAATATTCTCAAGTCATTTACGAAAGGTAAGGGTATAACAGAGTTGTAGGTTGAGAAGGTCGGTAAAAGTCCACCACCGCCGCATTTAATTCCATCGATCGCAGTAACGCATGCGGAATCTACAAAGAACGAGAGAAAAACAAAACGAAACGTAATTCTAAAGCGTAAAAGCTCTTCAGCAATAACAAGGCTAAATGAGATAAGACAGTTTTTATTTATACAAAGTCTACTCTCTGGAAGATTTTCTCTAGATATTAAATACCAGTCCAGTCTTAAACGGGATGTATATAATTATTATAAAATTTACATCTTATTAATGAAAGTTAATCTTTTGATACAAAGCTCATACGAAAAATATTCTTCATGCAACTATCAATAATAGATTTGAAATAAAATTAAGAATAATATAATTACATATATTTACATGTATTGATTTTTACCTAAATCACTTTTTAATGAAATGTACAAAAGAAATATAATACAGGCAATAAATTTCAGGAAAGGATATATATTTACAGTATTGATAAAAATTCATATGTAATTCTAATAAAGAAACGATAAAAAAATTAGAAATATTTAAGAAGCAAGCTTTAAAAACGACGATTTAGTCAAGCGCGCAATATAATATGCAAATATTTGTACAAAGCTTGCATTCCCATGCCATCTCAACGTTAGACTACGTAAAGCAGCTACTTTGGAATTGAAAAAATAATTGAGAAAAACTGAAGCCTCCTGTGCGAGGAGATAATAGAAGAATAATAGGAGTTTTTGGGGAGCCCAGCCATTCCAACTTTTCTTGCTTTATTGCGTAATTCTCCTTATATTGGTAAATTTTTCAAGTAAAAAAAGTATACGTAACTTTAAGACATCAAAACTAATTCTACTTTTCTTTAATACCGACGTTTCATTTTTATACTGAAAGTATAATTAAGAAGTTTAATAAGATCGAGTTAAAAATGCAACTAGTCTGCATTATATTTTAATAACGTCGACAGTAAATATATTTCTACTTTTATGCAATAGTGGAAAATATTTAAAATTTTTTAAAAATACGGCTCAATATCAGATATGATCAGAACAAGTAAGTACGTGTACTTTTTTGATCAATGTCGTTTGTAAACGGAGCAATGCATAGCTGAAATTGATATATATATTATTGGAACGCGGAGATTCCGAATGCGAGATATTTACGTACTCAAGATGAAAGTGAAAGCGGATCATCTCGTAGCTCAATGATCGATCGGCCGTCTAATTTGCCCAACTGAAATGAACACGGAGGGCTATCGGTCGCACTTGCGCCCCCTCCCCCACCCGCCCCATCGCCGATATCCTCTAACGAGTCGCAAAACAAAAACGAGGGAACGCGAACAAAACGGACTTAGGAAAAGCGATTCCGGCGAGCGACGAATAGGGGGCTTTCACGGCTGGGCTCCCCCATCCCCCTTTCCTACCACCATCCACGCTTGCGTACGTGTGTCTCTTCGGCGCGCGCGTCCCTTCTGCACTTTTTTCACCCTCCGTGTCCCTTTCTCTCTATCTGCCGGCGCCAACCACCCACCCTCCCCCCTCCCCCCCGCCCCTCGTTACACGCTCCCGGCGCAGCCGGACGAGCTTACCTCATGGCCTCGTCGTCGCTGTAGTCGATGTCCGGCTGTACGGGGGGCTCGTTGGAAAAGCCGCTGTCGTTGCTGCTGTGCAGCGACGTGACGGCCTGCGGCGGCGGTACCGGCGGCACCGGCGGCTGCACCCTGCGCCCGCCGGCCAGCATCGTCGGCAGCGTTCCAGTTGGACGGATCTGCGGGGAAAAAACGTACGGGCTCGTGAAGTGTGCGCCCTCGTTCCGACTTCGCTCCGAACCCCCCCCCCCCCCGCACCACCCATCGCCCTCCTGTCCCCAAGTTTTTTGTCTCTCGCTACACCGCTGCCCGTTATTTCAGCTCGCCTGCTTTCGTCGAGCCGTGCTTTATTTTTTCGCGCTTGATTATGCGCCATTGTGCGCAACGCGCTGCGCATGCTGATTTTGGAGGATTGCGCGAGGCGCATTTTTCTTTTTCTTGTTTTTTTTTTCCTTCATTTTCCTTTATAGAGTAAAAATAATTTGATTGATATATGACGAGTCAAGCGCGCGCGAAAGAAAATAACATTAGGATTTCGTTGAAAAAAAAATAAAATCAATTTAATATACTCGGTTCGTCGGTACGTTAGCGGATAATTATAAAATAAATCAGCAAAAATAAATCAGAAAAAAGTCAAATATTTATCACATGAAAATCTATATTGCAGTTATGTGATGATAAATGAAGGTTAACTTTTGGATTTTATCATTTTCCACGAGGATAGAACTCGCAACGAAGACGAACTTTTCATTTAGAGCGATGTGCATTACCATTTAATTTTTTTTAATTAACATAAAGTTATTTTCGTCAAGTCTTATTTATGCAGGTCTGACTTTAAAAGAATTTTTCTATGTCGTTATTACTGTGCACCTTAACAATGTCGAATTTACTGTTCTGAAATTACCTAAGCAAGGTTATTGTAATGTCTTTTATATCATTTAATTAAAAAAAAATAAAACTTGAATACTTGAAATACTTGAATTGAAGAGATAAGAAAACAGTATATTTAATATTGCATTCAAATGAAAACGACATGTCTGGCGAAAATCGATTCCTTACTACTTAAATGTTTCTAAATCTAAATATATGGCACTGCCAATTGACCCACAAATAAAATTTGAATGTGAATCGTAGAAATATATAAAGATACTTATAAAACATATATATCTATAGGCCTAATGGGTTAACGAAAAATACCTTCTATATATACGGAAAAATTTTCATCCCATCTGTTAATGGGAGTCACTCTCAGATCAAGGAAATTATTTATAATATCAGCATTACACCTTCTTGCATGGAATATAATGTTGCGCTAACCAAATCGAAAGTCAAATTCAAATACTGCCAAAAAAGAAAATTCGTTTCGTCTAAATATTTTTCCTTCACAATTCTCGGCGCTCGATCGTTGTATGTAAACGGTAGCCCGAATCGCCCGCGACTCGATTCGCAATCGATCGATCGATCTATCCTTACTGCTTTGCTCTGCCTATTATTGGACGGATTGGCGATGCTGTGGCTGCTGCTGCTCTTGGGCACGCTGCTTACGCCGCCGCTGCTGCCGTTGCTCGTCGCGCTTCCGCCGTTCGGCACCGAGCCGTTGTGGGAATGGGAATTGATCTCGCTGCCGGCGCTCGAGTGCTGCTGCTGCTGCTGCTGCTGCTGCTGTTGTTGTTGATGCTGCTGATGCTGCTGCTGCTGCTGCTGCTGCTGCTGGTCGTCGATACCGACGCCGTTGCTATTGCCGTTGGGCATCGGGGGTCGCGAGGGCGGTGGCTTGCAGGGCGGCGTGGATTTCGAGTCGGAGCTGCCGCTTGCGCGGCCGTTGCTCGTGCTGTGATTCGGCGATCTGCGAGGGAGACGTGGGGAAAAGAAACGACGGCGTTATCGGTCTGTTGTCTGATTTTCGAGGGGAGAGGTGGCGGACACAAGGACTATGCGGAAGGATCGAAGGTTCTCACGAAGTTAATAAGGGCGAACGTGCGATTGAGTTGACTGGAGGAGTTTTCGTCGATAAAGAATGCTGATTGATTTTTCGAAATTGCTCATTTAGTCCTCCTATGAAGCTGTTGGAGAACGAACTTTTTTCGATCGAGTTTGTCAAATAAAATTGCGTAACTGTTAAAAATTATGTCGTACATTGGTATTGGCAAGAAGCAAAGTATCATATTATAATTTGAAATGCATGCAAATTATATAAATGAAATTCAAAAATAATTTTCTATATTTTCAAGTACAAATCTCAACATATTTCAATTTAAAATACCATTTTACGCCGAATCGTTTTTTAAAGAATCGATACAGATTGAATTAATAAAGTTTTCCGAGCATTTTGAACGTAGCCGCGTTAGAAAAATGACTTACCCAAGTACTTCGTCGATAATAACTTCGGTATAAGCCAGAGGGAACCAGCCGGAGCACTGCGTGCGGAGATTCTCGCCGAATTGCCAGCCCTTCTGTCGGTCTCCTTATATGCCGTGAAACAAAAGCCAATAATTAGAAATATCTTATCGCGATCCAGCTTCGAAGTAAAGGTCGCCGTTGTATACAACAAAAGAGAAGTAATTACGGTACAGCGACCGTTTCGAAATTGCAACTTTATCGGAAACTTTGTTAAAGCGACAATGCCGATCGTATCGTCCTTGACAAGGTCTTCCGTAATTTTTCTCCAAGATAATGCTTAAATAGTATTTTTGCTTTTTCGAATTATTATCATACCGACTTGGACAGTACTAATCGTATCAGTTATTAATCGGCATAGAGAATCCCTTGTATATACAAAACAAACGGAAACAATAGGTACTCGGGTCCAGTACAAAATCACAATTACTACTGGACCACCGTAATCAGACTCGCTTCTTCATGGCCGCGCGTCGACTTACCCATAAGCGCGATGAGGTCGCCCTCGTGGAAGCTCAGCTGATTCTCCCCGGAGCTGAGGTAGGCGAAGAGGGCGCGGGCGAGGGGCGTCTCGCCCCATCCACTGGCGACGAGGCCACCGCCGATGCCACCGCTGTTGCGAGACATAGGCGCCATGGATCGCGGTCTCGGCGGAGTGTCTGGTACTTCTGTATGTGTATATATATATATATATATATATATATATATATATATATATATATATAAATCAGGATCTCGCTTTATAAAGGCCGAATTCGGACAAAGACAGGGGCGATGAGGAATGGGGAGAGAAGCTTAGAATCAATAGATGGCGACGAATATTAAATTTTGGTTCGTTACGTACAGGCGGATTGAAATCGTATGCAATAATTTATGCTTTGAGCGAAATTCATGTATTCCATAATATAGGTATTCTGTAATTTCATTCGTCATCCTTTCACGACATACTCTGGATCATCGTGAGGATTACATGCCATTCAATCTAACACGAAACTATTTCCAGATTAAATTCAGAACAAGTATTAATTTTAAATTTGTTGTGCTGTAAAATTAAAGCGTTTCAATTAAATAATAATAATAATTTTATTATTCAATTTTTCAAGATGAAGCATGACTTGTCGTATGTTCAGTATGGCTTGATCATAAAAATCATCATCTGTAATGAAATGGATGTTTTATTACAGCACACCGCGAATTTTCATTAAATTTAAATATATTATTTCAAATACAGCTTGCCAAACGAAGCTTCAGTTAACAATAATTCACTTATTTAGCCATTTTAGAACTTATATGAAAGTTGATCACGATTTATTGAAAAGCATTAGATCGAACTAACTTCGAAAGTTTAATAAAAGGTAATTATCCCTGCAGGGAGACAAAAAGAAAGGAAGTATTTGTAGGTATAAATGTTACGGAATAAGAGTTAAATCCAAAAGCTACGTCCTCATATTTATAGAGCGATTATTTTACGGTCACTTCGTTATCCGCCCCATTATTACGCTATGCGTATAGATGCGCGAGCTGATAAGCGGCCTCTCCCGGTAATTCGATCGGCGAAGCTCATCATCGCGGCGGTGGGCACGCCAAAGTTTCCGCGACCCGCACCCCACATGCAGTACGCGACCGATCGAAAGCTTTATATATATATATATATATCGGTATATCGCCAACCGGAGCTACGTCACAGAGGCGCGCGCGATTAAACGCGGGTAAACCGCCCGGGCAGAACCGTGCCACGTTCTTCGCGCATCCCAGGCTCGTCGCGTTAATCAAGAGGAAGTTGTCTCGATGCAAATCCCAGCTCTTCGTCCTCCCGGCGGGGATCGGCGACAGAGCTCTCCCCCCCCCCTCCCCTTCGCCACCGGTAGCAGTGAGGGTAACGAAGGCCTATTAACGCGCCCCGCGCGTGCCGAGGATAGAAGGGCGGGGGGGGAGCAGGGAATCAGGCATGGTTACGGCGCCTATTCACTTTGGTCGGGCGCGCACACGGGCGCGGAGCCGCAAAATCGTACGCGCGCTTCTGTGAAATACGTCGGTGACGGGGGTTGGGAGATGGGTGGAGTCGCACCGCCGTTCGCCTCCACGGCGACGCAGAGGCTCTCAATTACGTTTACGGCACGTTCGCGAGATCGCGCGCGCGAGCGATAAGCGCTGGGAAAAGGAGTACTCGTTCGCAATCTTATATATATATGAACGGGTCCATCAGCGATCCGCTCTCGATAAACAGTTATGTCGCCGTCGACGGATTTAATTATCGCTTCCTTTGAGGAGATGCGAGATCGCGCGCGGGGCACCCCTGCACTCGCTCGCTCTCTCTCTCTCTCTCCCCCTCTCTCTCTCTCTCTCTCTCTCTCTCTTTCTTGCTCTGTTTCTCTCGTCAATTTATGCCGCGCGCTCGGCTTCAAGGCTTGTCGACGACGAGCGCATCGGCGGCGGCTGGCCGTCAAGCAAGGGAATTCGTTCGCGCTGGCGCACGAGCGCAAGCGTTATATAAACAAAATTAAAATCCGAGTGTAGTAAAGATTCGATTAATGTTGAAACTCGACGTTATTTTTTTTTTCACGGCTTCGAAGCGCTCGAGCGGGCTCGTGACGCGACGATGCCGCGAGTTGTTGTCAATACGTAATGTTTGGAATATCGTTCTTTCTCCGTTTCCTCGGAGGTGCCGTGAGCGTGGATGAAACATCAGCGATCGGGGGAGAAGGAGAAACGTCTAGCCCATCAAATTCCAAGAGCGTACATTTATAGATGTATATATATATATATATATATATATATATATATATATATATATATATATACATAGAACGCGCGAGAGATATTTTAAGTAAATACGCACTGCACCGCGCAAGATATATATATATATATACCGCGAGACATATATATTAAAATAGTGTCCCTCCCGAGTAAAATATGTCAACTGAGCAAATAAACCCGCGAAAAATTTATTCTCCTTCTTTCCCCCCTTTCGTTGTTACTTTACTTTGACGGGCGTTTGTGTGAGATATATATATATATATATATATATATATATATATATATATATGCATTTGTCCAACCTGAACTGTTGAAAAATGCGTTTTGATTTATTTAAATTATTTTATCATTCCTGCTTCGATTGATGAGATTTTAAGAATTTTTTAGAGAAATTTTCCAAGAATGTAAATGACGAAGAAAAATGTATATACTTTAACATTTGTGGATTTTCTTCTATTCTATTTTATTCTAGATTTTTTTTATTCTACCTTTTTCAGATTGTGTATTAATTGTACTAACTCTTTTTACTCTACTACTTTTTTTTAATAAAATAAAAGTAAATTTTCGCGAATCATCAAACATAAAATAAATTGGCTTATGACTTGAATATGTCTCATAAGTTTCCTGTTTTGTAAAAAAATCCTACCAATTTGTATATCATCTATTATGATTACATTTATGATCGGTAATATGAGAATAGTTTCATATATAAGATTCGTAAAAACTATATATTATCAAACATTATTGCCGAATCATGGCCTTCCGAATTTGTTACCCGCCCTGTTAATGCTTTCGAAAATTCATCTGATTCTTAAATATATACCATCAAGGCATCGGTTTATTGATTCTGAAAATCGCGTAGTACTCAGGCACTCGTTGTTGAATTTGGTCAAATTACTCGCAACTTTAAACGAGATATTTCTAAAAATTTACCGGATTAACATTCCTTTTCACAAATGGAAACGTTCAAGCGGCATTTTCCGTGCAATTTTATCGAAAAGAAATTCTATTATCCATAATCATAGGGCTAAGTGACCATTACAATGGAAAATTTTATCTCTCATCCGGTGGAGAAATCACAAAGGAAATTGAAAAATAAAATTCTCATTTTTGAAGATTATTATTTAAATTAGCGTACGCGTTCTTCTGTTTGATGTGCTGCACTGTTACAGTGAATAAATATTTTCATTTCTATACTTGAAAATGATTTTATGTTAAGTTAAATAAATTGATCCAAAAACGTGACAGGTGTCTAAGGAAAGATTACCAGTGTAATTTTACGTTCGTAATAGTAGATGAAATACCATAACACATACAAAGGGTACTCCGTGTACTTGGCAAAAGCCATAGTAGTATCATAAAATTTTGCTTTATCGTGGAGGATAGAATATCTTTATCGGTAAAATTGTCCGGAAACAATAGATTTAACGTAGATTTAATATTTAGTTTGTTGTCTTTTTTTCCACTTAATTCATCATTTTCGTAAATCATAAATTTTATACACTACTGTTTTTTTTTAAATATATTATAAATTAATATCAAGTTCAAAATTTTTAGTTATGATCAATGTATATTGTTTCAAAAAATATCTTCTAGCAATTTGATGAAATTCGAATAATTTTACTTTATTAATAATTAGATAATAATTTTCATTCAATTGATATTGAAAGTATTGATTTATCAAATTTCCTGTTAATATTATCAATGCTTCCTAATTTTTTTTAATATGTGATTTTGTTCTACGAATTTGATCCATATATTTGATTAAGTAAATACCAAAAATATAATTGATAATAATATTAAATTCATCGACCTAGCTTAACAAGGTCTGTAAAAGAATCCTGAAAATTTCTTAAAACTCCTCTCATACATCTATGCCCAAATTACACCCAACCTCCATCACCTACAGATCGGATAATTGAAAATCGAACGAGACTACAGCCACGCGACGACGACGACGCCGCGTTACTCGCAGTAGTAGCGGCGGCGGCGGCGGGCGCGGTCGTCGACAATACGATTCTAAATCTCACCGGGTCCCAGCGACAGCGTGGACGCGTGCAGATTCGCCTCGGAGCGGGCGCGCGACAGCGCGGCGGGCAGGTGGGCCGAGCCCTGGTGGCCAACGTGGCCGTGGTGAAGTCCGCCGCCGGTCGAGTGGCTCTGCGGCGGGCCCAGCCGCAGCTCCAGGCACGAGCTGTCCATGCTGCGGGTCTTGCGCAGCTGCGAGCTCATCGTCAATTCCGAGCCGCCGTTCTCCTCGTCCTCGGGCCAGAACGACACTTGCTGGAAGGGCGCCGAGGGACGGCATGAGATATACGTATACAAACGTGCACGGACATTTATATATATATATATATATATATATATATATATATATATATATATATATATATATATAGGATAGGGCTTGAGTGGATTGCGGCATAGCGACCACGACGGGGTAATCGCGTGCGCGCGCGCGCGCAAGCGTGGCCCCTCCTGAATTCTTTATTGCGGTCGCGTTTCAGAGAGAACTTTGCAGCAGCAGAACGGTAGGGGTTATCCGCCCCAACCCCCATCCGCCCCCCCCGTCGACATTCCCTTCCGTCTTCTCTCCTTTGCGCAGAGAGGTTTGCGTGAAAATTTGTTTCTCGGCTAGAGTGTGGTCCATTCGATTCCAGAGAGTAGGGTCTCGGGAATTTGTATACGCGGGGAGGACTATTTATACGTGCGTCCTTCGAGAAAATTTAATTTTTTTTTTCTCACGTTAACCGAATTTTTCGGCGGCACTTTACAAAACAGCGTTTTCCGATGTTTTCGGAGGCGAAAATTCAGCTCGTTAATGTGTATGCATTAGCAAAAAGGCATTGAGTCCGTACAGTGCGTCCGAAAAGAAATCAATCAACAAATATTGCTATAACAACATTAAATTGACAGTTTAGTACTTGAAATGAAGAGCTTAGAAGTAGCTACGGACATATTATAAAATTTATACTTGATCATTGTCGAGTGTAGTAAATAAATTTTAATTTTCGCTATGTATTTCCGTTCGAGTTAAAGAAGAAGAAAAAATAAAAATAAAATAAAGAGTACGTTTTTCTCAGAAATGATGAAAAATGGTTTCTGGTCTAGAGGATTTAAAAGACTCTAGCGTCCCTCAAGAAGATTTATGTCACCCTGAGTTTATTAGATTTAAGTTTCATCTCTGGAATTTTAAATTTAACTTTTTTTACACCAAAAAAAAGAACAAATAAAAAGGAAATATATATATATATATATATATATATATATATATATATATATATTTAAATGCTGAAAAAACAAATTACAATTACGTGCATAGCTTGGGCGAAATTTATGCATCAGCTTATCCACGAGCAAATAAAATGAGATGAGGTCTGTGAATATTTTAATGCAAATTAGATTTCTTTCAAATGGGAGCCATTATTTCGGTAATTCTCGCGAAAATAAAAATATGCGGAAATCGTTTCGCCCTTAATTCCTGCTTGGCGAATGCCGCGCACATATTATGTGTATTTAAAATTCTCGGACGGAAGAGTTTGCCGCGTTGTACCTGTGGGCTGGCAAAACAATAGCAAAAAAAATCATTCGGCGTACGCCGCAATGAGCTACGGGCAGCGAAGGGCCACTTTGGGAAACGGCGACAATAATCTGAATTCGTGCGTGGATCGCGCGCGCGCGCATACGCCGAGCACTGAAATAACGTTCTATTTAATGGACAAGAGCAAAAGCAGGAAACGATGCGATTCAAAAGAAAATAGCGTATGGCTCCTAAAATTTAATTACACTGCCGAATTTCGCGTATAAAATTTTTTTCTATCCGTCTTTCTGTCTACGTTCCCGCAATCCACTCACCGCTTCAAAAGAGACACGAATGAAGCTCGCGAGATATACAAAAAAAAACTACACAATTCGAATATACTCACCCTCAGCCTCGAGGCGAACATATCCTCCACCGACTGGGGCAGGTACTCGCGGGTGGCCGCCACCTCGCGCCACTCGTCCACGGACGGATGTAGCGCCGCCAGGGCGACCTCGTGGAAGCTCGCGTAATGCTTGGCCAGCGAGCACTGCCGCTCGAGCACGAAGCCGTATCTCCTCCTCTCCTGGGTCATCGCCTGCGTTAGTCGATAAAACGATTCGTATTACAAGCAGTCCCAAAAATTCGATCGGATTATCGCGAAAAAGCGCCCGCGGGACTTTCGAAGCGCGCCCTACCCTCGGGCAGCGGAGGAAAAAAGAACCGATTGGCAATTTTCTCGCGTACAAGTGAATTATACTTTAGGAGTTTCGGTGTTGGCCACGCGGTGTCGGACAGCCAAGACCGGTCGATCGGGCAAATTGGCTCTCTCCGCGGTTCGATTATTTCGAACATTAAAAGTTAGTTTTTGGCTAAATTATTATTATTATTATTTTTTTTTTTTTGGTTTCTTAAAGATCAAGCGCAGAAAACGCGAAGGCGTACGCGAAAGAAAAATAACGGGTCGCGTGAACAAAGGAAGAAAAAAAATCTCCATCTCGAAATGCAGAAGCGCGGAGAGGGAAAAGAGCGCGATCTCTGTGTAAGAATGAAGAGCGAGTAAAAGAAGCGCTTTCGCCCCCTCCTTCTCTCCCACTCGCTGTCACTCTCACTCTCGCTCTCTCCCTCTCTATCGCCTTTGTAACAATTCTGCACGAGCCGGCCAAGAAGTCGTCTTGATGATATTTTTGAGAATGCTCGCTAGCCGAGCGGGTGTCGGTGGGTGGGTAGGGTTGGTGGGAGGGATGTGCGCGCGCGCCCCAAGAAGAGAATAAGAACGCGCGGGCGCCGGGGCGCCATACATTTTTCAGGCTCTGCTCGCAGAAGGCGTCGAGCTTCGACTTCTCCTCCTCGAGGATCTGCATGTTCTTGAGCTCCTTCTCGGTGACGAGGCCGCTTTTGCTGGCCCCCCGCGACTTCTTGCGCTGCTTCTTCATCGTAGCGGCCGCCTTGCTGTAGGTCTCGCTGCGCGTCTTGTGCTGCTGCAGGAACTTCTTCTGCTCGCTCTGCAAACAAAGACGCCGAGCGCGCGCATGTAGAATCGCTTACTTTGCCGCGCGTCTCTGGATTGGAGGGAGAAAGGTGGGGGGGGAGGCTCTTAGCCAGCCCCCCCCTCTCCCTGAATGTTTGACGATAATTACCTGAACGACCTTCGTGTCCTTCTCCAGATTCGTCTCCAGCGGCACCAGCAGGTCCACGTAGAACGCCTTCAGCTGAAACAAAAAAAAAGCAGAAGGCTCGGGTAAATTTCGTCAGTTTTTGTTCTATTTTTCTTTGTTTTTTTTTTTATTTTTTTAATTCTCCAAAGAAGTGACGGGAGCGTAGACGCTCAAATGGAAAAGTGTGTCTTCCTCTATGCGTAAGTCCAAGATACGGGACGCTGCAGCGAGTTCGCACGAGCACTGCGCTATGACCCAGATGTAACGCAATTAGAAAAATGGCGCAATAACCCGTGAGTCCATTGTGAAATGTATGACTGGCTAAAGTTTCGTAATTCCTTAAAGTACTGCGCTTTGAATTTAGGACTCGAATTTAACATCTGAATTGACGCATTTACAAGCGCGCTTATTTGTCTTTAAATTAAAAAATATATATAAATTGCGCGAGAATGAAATATTAATTATAATAAAAATGATTTGAGGCTACATTGAACAAAAAAATGTTAATTCTAAAATTTAAAGGATGTAATTCCCAAGTTTATTGTCGCTTGCGCGAGTATAATATAAAATTACAATAAAATTGTTCATTAATTGATCCATGTGTTGAAAAATGCTTCTAAATAAAAAATGCCAGTAAAATAAGAGAAAGCGGTGGAGTGGGAGGGGAGAGACTACTTAGATAAACACTTTTTCACAAACGAGAATAAATCGAAAAGAATGTAATCCCCGCGAAAGATATCCGCCGAGAGAGCGGTCGAGCACGCCGACGCGGGCCATGATTCGTGCCGTTAGACTAATCCAATAACTTCCGTCGACATTCCGTCCACCCTGCGGATCAACTGTTTCGAGTTCGCATTACACGAGTTAAGCTTACGCCTTCCCTCTCATCTCTCTCTCTCTCTCTCTCTCTCTCTCTCTCCCTCTCATTATAACACGACTCCGATAATAATCAGTACTGTTTAGCGGGAGCCTGCGCCGCATATACTCCTTCTGCATTCCCGTTGTGATGCGAAATACACGGCGCACGGTCACGGTGGGCGGGGACGCGCGAGCGTGAAATTCGCGCCGGGGCTCTTTTGTCTCATCGCGCCGAGCTTATGTAGACACTGAATTAGTGCTTTGTTACTGTGCGTATACACGGCCGCGTAATAAATCAGCGGCGATAAGCGATAGCAGTCTTTGGATGAAAATAAATACAGATTTGTGGGACCTTTCGTCGCGTATAGAACCGCGGAATATCGTCTAATAATTCAAATTATGTATATACTGGAACTAATAAAGATTACGATAATGCACTTATATTAAACTATCGCCATGTATGTTATAATACGTGTATAGTGGCTACACATTATTGAATCATATAAGAAAGGAAATTCGTCGTACCAACTATAATTATATATATAGAGAGAGAGAGAGATGTGTATTTGAGAATTTTTGTGATAATAAAATGGAACGCTTTTCTAAACTTCATATAGACTCTCGGGCTGCTGTATGAGTTTAATGTATGATTTAGAACATCGTGGAATTCTAAACGAAAAATATATACTTGAGATTCCAAAAGCGATCGACCTCTGTTTTGAAAGAAAAATCGAACGTATTCATAAGAAAGCATCCAGACCTACGTGAAGTTACCTCGCACTTTGGCTTCGATGTAATCTTGTGGCTTTTTTTTTGTTTTTTTTTGTTTGCTTTTTTTTTTTTTTAAATCGACGCGTGCCCCAACTGCGCGATAGTCGAAGCTTAGAATCCACTCATAGGGGAACTTACTGCTCCGAAACGTGACCGCCCCTGTGAGAGCAAGTGTCGATAAAAAAAAAATGCGACAAAAGCTCTCGGTAAACTACACCCTGCGCTTTCCTACTAAATTCAATGCTATTTTGTACAATATTCTTACCAATTTCTCATTTTGTTTTCGTATCTCCGGATCGCGTTTCATCTATTCGAAAACTTGACACTGTCAAATTCCATGCAACGTGCGTGTGTGTTAGTGTGTGTGTGTGTATGCGTGTGTGCGCGTAAAAGAAAGGCTTTCGAAATTGGCCTCGCAAAATTTATGTTTACAATCTATCACCGCCGATTTCCCCGCGGGCGATGCTGCCGCGCGGCGCCTCAAAAAGAATTTCGCTGGCGCGCCGGCACTTATTACAATAAATTAGCGAGATTTCATGCAAATTAACGTTGAATTTTAATAAGCCCCAGCGTATAACGTTCCACCGCCCCACCTACCCTCCATCCAGCCCTCCGAACTCGAGACGCGCATCCCTCACTCGGCCCCTCGAGCTGGCTAAGACGGCTTCGGGGAATCCACGCTTCGACTCCGATCCGCCCGGCAAGGGGATGAAAGCGAAAAGAGCGGAGAGTAAGGGGGACTTTCGCTTCGCTGGCGCTCTCTATCCCCGTGCCCACCCTCGCCCACCACAGCTGCGCAACGCGGATTTACACGGACGTACGAGCGCCGAATCCTATTTCGCGGGGAGCGAGGGCGAGCGATTTTTTTTCATCTCGCACGCTCCCTCTCTCTCTCTCTCTCTCTCCCCCTCTCTCCCTCTCTCGCTCCCTCTCAAGTCCTCCAGCTCGGCTCTCAACGCGTTCGGCGAGATGGCTGAGCGGGGACTCCGCTACCATCCCCTCTCCCTCACCATACGAACGAAATCGAAGTTTAAATCTGAAAAAGTTATGAGCCCCGCGCCGGTAAGTGCAGTTTGAGATATCTCGCACGTACACACACGCGCGCGCGCACACACACACACACACACACACACACACACACACACATATATATAGTTCTCTCCATTCGTTTTGTTTTTTTTTTGTGTCTTTTATTTTTTTATTTTTTACGCTTTTTGCCCTCTCCTTAGAGACCGGAGAGAGGCCTGGGGATCGAGTGAATTCGTGAGAGAGCTTGTTCAAATAGAGAGAGAGTGAGAGAGAGAGAGAGAGAGAGAGAGAGAGAGAGAGAGAGACAGAGCGAGTGAAATTTTTCGTTATTGATCAGAGCTGAACGAATCATTTGAAATGTAGGCTGACAAGAGACGCTTTTATTTTCGTGAATAATGGGGCGAAACTCGCGCCTAGCCGTGTTTTAATAATTATTTTTAGATTGAAATTTCGGGTCTTTTTCGAGGAGTTTTATAATGCGGTTCGGGCAGACATTTTTCGGTCGCATTTATTATTTAGTATATATTTTTCGGATTAAATAGCATCTTGAATAAAATATATAAAATTTTCATTCTCAAAAAAATAAAATAACACTGTTTTAAAAATGGGGCTAAAAACTGCAATTGACAGAAATCGAGCAATGTTGACTTATCAAGTACCGCGTTGATCGACAGTCAGAACCCTGTATCTTTACGACCGAACCGTTTAATCCTTATTTATTAACACATCATTATGACAAATTAAATGTTGATTACATTAAAATTGTATCTGTAAAATATTACTTTGTAAAAGACCGTGTCTGTTAGAAGTAAGAACATTCTGAAATTTTAAAAGGCCTAATGTTAAATAAACAAATAGCTTAGCCAGATCTGATCCGATTGTAATTTCAAATACACGGAATTGATATCCGACACCAGAAAGAATCGAGCGAGAAAGAAACAATTAACTTTTGAAAGACAACAGGAATAAAAAGAGAAAAGTAGTTAAAGCGATGGTGCCAGAAGGAAAACATACCGCATCGTACTCCTCATATTTGTACATACGATCCGAGCCTTTTAGGTGTCGCTTCTACGTGCTGTTTTGCTTTAAAAAGAAAAAATCATTCTTCTCTACCCTTCTGTAACTTTTGGTTCAGGCATTGTTTTTTGCGCTCGTTCCATTGTGAGTTCCAGAAAGTTATTTCTGTTTTTCTTTGCTGAACGGCATTGTGCAGACTGAAAATATTCAGTTCAGTTACTCTAACATGAATTCTTATCCTTCAAGTTTCAATTGAAATAACAAAGCGCTTTAAACTTCACCTGCTGTTTGCAAATAATATTATGATATTTACTCTTTTGTCGGTTATAATTGCAAAAAACGTAATAATCGAAAAAGCTCGTGCAATAAAGAAAATAATATTAACAAGCGCAGAATAGAAATTATTGGTGAATAAACATTTTAAAGTAGCAAGATTGGTTTTGTGAAAAGTCTAAGTAACATCAGAACTTTTTTCAACGTTCAACCATTGAAATTCGAGTTATTTAACAGACTCGCCCCGAATCTTTTCATTTGTTACGAAGAGGAAGTTGGATAGAGCTGACAGTCAGGATAGAATAAAAAGCAAGAAAAATAGAGCGAAACGAGTCCTGGTGTCCTGGGAACTGATATGAACTGTTGGTCTAATTGACTCGCTCTGCCCTCCCACCCCTCTCTCACTCCCCCTCTCCCTCTCACTCTCTATCTCTCTCTTTCTTCCTTATTCTCCTCGTGCACTGTACATCACGAACTGCTCACCACGTTAATTGGATTATTTCACGATTCGTAGAAAAATAGTTGGTGGAAAAATAGCATGGGCGGAGAATAGTGAATGGAGCGAGAGGAAAGGGAAGCAAGCGGCTGCGCGAGTGGGACAGATAAAGAAAAACACGGAGTTCTCTATCTGTTCGGTGGGAGGCCACTGCAGTCCGCGACGAGTCCATACAAAGAACTGGCTCCCTTCCAGCCATCGGTCATCAGCTGTCTCTGTCTCTCTCACTCCCCCCTCTCCCTCTCTCTCTCTCTCTCTCTCTCAAACCACGGTTACAAGCAGCGGAAAAAAAGCCTCGCCTGTCCTTTTTGAAATGCGCGCGAAGGGCCAGCCGCAGTGTCGAGTTGGAACGAACCGTCCAACCTCCCGCTCCGGAACGCGGGAGAAAAGGCGAGCACTGCGCGAAGCTCTTTTTTTCTATCGGAATCAAAAGAGGGCCGGATTATCGGAGCCGCGGTTCATTAATTTATGAGCTCTCGACCACCCCTCTTTCTTTTCAAGTGTTAGGGTTTGTTTGGCCCTTATCGCCCTTAAGGCCATTGACCCTTCAGCCGTCTCTCGCTGCCCCGCCGCGATCGATTTGCCTCTCAATTGAGCGAGAGCGTAAGAAATATCATGCGGAGGGAAAATGAGAGATTCATCGATAAAAACGAAATTTGACCAAGGCTGTGTCTGATCCAACTGCTCCCCCCCCGGCTCTCTCTCGTTCTCTCTCTCTCTCTCTCTCTCTCTCTATCTCTCTCTATCTCTCTGTCTCTCTATCTATCTCATTCTCTATAACGACGTATAACGCCCGTTATTTATTTCCATCATTACCGTAAGCAAAATTTATCCCCATAAGGGCATTAACGTTACACTCGGCAGATCGTCCCTTCTGATTTCGTAAGCGCGCTCGCATTCAAAACCGCGAGGAACGATAACGGCCGAGGCTAAATTAATCGGCGGGGATTAATGGGTTTCGCTCTTGTCGAGGGAATCGCGACGACTCGCCGGGCGTTTCTTTGTCAAAGATCGGAGCGAGGATAGGGGAACGCGGCCGAGTGGGAAAAATCGTTAAATTCGAGAGAAATTTCCGATAAACATGCGCAAATTTTCAAGAGCTTATTTATCTGAGCGTGGCCGCGCGAATACATTGGGTCGCGATATATCTCTTAAGAATAGCTCGATACTTCGCAGGCGGAAAATATATATTTGTCCTGAAGTTGCTTTTTTTACCGTTGAAGAAAATAGTTGGCATAAATTACTTGAATTTTAGACGAATTTTTAGTTCGTTCACTGATAAGTTGAGTCGTTGTGCAAAATGTTTAATGCGAAAAAGAAACAATGCTAAAAGGCATCCGACTCTAGTCTATACTTTTGAATGAATAGGTAATATTTAGTACTCTTAATTGAATATATTCGGAGCAATATAGATATCGCTAATTTTAACAAAAAAGGTGAAAAATAATATCTTTATCGAACTATTCGTTCTATTTCATAAACTTCACTACTGTTAGCCATAAGATTCTGATTTTAATTTCAACAATCTCGATAAAAATATAGATCAATTAAAAATTCTATACCTCAACTTTTATAAACTAGAATTTATTAATAATTTTTATGTGCACTGCTCGATATCAAGGCATACGGGAATATCATGATCACGTCGCAGTTTACTTACAGTTTCGCCGAAAATAATCGTATCGTTGCGCGACCTAATGGGGAGGGGGAGGGGGAGGAACTAGAAATATGGGAATAATCGCCGGCTATACATCGCCGCTTCGAACAAACCATAACGAGTAATGAACCGCAACGAAAGAAGGGGACTGGGAACGAGAGCTAGACGCGGGTAGAGGAGAAAAAAAACGTACGAGCGTAAGATTGGACCGTCAGCGAAGGATCGTACACCCTGCATCCCTTCCTTCTTTTCTCCCAACCGCCCCCCTCGCCGCGCTCCTCCTCTCTTTTATCCGCGGGGAATATTTATTATCCCATTTCGCGACCTAAGTACAGGGTAAAAGCCGCGGGTCTTTACGAAAGCGATTGCGTCGCGCCGGCGGCGGCGGCGGCGGCGGTGGCTGTGGCACTCGAGGGAGCAGGGAAGAGGGTTAAGAGCGCGATGCTACCGGTGGAGGAGAGTGGGGGGGTGTATATAGAGGCAGCCCTGCATCGTCCGACAAAAGCAAGAGTCTATGGAGAGAAGGAGGAGGAGGAGGTGGAGAAGAAAAAGAAGAAGAAGAAGAAGAAGGCGGAGAGGATGCTTGTTTTAAGTCCTGGCCATCGATTTCGCGATGAGGCCTTAGATACGAGGGCTCGTCGATTATGTGCCCCGGTGTTTCGAGTGGACGGCGATTCGTGCGAGAACGTTTTTACGAATGGCTCGCTTGTTTTCGGGATTAATACGAGATACTTTCCCGATCCACTTTTTCCGCGGAACGAGAATTTTCCCGTTTCATTAATTTTTTTCTTTCACATTTCACATTTTTAATTAGTCATTAAAAATTTTATACCGCGCTATTTTCCAACGCAGACCCGAGGCTTGAGTGTGTGAAAAATGTAACGTCGAAACGACAAAATCTATAGCGCCGTGCGTTCAAAGGGTCAAAGAAGCTTTTCATACGAGAAAAAGCAAAATTCGGGAAAGCATGAAACTTTCTTTTAACAAAAAGAAGTGAATAAGTAAATAAACAAAATCGCGTGCCGAGCAAGTGTCGCGAGATCTGTGTCCGCGACGGCTGTGCCACGGACACTATAAAACCAGGGATCCCCGAACCCTCTGCGCGCTTCTTTCAAACGGCATCATACCCACGGTTTTTCGAAATAAACTCGCGGAGGGTCCCAGCGGGGAGAGTCCGCGGCTGTCGCGAAAAACTGCGCCCCCGCGCTCAAGATCAAAGCTGGCCTCTGTAATGGCGATCCCACCCGATGGTTGGAGAGGGGGGGAAGGATGGGAGAGGCAGCGCGGAGACTCTTTCGCGACTTTCCAATTAATATCCTTCCCGCGGGAACGGCATCAACTGGGGCTTGTTTACGCTCGACGGGGGAGTGAGGGGGGGCTGGGGCTCTTGAAAGTCACGCCGAGCGAAAACCGCGCGAAAGAGAGGCCGGGGCCGGAGGTATGGCCTTAATTATACCCTTCCAGGACATGCTCTTTCTTCCACTTTCGTTTTATTGTCGTCACTCCTTTGCTCCTGCCTCGGGTAAATAAAGGGCGCACGGATATCAGACGACAAAAGAAAGAAGGAAGTAGAGTGTTTTCTGATTTGGAGCACGGAATAGGGCGCGACTGTGCCCAACAAGATTGAATGAACAGAGTGTCAATCATTATATTACTGATGAACTCTAGTAATTGAGCTTAGTTAATCAGAAAAATACAAGGATGTATTTTAGATAACGGTGCCAATGTGGAATAGTTATTCTTCAACATAAAACGATCGTATTTTTTAGTAAGTTTGTCTCGTTCGTCGTTAGTAAATAACGTCAAAGTAAGCATAAGTTTAAACATAAAATGCTTTTTTTCTATTGTCAATGTCTAATTAGACGTTCACAAAACACAATATGCGTTTTACTTCATCGCTACAGTTTCAACAAAAATTCATCTGAAGCTCATCCTATGTTCTCAGAAAAATACTCTTGATATGTTGTAGATGTTGTGATTTTGATATCGATGTCAACAACTATTTCGGCCAGAAAAAGAAGTTTAAGGAGACAAAATACAGTTTGATATATATATGTATGTATGTATGTATGTATGTATATATCTTAGCCAGTAGTTCAGACTCATAATTTTGCGACAACATCGACAAATTCTCCCTCAGGCGATTAGGCCAAATATAAGATCTTACTATATATGAAGTATGAAAGGAAATTTTTTTTTGAAGACGGTAAATTAATATTACAGAGTCTTTTGAATAAACTGAAGAAAATACCAATTGTACGTGTCACTCTCAGTCACCTGCTGAGCTCATCAGTAGCACGACAGGTAACCAATTCCTAGACGTACGATGCTTGTTAGAATAATTGAAATGTTATAATGTAAAGGGAAATAAATGATATATGGGAGCAGAATATTGAATTAATAAATTTATATTTTATTTATTTAATGAAATTTCATTAAAGTGCCATAGCGCGATTCAATTTATCAATTATTTAGTAGCTGTATAAGCAAAATCTCGCAATGTTATTCATAAGATATATGCAATTTAGAGTTTGAAATCCTTGACTTTAACACAATATTCTACTACCATATATAATTTAATTGCCTTTATAATATAACTTCTTAATTATTTTAACAAGCATCATACGTCTCGGAATTGGTTACCTGTCGTCCTATCCAGGAGCCCAGCAAGTAAGTAAAGGCGAAACGTATAAATAGTATTGCTTTCAGTTTATTTAAAAGTCTATAATATCAACGTATCCACTGCAAAAAAAAATTTCCTTCCATACTTCTTATAAAATAAATTCTCGTATTTGGCCTAACCGACTGAGAGATAATTGTCGATGTTGCACAACGCAAAATTGTGAAACTATTCAAGTGGCTGAAACATGTATGTTTCGCTCAAATTATATTTTATTTATTTAATGAAATTGCACCAAGTACCATAATAAAATAAAATTTATTAAATTTACGAATGTATAATTGAAGGCATTCCTCGATTGAAGATCACTGTCAAAGGCAAAAAAAAATTGATCAAGGTTATATATTAGGATTCGATGGAGTTGATATATCCTATTTTTACACTGTTAGAGAATGATAAATATAGAGTATTCGACATCATCTTTAATTACTCATGTTTTATAAAACAAAATAATATTTTTAACAAATATTCGTATTAATATCACTTCACAGATACTATACTTGTAATAAGTGGTTATTTAAAGAATTTGGAATTTAGATTATTTAATAGCTATGTAGCAGATTTATTGACTCTTGTATAGAAAATTTACATTTGGGACACAAATATCACTGAAAGAATTTTCAAAGTTACAGGAAGTAGAATCGAATGAATATCAAAATAGATAATGTATGCTCATAAAATTTTTCGTTATCCACTCTTTAATTACAAGTAAATCTATTTAAATAAAACTTTACGCGATGCAATTTACCTAATTTACTGTATCAGTTATCATCCTAAAGCAAATTAAAGTCAGTTGTAATTGCCATAATGCGATTAGCGTTTCTCTCTCGCTCTCAACGTAAATTCTTATTATAAGTTCAATAAATCAGGAGAAATATTTCCCTGTTCACTCTCTACTACTTTATCGCCTTCTCTTTAGCGCGCCTTCATCTTCTCTCGTTTCATCTCGGCCGCCCAGCTTCCCCTTCGCGCCGAGCGGCCAACAAGAAAAAGAAAAACGGTAACGGTTACTTACAATGTTAATTTCCTGGTCCTGAATCTCCTTGTAAACTTCGACGATCCTCATCAGGGCGGATCCTGCAACACAAAAAGAGGAGCGGGACCGTTAATAATTAATCCACCGGCTCGCCGAGTAAGTGAGGAGTCGAGGGCGGGGCAGGGGGAGGCCGAGCACGCACAGGCCCCGCAACGAAATTTCGCCGGCAAAAAAGAGGTGCCCGTAGGCGCGTCGGGTAGGGGAAGGAGGGGGGGGGAGAGACGGATCTCGCGCCCATATCGCACCCGGCTAAATATCCCCACAGCGGTGAAAATTTACATGCGCGATACAGGGAGACGCGACGATGACTCGGCGGGGAAGGCAGCCACCGACGCGCAAGGCGTTGCGGGCCGCTCGAACTTTCGCCGAGTCTGAATAATTCAGCGTCTACGGGGGGTGGCGGCACCAGAGCGATACCGTAATCCGAGCATACAGCGTCTCGGCTCAAAGCATCCGCGCGCTCTTCTTCCCGTGCCCCTCCAGCCAATCCCCCATGATTTTCGGTCTCGCAGCCTCCGAGCGGCGGAGAGTGCTTTTCTCGCGTCGCTTCCTGAGGTTGGGCAGGGCGCGGGAGGGGGGGGGAGGGGGAGGTGGGAGCTGGCGCGCGATCCGAGACGCAATATCGAGTCAATAGCGGCAAGTTAAGTCGATGGGAGATTGATCTATTGGACTTATTGCTCGCGCTCGGTGCTCGCTCACGGAACGGATGTCGATGCGAATTCCGCCGGCGTTTCTTTCTCTCGTAGGGAAGTGGCGTGATCCGAAGCTTGACTTTTAACGATTTTCCGATCCGTTGCCTGTTAAGAAAGCCAAAAATTTTTTTGTATTTATTTCGGTATTCTATTGTAGCATTACGCACCTGAGTAAGAAGGTCCAATTTTTACAAATGTTCAATAATCTTAAATTAAATTTTATTACTTTTACGATGATTTTAATAATGATATTTTATGCTATTTTTGCTCATGTGACTATTTTTGACTGGTCGCGATAAAATTCAAAAGAAAGTTTTGGAATAATGATAGTTCATCATTATGTCTTCTTAAAAAACATAATCTAAAACATATATATATGCAAAGTAATTTTGTTGAAAGCCATCTATTTGGACATATATATGGATAATAGTTTTTAAAGCATGAATGGTAGATCAGGGCTAAAAGAACATAGTTTAAACTTGTTACATTCTTTCGATCTTGAAAATGTAAATATTCTAGGACAAGATATTAAAAATAAATATAAAAGAGAAACTCTTGAAAATATTCATATTTTGAAGAATCCCAATAATGCGAATTTAATGTTAAAATCGAGTAAATTGGACAACACTTATCATTCCTTATTAATATAAAATTTGTACTTCGCATTTAAGTTAAGCATGGGGTCCTATAAATGTTAAACTAATAAATTTAGAGTGGGGATGGGGTATAGAAAATATAATGGGTTTTTCAATTTAATTTAGTTCCTGGGGTTGAATCGTAGTGGTTCAAATCATCCGACACCAAAGGTGATTCTAAATTTAAGGTGGTGTGAGCAGCCAGGTTGCCCAATTTCTAATTCTATAATTAGTACCATAGAATATTATTTTTTATTTTATTTTATTTTATTTATTATTTTATTTTTATTTAATTATTAATTTTATCTTATTTTTATTTTTAAGTTTTAAGATAATTTATTGGAGCAATAAGTTTTATTTCAGATTCTATGGGGGTGAATATAAACAAGAACAGTCTGACATTATTTTAGCTAATATATTATATTATAAAGACTGTAAGACCGATAAAAATATTTATTAATTTAATAGCTTCTTCGAGTGAAAATCATCAAAGGATCATTCTTTTATAAAATATAATTTCTAGACAAATTAATACAAGAAATTTAAGTCTTAATTGACAGATTTTTTAAAAATCAAAAGTAAAAAATAATCCACTTAATACACATTCACACTTTACTGTATCAAAACATATCTACTTTAATAATACACATATAATATATAAATATATAATGTAAGTATATTATAAAATACGCATGAATATATGACGGAATAAAGTAAGACATTCAAAGCGCTTGTATGGATCGAGTTAGCGAGTTAGCCGTGCGCAACATGACTGACTTTCATTGCTGTAGAAACGACGCGAAGGGGCGGTTTAAAATAATCGAATGGTTGGTTTTTGCGACAAAGCTCGCGTTCGCTGCCCAGAAAATCTCTCTGTCAGTGAAAGACGAGGGAGAGCGTCGACCGTCTGTGTTAAATGTGTAATTTACGACGCTGCGCGTCAGATTTATAGACTGAGAATGAGAGGGAGAGAGATAAAGATAGATAGAGAGAGAGAGAGAGAGAGAGAGAGAGACAGTCTCTTGTTTGGATGGTAGACTTGGCTGTAACTCACACTGTCTTATCTAATATATACCTAAATAGAACATCTGCGCAGCCATTCTTTCCATTGTAGTTTTGTTCCAATGAAATTGAGAAAGAAAAATTTGGACGACTACATTTTCCAAGGCAATTATACTTTTTAAATTCCTTCTCTTTTACATACAGTTTAAATGATTAATACATAAATATAGAGTATAAATTTCATGGGATTCTTACAATATGTTTTCAATTATTCAATAGAATTTGAGCGAAAAAAATTATTAATTCATACATTAATTGATTTTTTATTCTAATAATGAATTAGATATCAATATCAATAGTCCTGGACTATAAGGAATTTCAATTCCCATTGAATATTGGATATTACATATTATAAACAATGCATGGAATAAAATTAATATTCGTTCAACCTATTAATTCTAAATGTTTTTAAGCAAAGGGGAATTAAAAAGATGAATTTCTTTTTCAAAATTACCGCTGTAAGAAGTAGTTTTTTGCGGCATTCCTGATTATAGGAAGTTTTTCAATTTTACTTATTTACTGGAATTATTTATTAATTTATTTCACGACATTTGAAAAGATTAATACAAAAAATTATATAGTATTCGCCACAGCTTTAAAAAAATTAAGAATCATTTATAGGCTATGAGATGAAATAAATCTAAACACCATATGTAAACATAATATACTTCAGCATAAAAATGATTCAGTACAGTTGTACACGCGGAGCCATGTTATCTTCTGGCACCCTATGAAAATTCTATGAATACCCAACGGCACGAAAGTTATTTAAAATGAATAAACGCGAAAGTTCTGTATCAGACCTGGCGAACCATTAAAATCCCCTTTTTCGTCGCCCACCCTCCACTTCTTTCCGGGTTAAAGCAGGCATAAAAAAGGGAGTCGCCATCCCTCTAGCTGGCACCCCCATCCCTTTGTCGTGTTGCGACAAGCTTCTTCCCGCCATCGAATGATCTCCGAAGAGATCGAGCGCACAAAAGCCCGAAATCTTACAAATCTAGGGTGTGTTCGGACGAAGGCAGAGACAGAGGAAGAGAGAGGGAGAGAAAGAGAGAGAGAGAGAGAGAGAGAGAGAGAGAGAGAATGAGAGAGAGAGAGAGAGAGGGTGAAAAGAGTAAAAGCAGTACATAGAGGGGAGAAAGCTCGCGTCAAGACGTCGTCGGCGCTCGACTTTGTCGCGCGGTTAACGACGTAGCAGTAACGGGGAGGGCGGGGGTGAATAAGGAAGGAAGGAAGGAAGCCCGCTACTGTGCGCGAACGCAAAAGCGTGAGCGCTGCTCGACAATGCCTGGGGGGTAATCCTTAAACATACGTGGAAGCCCCGCTTATGTACAGAAATGGAGAGAGAAATAGAGAGGGAGAGAGACAGAGGGAGGGAGTGGGAGAGGGAGAGCAAGAGAGAGCATGCGTGAGGCAAGAGCATAGCGAATATATTTGGCACTCCCGCAGTTTTGTGTATACAGATTTCTGATGAAATTACTAGGATTTTCGTGAATAACTCTTTAAGCTGTACATATATAGATTTGAGATTATGATCTCATAGGGATAGAAATAAAAAATTCTTTCGCGACAGAATTTTTTGATTCGAATTGAGACTAGTTCTCGAAAGTGAAGGGAACTACGTATGGTCAGACATTGTTATTCATCCTGAATGGATAGAATGCAATCCAGATCGAGAAAGTTTTAACAAAATAACTGATTGTTCTTTTATTAAAAAAAGGTAATGTATACTTTATGCAGCTGTTAATTCAATACAGAAGAGTAGGAGAGAATTATAATTTTTAAATTAGAGTTAAAAATATTTGGAGAATCCCGTGAAATTTTTTACAAGAGCCATCCAATTGCTTTTTCAATTTGAAAGAATTTTCCAGCGAGCGGAGTATCTCAATGAATGTGCAAAACCAAAAATTTGGCCACGCTCCAAATAACCCAAGAAATTCGAAAGTCCCTCGCTCATTTTACCAAAGCGAAATTTACTGAAGCTTGAAAGCGAACGGGAAATATGCCGCGAGTTCTCCCCCAACTATTTCATCGATTGGGAAGCTAGCTTATCAAGCATAAATCCATCCTCTTATGCCTCCCCTTTCTCCGCTAAACCCCGGCACTCGGCGCAGTTCGCCAAAAAAAAAAAAAAAAAAAAACAAATAAAATATCCCTCTCTTCGCTCCGCTTTCTTGGCCTTGCTTAAAGTACAATATATTATAAAAGCCATATACGTCCATCGATGCGTAAAAAAACCTCCCTCGGTTTCGCACTTTCTGTACTAGTTCGCCCTCGCGATTTCGATACGATGAGCAAAGACAACGACAGGAGATGGTGGTCTGCGAAAGAGAGAGAGAGAGAGAGAGAGAGAGAGAGAGAGAGAGAGAGAGAGAGACCATGCGATAGTTAGAAGAACGGCTGGCACGCCGTAATCGATAGTCGTAATCGTGCAAATCTCGGATCGAGAATCCTCGGCCGCCGAATGCACTAAATGCCGAATGCGTAATAGCCGAGTTACCTTGTGCAGGGGCGGCGGTCTGCTGGACGAACTTTGCTTAGACACTGGGGCGATCGATGCGAGGTGGCCGCGGAATGGGGAGAAGCCGGGGTGCGCATTCGGGGCTTTATTGTTCGATTCTGTACGTTTTGCTTTCAAGAGAATATTTCCGAGGATCGTATAGAGCCCCGCGGTGCTGAAGTGAGATTGCGAAAGAGACTGCTCTGGGGCAATGACTGGAAGAGCGAACGATATTGACGTGCTCGGCCTGCAAAAGTTTTTACTGCATCTACGAATGGAATATATATATATATATATATATATATATATATATATATATATAGATTTATTTTAACTGGAAATTGGAATACTTAAACGGAAATTTGTTTTTGCATATTTTCTTTTATGCGAGCCTATGCTCTTGTATCGGTCGAAAACGTTTTATTGGAATTTTACGAGAACTTGATTTATCGACATTTTTCTATGGAAGCTACGCGCCGAGGGTGGCAGAACTACATTTAAAGTAAATTTTATTTAAGATCTTTCAGGCTGTCAGGAATTTGAAAGCACGAGACCCGCGCTGTATTCGACACCCGTCCTTTTAGATATTTCAAAATTTTCGAAAAGATGTCTCGTTTCCCGAACAGGTTACATAAACTTTCACGTAACGTGTAAAGTACTATACGAGAAATGCATTTTCGTACAATATTTGTTATTTGAGCGGCAGTTAATGTTCTAATTATAAACTGGCGTATTCTAAGACAGCGTGTTATATTTTCAAGCAACGAATACGAATACGAGTTTGTTAATAAATATAATTCAATATACCAGATAATTCTGAGTTTAATTGAAAAGCGATTGGCTTGTCAAATATTCTTAATGAGATTTAATACACTGTTACTTAACAGAAACTTCAGTTAATCCTCCGAATCAACTCGTGAAAAAGCAACATTTAAAGCCGATCTGTTGTATAAGGAACGATCGATTGCGCACGGCGAGTTTGTACAATGCTAAATTCCGTTTGATACGACCATGTCACACGTGTCTGCGAATCAATATAGAATTTTCATATGGACGTTCTACCGTCAACAAGTCGATAATCCTTTTATACAAGCCTATCGTGGTTGCCACTAGCAGAACATGTCAACTGTGTGTCAACGATTGTTTGTATTTTTTTTTTTTATATCTTTTGATATCTGAGTAGATTTTTTGATTCCAAAAGTTTAATTTTAAGGCTGGATATTTTATTTGTTATTACGCAGATATAAGAAAGGAAGTGCAAAGTTTTTTCCCAGCCGAAAAAATAATTATTTTCGAGTAGTTACATTAACTATTATTGCAGAGCTTCGTGAATTTTCTTATCTTCTGCTTAGTATTCCACTTTTTATAAAGTTTTTTTTACCTAATGCTCTCAAGGTTTAGAAAGCTAAAGTAAGTTTAATATATTTTATATTTAGAGTGAACATTCACTCTAAATAAAAAATGTTATAAGAAATGCTTTCAAACGCTATAATAATTTATATTTATGCCATGTTTAATATTTCAACAAAATTCCTTTCGACATACTTCGCGTTAAGCGTCGAAAAACGTTGAAATGATTAACTAAAGTCAGCAAAGTAATCTTATCAGACAAGTCTAGACACCCGAGTGCATTTAGATATTTTTCTTGGCTTAGACAAATGGCAGAACAGCAGCCGTTAAGCTGGAAATGAAAATTCAACGCGAAGAGAAATGTAAATTAAAACGACTTGAGCGTCAAAACTAGTTACAGTATAGGGTGTAAAAATATATTCCTAACAGAGACGAGGGTGGAAAATCTTTTCCAAGGGAGCTAAAAAATTTCGAAAAGCTTTGAGCTTTTAATGAATATGAAATTGCGTGAGAGGTGTCTCGCCGCGTCGGACGAAAGAAATAAAATCTTCTCGAAATTCTTTGATAAAAGATCTAATACGGAAGCACGCCTTGTCATCAGTGAATAACAGCAAAAAAAAAAAAACGAATTATTTCTCAAATACACGAAATCTCACGAGATCGCTCGCTCAGCATTTTGCCTCGTCACTTCAATGATAATCAAACCGCATCGCTACAAGCTCAGAAACATCCGGCTCGCCGCCCGAGCTCACTTTACGAGCCTCGAACGTCCGAGGTCCCGTACGAAATTCCCGGCGCCCGCGCGTGCGTTTAAACGAAATTCCCACGAACGCGCGCGCGATATAAACCTGTCGCGAGTCCTGGCCGCCGCCACGAGTCGAAACCGCGCGACACCCCCGCCCTCTCTCCGCGCACCGGCCGCGCTCATAGCGGCAGATGCTAAAAAGCTCCTCGCGGCGTAACCGCTCGGTCCGTAGTCGCGAGCGCGGCGGCCCCGGCGCGCGAAAAGCCCGAGGAGCTCGGCGCGTCGCACGGCACGCCGGCGGGAGCGCGGAACTTTCCCGGGGCAAGAAGTTCGCGCGGGCGGCTCCTTGTTTATTCGACAATCGCGGAACGAGTGTTATCTTCTGCCCTCCTCCTTCCATCTTCTACCCGCCCCCTATCCGCTGCTTCCCCCGGCGTGTTTGCGCGCTTCGAATTCTCAAGGCTAACATTCTCCGCCGCTCACGGCTTCCGCCCGACTGGCGTTACTTGCAAGGAGAGAGAAAGAGAGAGAGAGAGAGAGAGAGAGAGAAAGAGGGAGAGGCAGAGACAGTGAGAATGCTTGTCACTGCCTGCCTCTTGGAGGACTTTGTTCGTCTGCAGAGAGAACGCCGCCGAGGCGAGAATTCAGCGTTGCGCTTTAAAAGCCCGAGGATGTTTAGAGAGGGCTGGGACAATTCTTAAAGGGCAGCGCACGCTGAATTTGTAGATGGTTAATCGCACTGTGAAGATCTAGAACAATCTCTCCTACTCTATAAATTATGATTCTCGTCAAAGGGAATTTTATCCAGATCTTTCGGGATTTCTTAATTTTCAAAAGTCAAACTTCTACGAAACAGTATATAATTTTTTCTCTTTTCATTTTCTCGGTAACCAGAGATCAAAAAGACACCGTGAGGGTTCGAAGAATGACAGAGTAAGCCGGCGCTCTCGTTAAATTAGAAAAGTTTTGTCGTTTGACGAGAACGACAGTCGTTTGAAGAAAATTTGCAATGCTTTTCACGGGCATTGTAAAATAAAACGTACGTTTCACGGCTGAATTTGAAATGGCACGTAAATTTAAAAAGTTAGGCGCGAATAAATCTTTAAATTCTGCTCGATATCAAAATGATTAGACATACAAGGGATAATATAATGTTTATCGGAGCAAGAAGAAGAATTTTCGAAATTAACTGATGTAGGAAACGTTAGGTTTAGAGCTTTAATGTAATATGCATTTAATAAAGAAAATAATGGAATCAAAAGCAAAAAGTTTTTAACAGTTATTGTTCGCGTATATATTCAAAAGACAAGCCAAGTTTATCCACTTCGCTATCTCGACCAAGTCAATGAATTCGAAAGATCAGCCACGATTCGCTCATAACGGAGCCCACTTATAATACTCGTGAAAAGGCTAATCATAAAATCCCTCCGTCCGCCCCCCGTCGCCGAAAGATCGCGCCCGCCTCCTACGAGCAAAGTGCAGCAGCGCCTTCGTCGACGCGCAAGTGCGCAAAGACAGCGGGCGTTCCGGCGTGGCGAGAAAGTCGAAGGGAAGGGGGACTAATATTAGTACCGACGTTCTCTTTCCGTCCTCGAGCGCTCGCACCGCCCGGGCAAAAGCAAGTGCGCGCGACTGCGTACACAACGCTTCTCCCCCGCCGTCCACCGCCACGCCCCACCACTCCCCCGGCCCACCGAACTCCGTTACAGCCAAGACAGTTTTCCACATCTGTGCACGGGCGCGTCGAAGCGCGGATACGGCAGTGGGGGAGGGGGAGGTGGTTCGGAAAATCGGAGGTGTGGCGCGCGAGCGCACGCTTCGTCGTTTATTGTTGTTAAGAAGGAGGGGAGGCCGGGAGGGGCGATAACAAAGTAAAGCGACGAGTTTGATACAGCACGTGGGAGGAAAGGAGAGAGCAAGAGCAAAAGAGAGAGAGAGAGAGAGAGAGAGAGAAAGTCTGAGTTTCGGGAATCGTCTTTCTCCATACACTCTGACTTCCCCCTCTCTCTCTCTCTCTCTTTCTCTCTCGGAAACGTTCTTCCGCCTATACGCCCTGTACCGGTAAAGCAAAAGCTGTTTAGAAGTTTAAAATGGATCCCCGCTGTTGGAGAGTGGCGGTTGAAGGGGAGGGGGGCATACGAAGGTGGACTCGTGTGCGCTTGCCGGAGTTTCTTTTTACAGTGAAATATTGGTACTGAGTTTTTTTAGGGGTGCTCCCGACCGAGTGTCTTTGGCCGCCCGTTCCGATTGATTTTTTGATTGTGCTGCCTTTTGAGCAGGCAGAGTTATTGCTACGCATATAAAAAGAAAATATTTAAATTTTATACATTCTTCCGATACTTGCATAGAATTTATCGTTTTTTCCCGTAAGGGCAATTTATCGACAATCTTATAAAAAAAATAGGTTAAATCGAGACATATGAGTTATTCCAATATAGGTAAACGTTTAGGATATGTAATGCAGCCTGTTATTTTTCCTACAGTCTGGCGCTTATACTAATAATGCATTTGCTTCTCCAAACGCAATAAGTGATTATAGAAAATTGAATGGCCAAAAAGATTAAGCAGACGAATAAATTTACCTTGAAATTGGGAAGCGGAGCTACCCTCCTTTTATCCTGTAACAAGCAGTACTTCGAAATCACCGCTTCACTTCACCCCCTCCCCCATGCCGCACATACACGAACACAATTCCATCGGTTCACCGCTGCGTACTTCTTCACCCGTCGTCCCGTTGCCCTTCTCCCACCTCCATCCCTTCGCCCGCGCCCACGTCCAAAGAAGCGAACCGAGGGCAGTAAGGGCGGCGACTTTTGCGGGAGGCACGGAGCAGTTTGGCCGGGCGAGGCTCTAAAACAACAGAGGGCCCTACTCTCCGCTCGCTCCCCTCTCGAATTCCACTTCCTTCACTCCCGTAGGAGGGGCGGCCAAGACAAACAGTTTTCAGAAGCGGCCGAGCTAATTAACGCAGGCCGAGTACGAGATCCGAGGGCAAACAGTTCGGCCCTCCCGTCATCCTGTGCCCCCTCGGTTCCGACCCTCCTCGTCCGCGTCTGTCGGGGGTTAGCGCGCTCAAAACCGTGGGGCGGCGCGAGAAAATGCACCCGTAAGCTGCAAACTCGCCTCGGCGCCGAGGGAACTGCCCCCGCGGTTACTTACACGGCAAAAATTTAATAGTTTCCTGATGAAAAGAAGTCGAGAGGAGCGGGAACGAGAGGCGAGCAGCGAAGGCTCCCCTCCCCCCCCTCGTGTGCTTTTGTTCATTTTAATGCCTCGCCACCTACTTCCGCATCGCTCGCTTTTTCCTTTCCTCGTCCATTTGCCCCATCCCCTAAAGATTTCTCCCGTCCCCTTTCCTTTTTTTTTTTACGAGAACCTAATGAAAGCTTTAACTGACCAGATCAGCTCGCTGATTTTATTTGTTATAGCCTCGCTCCCTCTAGCCTTTATCCTGCATTATTTTATTTTCTCTGCATAAAACCGAACAGTTTGTTTGGTCGAAAAACAGTTTGGTGCGCGTGGCTTCGATTGTTTAATATAATTGCCTTCGTGGATCGAAAGTTACTTGAACAATTCCAATTAAATTTCCAAAGCTTTTGGTCGATTTTGAATATTAAAGGAATATTTTAAATCAAGCGTAGTCCACGGTTTCTGTAGTAGGCAGATTATAGCTGGAAGAGAGGCAGGATAATGCAATGTAAAGAGTAAAATAATTATTCGTATGAGTGTATTTGCACGGCCAGAAGGTTTTCATACACGCCGAAGATTTAATGAATGAGTTTTCAGAGATTAGACATAGAACTATAAGAAGGTGGTCAATGAAATTTAATATATATTGCTTAATTTAGTGAAACATTTATTTTTAAAGTTAATGTCTATTTGAGATTTTGCACATTCAACGTTAAAGTTTGTCAAATCGTTTGATACAACGTCAACGATAAGCTTTCGTGGAAATTACTGTAAAAGGGACTAGTACAAAAGGGCCGCTGAAAAATCGTGATTTCAGATAAATATTCCTAACTCTCTTCCCCGTCAAACGAAGAAACATATAAGTACGCGGGGCTTCCACAAACACGTGACACACCCGCCTCCTCTTAGTGAATTTGTATCGATGCTCTCCCCGATAGACGCCAAAAGTCCTAACGCGATCCATCAGCTCCAACGGACGGATTCGAGTCTCGTGCGTTCTCGTAAGCGCGGGGCGGGGGGGCGGGATCGTGAGTGTGAGCGGGGCGGGGGGAGAAGGAAACATTTCATTACGTTAAATTGCCTCTTGTCGCGCGCATCGCGTTTCCCATTCGTAACCGAGCGTCTCCAAACACACCCTCCCCATCCCTTCGCGTCCCCCTCTTCACGCCCGTGCCGCTCATCCCGTACGAAATGCAAATGTGACTCGAGATCCCGGGGCACGCCGAGCGGCAGACGCGCACCTGCGCCGCCGCCTTTTAGCGTTATGCCATCGAATTTGTTTCCGCCCCACCCCCGCCCTCCGAACCGTCGTCCCGCGCTCCTTTGTCCGACGAAGCCAGGAAACAGTCGAGCGAAGCGATTGCAAGGCCAACGCTGCGGATGGACTTGCTTATCCCGCTGCCACCCCCTTCCGCGCCCCGCCGCAGATCTCGTCTATCCGAGCGCGATCGTTGCACAGCGAACAACGCTCGCAAGTATTTCACGATTTAAGAAATTGTCTCCCCGGTCTGGCCGCAGTGCGCTCGGGAAAAATTCTGGCGCCACTCTATCCATCGAGCCGATACTAAACTTCATCGGGAAATATCGCCAAGGCTTTAAAATCAGGGTACGAGAGTATTTTCGAACCCCCCCCCCCCGACCCACGGTCGCCCGTCGCCCGCAACGGCCTACATGCCCATCCTGCTCGCGGTGCATCCGGCTCGTTGCAGCCACGGAAGGAAGAGTAATAACCAGAAACATTTCGGCTGCACGTCGAAAGATTGCGCAAGCATCGCCTTTGGCAGGGAATCAAAGACAGCCGGGAAATCGTATAAGAGGAGGAGGGGAGAGAAAAACATCTATATATATATACACACATATATATGAAAATCCTCTCATTGCAACTTCTCTGCTCGCGTAGTCGTTTACTTTATCGAGGGGGGTAGCTGCTCTCTCTCACACTCTCTCTCTCTCTCGCCCTGGGTTTGCCTTTTTCTGGCGCGCATAGACGCTACTTATAAGCTGCCTTTTCGCTCGGCAAATAGCGCGGGGCCAGCTCGGCTTTTCCAAGATTTATTATTAATTCCATTGAATTATAAACGGTTCTTCAATTGAATTCTTCTTCTTCGGATCAAAGTCGCGAAAAGATCGACGTTTACAGGTGCAACATAATTAAAATCCATCCGAAACTATGAATTTATTACGAATGCATTTCAAGTTCTGCTAGTATTAGATACAGTCCTTATTCTTAGCCGATACATTATGCATAGAACTGTCTCAACAACAAAAAAGAACATGTTGATATTAACTAAATAGACATCGATAATGGAAGCATTCATCTGTATAGCAGAAGACCTTCTCCATCAGCCAGTCAATTTACATTTTCTCCGTGGCTATACTTCTTAACACCTCGGTTGGAATAATTCGAAATCGGATAAAACAATCCTTTAGAGGAAGCGATCTTTACGGGACATTTTGTATTTCATACATTTCAATGGAATTCCTCTCTCGGTCGGCCACTGCAAGCTGTTCGCCTGCTGAAAGCTCGACCTCGAGCGCGCCACTGAGTGCAGACGTACGAAATCGATGGAACTCGGTACTTGGCGAGGGCTGCCCAAAGAATGAGCCACGAAGCCCACTGCCGATCGGTGGGGAAAACAAAATGAACACCGTTTGCGCGGAAACTTTCCGGTCGGATGCAAATGCGCAATCCCGGTCAGCTGGGAAGAGGGCCTACTGCCCGTCGTGTAGAGAACCGAGGAGATTTGAATCTACGGCGGAGGGATCCAATACTTGCTCACTCCCTCCATCTCTCAATCTCTATATCTCTATCTCTCTCCGTGCGCCCGGTTAAGGTACTTCAATTACCTTTGGAGAGCCCCCATGCTAGCATCAACGGCCGCCGCAATCGAAAGCTCGAATCGCTACCGAGTAAATACATTCCACTCAGACAAGCCGAAGTAACCCCTTCTGTTGCGCCCTCCCCTCCTCTCTCCCCCCTACTCACTCTTTCTCTCTATTTCTTGCGGGCCTCGCTGTTTATTCGCCCTTTTCTCTCTCGGCGTGCCTTGTTTTCCCTTCGTCTCGCGCGCTCCCTTCTGTCTATGCGTTTTTTGCGCTTTCTTTTGATCGCACACTCGATTCATTCATTTGCACGTGCTTTTCATCCACTCGCTCGGTTTCGCTTTTCACCGCAACCCCTCATACAAACTCGTTCCTAGTTTCGAAAACGAAAATTTTTCTAGCTTTTCGCAAAGTCGAGGAATGCCAATCATTGATTGAATTCTTTCTCGTACCTGCGATGGCTGGCCCCTGCTGTCTAAATTAACAAAAAACAAAGCGAATATTTAAACGACGACAGCTATCTTTCGTCAGTGCGCGTCCCGACAAATTCATGTAAAACGAATTTACTGGATCAACGATTTCCCAATAAAGCCGGGGAAAGTTTCTTCATTGAAAGGTAAATATTGCCATTTCTCAGCTGCCGCCTACAGTCTAAAGCGAAGGGAATCGGCGATAGGAGAAGATAGAGAGAGAGAGTGGAGAGCACGAGAGCAAGAGGCGGCGGGTGGAGGAGCATCCGGAAACGCGGCGGCTGGCGTATAAACAGAAATCAAGCCCGGGGATCCAATAAAGTGCGGGTCCGGTATCGCGAGACTCGCCCCGGGCGGCCGGCCGCCCGGCCACCACCCGCGCCGTAGCGATAATGCGCCCTCGTAAATTTTCGGGACTCGCGCGTCGACACGCGCCGCCGAGTCAGCGGAAAGGACTCTCCCAGGGGCGAGGGAGCGGCTCGCGCGGGCTCTGCTCTAAAATATGGCCACCGGCAGATCGGGTGTGTGGAAAAAAGTAGGGAGCGGCGTGGGGAGAGGGGGGGGGGTGGCGAACGCGCGCGCAAAAGAAATTGGAAGCGCGGGGATGAATAATAAAGGGGGGACGACCGTTTCTCCCTCCCTGTCTCGCTCGCGCGCGCTCTCTCTCTCTCTCTCTCTTTTCTTCCCTCTCCCTCCATCTTTCAGGAATAAAGGTTGCATAAGATAGAGCTGTCGGACGAGAGGAAGAGGGATGAACCTCGGGCGTGCGCGCGGAGTTTTGGCGAATTCGCCTTGTCCCCCCTTAGTAGCGACGCCGAATGCGCGACGTACAGCCATCCCCTACCCGTCGCTTCCATCTTTTCCTCTGGCGAAAACGAGTAGCAAAGTAGAGCCCCGCTCCGCCACCTCCCCCATCGTGCTTCCTAGGAATTTCGGACGATACGGCAGCTTGGGAATAAACTCGGGCGTGCGTTCGATTATCTCTCGTAGCTCTTGCATAGCTCTCTTGTTTGGCCGAGTTGGTAGATAAAAGAAGGAGCGTGTGGGTGAACGTTCTCCATTTTTCTTTATAACGTTGGGCTCTCTGAAGAAAATACACGGGGGAGCGTCAAGAGGGTAATGCGTAGGTTCGCTCGGTTGACTAGAGAACCCGCGGCATTTCTGAGATACCGTGGACGAACAGTAGAGAGGTCGAGAGCGGGAGGGGGGAGGGGGCAATACCGCCATACCAACGCCGCGGATGTGCCGCGGCGAGAGGGAACGTAAAATAAAATGCAAACGCGCTGCTTGCACTACTGTTGTTACCGACATCTCGGCGTGCATATAAATATGTATGCGCTATACGCACATCGGGGCCGAGAGACCGAGGGACAGAGACAGGAGAAGTGAGAGGGAAGAAGCGAGCGGGAGCTTTAATAAAGACCGAATTTCTCCCGCGTCTGGAATGTCTCCGGCTCTTTGGCGCAATATTTAATTTCTGTTATATATAAGTTTAATGTGCCGGCGTCGTCTCGCTCCGGTGTATCGAGAGACATAATATTTGCCGTAAAAATGGAAGGGTCGACGTGATGAGGTATATGCCTCTAACCCTCCCCCCCCCCACACCACCCTCCCCCAGATTCCACGAGAGCATGACAAATTTAAAACTGCGCGCTTTGATTCGTACGAGGGATAAGTACGGGAACGAGTACTTTCCAAGCAATTCCGTCGAAACACAGAGGCTGAAAGCTCGAAGTTATGATACGCTGGCTGGTGCGTCAGCGCGTCGCTACGCTAAGCTGCTTTTCCTCGGGACTTGGCTCTCTTGGAACACGCGCGCAAGGTCCGTATTCATTATGTTAATTGTATATTCATTGGCAGTCTTGCAAAAGTTTGCCCCTATGCGCTGCGTGACGAACGAAGCCAGAGGATAAATAAATAATTTCTAAAGATTATTTTCTCTTAATTATCTTTCCAATTGGATTATGTTATTTTGTTTGCGTTGTTGTAGGGCGTAATAGACCGCTAAAATTCATATACGAGGCATCAATAATCTCCTAAGTCATTCTCTCCGGTTTAATTTCCTTCAATAATTTAAGAAGCATCCCAACAAAACTAACCAACCATTCGTGTCGCCCCAACCGTTAAATAAATTATTCTCGAAGAAAAAAAATCGACTCTCGCCCTCTCTCTCTCTCTTTCTCTCTAACTACCCCATATCCCCCGATTCTGGCTAAATAATAAAAATCGAATTTACGAAACGAGTGGCCGAGAGAAAAAAAGAAACAGAATCGGAGCAGAAAAAGAGGCATTTAATAATCAAGAACCGTGAGAGAGAGAGAGAGAGAGAGAGAGACAGAGAGAGAAAGAGCTCTATAGTTTTAATATTTATTGCGAAAGTTCTATCACCACAAGCAACTGGGAAATTCCTCGCGGCGTATCTTCGCACGTACCGCGGGGATGTATAGGGAGGGGGCAGGGGATAAGGGGCGGAATATACGTGTATTTGCTACATTGCGAATTCACACGGTTCGGAAGAAAGACAGACAAGGAAAGAGAGAGGGGGAGGGAGAGCAATAGAGAGAGAGAGCGAGAAGGGTAGAAAGTGCGATTCCACTTTAGATTAAATTCCAAAGCAAGTTCTCAGCTGTTCTCTCTTCTCTTCGTCTTCTTCACGTTCCCTCCGCTGTTTTCTTCCTTTTTTTCCACTTCCCTACTACTCTCAGGTTCGCGCGCAATGACGTTCTCGCGGGCAATCCCCACGAACTGTAGAGGCGACACATTAAACGCACGCGCGATGCGGCAAAGACAGCGTGAATGAAAGAAAGAGATAGAGAGAAAGAGAAAGATCTTCTCGTTTAGAAAAAAAAGAGAATAACAGAGACTCGTACGCCCGTACGCAGTTGGTCTATGTAAAAACAATTACGGCGTGTAAACGTCAAGGGATGTAAGACAAGTGGTCGGGCTACGGGGATGGCGAGGTGGAAGATTAAATTCGCGAAATTGCGCTCGGAAGGGGGTGTAAATTAATTTGGAAAACACGTAGTGATGAAGAATGCAGTTTGTTTCATTTTGGACAGAGATAGAGAGAGAGAGAGAGATAGAGAGAGCATGAGACAGATATAAGAAGTTAGTGTAATAAATATCACTGAGAGTCCAAAAATAAAGCTTAAAAAATTTATATTTTAGTAACATAAGGTAAAGAGAATGATAAGGTCATTGTATATTTATAACATTCACTATAGAGCTAAAGATACAATATCTCGAAAATAATATTCCTAAAGCTATACGTACATTTCAAACAATTGTTTACAAACAGATGCCCCCCTACTTATTATCTCACATATACCATAATAAATATGAGCGAAAATTTAGATGAGGTAGTAACTCATAAGCAATGCATACCACAGTTTCGAATTTTCGATGAAGCTCAGGCTTCTGAAATTTGGTTATCTAAAATGCAGTTATAATGAAAATAAAAATATCGTGCGAACCCCCTAAAAATCACAAATATATTCTAACCTTACATATGTTAAGAATTTTAACGTCGATAACAAATTTTTTTATTAAATCTAGTATTACGACTTCTATAAATTTACCTCCAATAGTTCGTATTAAACAGTAATAAAAATAATCTTTCGATCAATTTTCTACTAAACAACGTTTCGTCAAAGTGCCGCTGGGCGCCGAAAGCAAAGATTCAATTAATTAAAATTCTCGCGAGCGGAGGAAGCGTCTCAACGAACCCGAGCACGCCATTAATGAAGAAGAAAAGAAAAATAAGCGAAGTATTTACGCGGCAAGTTTGATTCTCCTTTTTGTACCTCCTCCCCCCCCTCCCTTATATTAATTCGTTCGTTTAATACATTTACGAAGTGCGCAGCAGCGCTAGAGAGAAAGCCAGAAAAGTTTTCTCTACAACTGGTTTGGAATTGCCCAGACTTTGGGTACTTACCCCCTTCGCCAACCCCAACCCCCCTTCCCGCCGCTGTACCGCGCGCATACCATTTCTCTTTGACAGAGCGCGCCCGCGCGAAATTTTTTCAGCCGTTCCGATGGAGCGCCATCGCGGCGAACAAGCTCCGCGTGTTCGTTGTTCGCTCTCGCACTCTTTCTCTGTCTCTCTCTCTCTCTCTCTCTCTCTCTCTCTCTCTCCGACGAATCGCGGGACCTTACGCATCGGCGCGTACGTGTCGCGTCGGAGTAAAAATGCTTCGTTTGATATACTTTGTATGGCTTAATTAATTTTTGTAGGCAATTAATTTTACAATTGACTTTCCGTGCTTCGTTCTTTATACCGCTAACGACGCTGTATAAAAACGGCTGTGTCGCTGCCTCGGGCAATGGTTCGGAGGAAAAGAGAGAAAGACCTGTATTCTGCTCCGCGGTGTACAAAATATATCTAAGGCAAATAAAAGGGGAAATACATGTATTATTGTATATAAATAGAAATGTACTTTTCCTCTGTTCGAAATATGTCAAATTTCATTGTGCAAACTTACGATCATAAAAATTTATCATAGACCAAAAACTATACATTTCGCCAGTCCTCTACGATCTTAAAAAATTAGAGTCCTTAAAAAAAAGTCACCTCCATAAGTATGTATGATATGCTTTGAGTTTTCATTCGAGAGTCTGTGTTTTACTCTTAATTCTACTATATATAATATACTAGAAATCGTATATGACGCTATCATACGTGATTAGAGATATAATTATCTCCTTTCTATCCTTTAAATTTGTTATAGAAAAAGGACAAATGCAAAAGCTTTTTTTTTTTACTTACTGACTTATCTGGAAAACAAAAGCTTCTGAGACAGTCAGAACACATCAGGTATTACCGCAAGGAATTTGTAGTAAGTGGCACACGTAGATAATATTTTACTGCTTGTTTGCCATAGAATCTCCTTTCACAAGATAAACCAATATAATTACTTTCATATTTGCCTATCTATACTAGCTCTCAACCAACGAAAGATGAATCGACGCAATTAGCTTTTCCGCGCTTTCGAAAAACACTCTTCATACGTATCTGCATATTTGCGGAATTCCTTCCTTTGCTCACTACGGAAATAGAAACTTTTTCATCATTCATATTGAAGTTCTTTAATTATTTACTTAAGCCAGACTATTCCCATCCTTTATTTATTTTTTATCATAGAGTTTAATCAAAATGATCGAAACTGCTTTTGATTGCTAAAATAAACTGGCTTAGCAGAAAGTAGAAAAATATAATCTGTGTAAATGCTCATATGTATTTAAACATATATGCACGCATATATACGTAAATATACTGTCTCAATTATCATAACACATTACTTATTATAAATATTTATTTCTCACATTATTTTTATCTTACTTATGTATTTATTTATGTCGCAATGAAAGTCAAAACTTTCTAAGCATGTAGCTCGAAATAGTGGACATTTTTAAAAGCACCCTGTACAAAAATCATATTCTGTAAAAAAATGCATACGAGTGCGTGCGAAGAATGCTGTAAATACACGTCGGCGGAGGAGAGCCGGACAAACGGGCGTAAAGGGGAGAATGAGCAGGGACAGTCGTAAGGGAGGATGTAAAGCGAGGCGCGAGATTCGTAGTCCGGGGGCGGAGGCGAGGATGCGAAAAAAGTATGAAGCCTTTTGAAATGCGCACGGACGAGCGCCTTTGGCTATTCCGATTCATCGGAGGAGGGTCGGCTCGCAACGCTCTCGGCTTCGCCGCCCCCGGGCGCGCGTCTCGCGCGCTTCTCTCGCATTCTTCACAAAGGCCCCCCCGGTCGAGAATCCCGTAGTCGGCCCGCCCCGGCCGCGTCGTCCTCCTTGCGATATCGTTGCGTAAAAGGTTGCGCGCTTTGTCCCGTACGAGGCCGGGGCGCGGCGAGTATTTTCTATTTTTTTCTTTTTTTTCAACGAATCGTTCGCGAAAGCGCGCGGACCCGACGAGGGAACTGTGTATATCGCTCGCTCGCTGAATCTCGCGCAGTTCGGGCTGCGCGAAAGAGGCCGCGGCGGATTTTTAGTCTCATCATCGATACTAATTGATAGAAGATCCAGGATTTTCTCTATTCGCGTATATACACTCGTATTAAGCATGTACATATTGCGGGTAAAATTGTTTAAGCCCATTCAATTGCCGCCCTTAATCATCGACGTTTTATTAACTGCCTAGCTGAAAACGAGGCGCGTTAATCTCCGACCCCCCTCCCGCGGTATTTCGTTCCTTTTTCCGTTTTTTTTTTTTTTTCATAGCCCTCCCACTTCTCCGACCTGCGCACCGACCTGACGAATGACAAAGCTAATTAATTCGCAGGCGCGCGTAATTTTTTGAATCGAGCCGTAAAGCAGCCCCGACAATTCGTTTGATGTCTGCCATTCGGAACTTCCCATCGCTCTCTCTCTCTCTCTCTCTCTCTCTCTCTCTCTCTCTCCATCTCTCTCTCTCTCACTCTCGCCTTCTCTTCCACTCCCCGCTTGTTCCGTAAAACGAACGAGCTCGCGAAGTAAATCCGATCCCGCGGCCCGTAGCGCGTAAAACGCAGGACGCGAGCTCCCTCCCCGGAGGGGGAGCAAATTACTCGACGATGGCAATTAATAAAGCTCGTAATAGCAACCGCGGCGGCAGCGCGATATCGCGCCTCTACCCTCCCCCCTCCTCCTAGCCCCCTCGTCCCGGCTCGCAAAGTCTAACCCTCGCCGTTAATCACCTTAATGAGTGCTTTTGTTAGCGCAAACGAGTGAGTGAGTCTGGTGGAGCGCGAGCGCGTCGCGGCGCGACGATGGACGGGGGCGGGGGGGGGGTGACTGGTCGAGGAGGTGGAGGAGAAACGAGGGTGTGGCTCGAGCCGTCGCGTTGTAAAATCTGGTATACGAGGTCGCGTACAGGTCGCGCAGGCAATCACTTGCACGCGGATCCTTTTTTTTTTTTGTATCCACACCGAGACAAAGCGCGAAAGTGGGAAATTGATTCGGGACTGGCGGAGGGGTCCAAACCGAAGCTGATGGTTTTTGTCTCGTAACTTTATCCTTTGATGGAATTTTTATAGTCAACATTATCGATATTTTTAGTCTATTGTTATTTGTGAAGAGCGCTAGTGTCTAAGCAAATTATTGACCTCGCTCAATTTATCTCCCTCGTTTCACCCGGGCGTAAATTGTTTCACGATAAAGAATCATTTCAAATGAAAGTGATGAAATAAACTATTTCGATAACATGTTTGGAAAGTACCGAGGAATGTACAATACAATACAAATAATACAATTCAATTCAATTCAATTCAATAGAACATAATACCATACAACTTTATAAGTAATTTCAACTGTCTCACTTTTTAAGTAAGGGCCTAAAATTTGATTTTCCGTGTTTAGAATGCGCAAAATATTTGATTTTCGCATTCTAACATGCAGTGTGAAATCTATTAACATTACAAATTAATAATATGCATCAAAAGTTTGGTTTCGCGCACTTACTTAGGGAACTACTTATCACACTTCTATTGTAATGAAAAAAATTCACATAGAATATAATTATATGAAAGAAAGAATTCTGTTGAAAATAAGATTTCTTTTAAATCTCAGTACTTAAGCAGAAAAAATATTTCACGATAATAGAAGCCAATATCAATCAATGAAATGCTTGAACTGTAAGCTTCTTTCCATGGCCAAAAAAGGACAAGCCTTGACAGCTAAAAGCAACAATGCACCAAAAATAGATTTCAAAGGCGCTCGAGTTCTGTAGGAACACTTAAACAATCTGAAAAGTCTCTCTCTTCTGCCTTAGCATCCAATAACTCCAACGAGATGGTACAATTGACAATGTGATGAAGGAAATGCGGTAAGGAAGGCTTTTTCATACGAGATATTTCTTCATTGTCGCTTCTCAGTATTCTATAGTTTAGAAACCGTCATCAAGTGACATGCAATGCTAACGAAAGCTTATTAACATGCTTCTTCGTTTTATTGATATCAACTAATATATCGATTTATAATTTACATTATAAAGAAACCAATTGCAATATCTAATTGCATAATTTTCTTTACATCATCATATATTGAAAAAAATTCAATTATTTATATATATTCTGCGTACATATATATATATATATATATATATATATATATATATATATATATAACCTGCTCAAATCAAGAATAAGAAAAGGATATATTGTTGAAAATAGTATTAACCGTAACGAGCAATAAAAAAATATATGATTAATTCTATAACGATCTCCAGCTTGTATATATATATATATATATATATATATATATATATATATATATATATATATGTATATAGATTTCATTTGGTATTTAGTGTTCAAATTCATTAGGAAAATAGATTCTGTTTTTATAACCCCTCATGAACAGTTCTGCAGTATTTTTTTATGATTAATAAAAAATTTAATTTAATTCCATACGCTGTGAAAGCTTCATTAAAAATAAAGACAATAGGCATTAATTAAAATCGAACCAGAGAGCGACTACTAATTCGTTTTCCAATAACAAAAAATACCTCCAAATTCCTCGAAATATCAACGAATATTCTCAATTAAACGTCCAAAATTCCATTATGTCAGATATTACGCATTCCGGTATTGTCCCCCTCTCTCACCCTTTTGCACTCTACCTCGTCGAAAAGAAACCAACATACCCGCATGTTGGTTTCCCTCTCCTACTCTCTCTCTCTCTCTCTCTCTCTCTCTCTCTCTCTCTCTCTCGCTTTCACTCTCGCATAGGGCTCGGAGGGCGCAGCACCGCTGCCAGCGGACCCGACTCGCGGGATTAAAATACGAGTTTTACGGAAGCGAAGCACGCTTCTGGCGAGCTGCGCGGCCCGTTCCCGAGCGCACGGCTATATAACCAAGCGAATAAAAAACAACGAAACGAGGTGTCGCGGTCCCTCGTCCAACCACCGCCCCTTCGCCGGTGTCCGCCGCAGCTCACGATCGGACATCATCCCAGCCCGTGGTGGAGACGGTAGAGAGACAGAGAGGCACAGAGAGAGAGAGAGAGAGAGAGAGAGAGGGGGGGGAGAGCGACGCGGCGTCGAACCGCAATCCGGTCACACGGTCGACCGGCTCTGTATGCGTGTCCCGCCACTGCGCCGAACGATCGCTACGGCACCTACATTGTCTTTACGCTCGCCGCTTCGAAAGCCGTCCGTTTTGGCGCTCGTTCGCACTCGCTCGCTTATTTTTCCAGATACTGACGAAGCTCCTCCCACCCCCCTTTGTTGCGCACTGTTTCGGACGCATGTTTATAGGAGGGTTTGCACGAGGTTACGTTTTCGTGGGATTTGCCATTTTTCGGAACCGTTTAGGCCGAATATCAACGGCGTCTCCGATTTGCGTTGCGATTTTCTTTTTTTTTTGTTGGATAAAATCGAATACGTCAGCCGTGTTTACCATCGTGATATTGTTGGTGAGATATCTAGAACATCCGGAAGAAATAATAATATTACAGGAAATTATTTAATACCGTTATTTAATCACAGTAAAGGAGGTATGCATGTGGTAAGACGTTTCAGAAGCAATTTTAACCGTTAACAATAATGGATCGAACATTAATAAAGATTCAAAAAGTCCAAGAGCGATTTTCCGTATTCCGAGTTTATACTATACATATATAGGAATTATCCTCTATCCTGTTATAAACAAGCATTTATATACACCGCCACATGATTCTCGGGCTCATTCCTCCGGCCACGCCTACTTCCCTCTCTCTCTCTCTCTCTCTCTCTCACTCGCCCCGGTATTTATCTTCTACGGCATTGCGCCGCTCTCCATCGGATTCCTCGATCGCCTCCGTATATAGAAATAAAATCGTTAGAAATGCCCCTTTGCCGAGAGCTGTCCGCGCGCTAAGCCGGCAAGGATTTACAGGTATAATCCTCCACGCGCCCGAGCCCGCGGCTGGAATTATTCAATTCCCGGGGCGTGGCGTTCATTGGAGTCGCTTTCTTGTTTTTTTTTTTTTTTTTTTCTTTCAATCCATTTTTCCCGATGCCGCCGCGGCTAAAGAGGCTTTTCCCGAACCGCGGAGTACCCGTTTCAATTCGGTCCGCAGTTTCATATACCTTGTAATCTGGCTTTTATTCCACGTTGAAGTGGATTAATTAGCATTACTTATGAGCCGAGAATTATGATCCGGAATTTACCGAATGCATTTTTAATTTTAATTATTATCCACGGACCGGAGGATTTGAGCATTATTCGTGGGATGCGTACTTCATACAATATCGATAATTCACTTTTTTTTAATAAGTAATTAAATGACGAATCGAACAGTGGCGAGGATAAATGTTACAAATTGTTTAAATAATCGTAAGCTTCGATTCTCTAATCATCATGTGCCATGCCTATGTTATCAACAAATTCATAAATTTTCCGAAATGTGGAATAAAACATACATAAAAGAATATTATTAAGAAACGTCAAAGTGAATAATATTGCGAAATAGCGATTTCAGCCCAGGCGTACGATGCGCCATGATAAATGGTTTTTAGTATTTTTAATTACAGTAAGAAAGGGTAATTATCAATCCTACTCCGAAAGAAAAGTGTCGAAGTAACATTATTGTCCATCTAACAACAAAAAAATTCATAATAAAACAAACATATGAATTTTTAATCTGAATGTCCATTTCATACACTTGTAATAAGAAACTAAGGGAGGTTTCGCATCTTAACTACATGGCCCCGATACACAGTCAATTCCAACTCCAGGCTCTTATTTACTCCCCTGAGCGAAATAATTCGTAGACCGTCCCGCTCGTTTATCACGTTTGCATGCTAGGGATGTTATACAGAGACGCGCAAAGAGAGAAGCACAGTAAGGGGCGCCGTGAGGGGGGGGGGAGGGGACGAAGTGAGCCGAGAAGAGGATTTTCCAGAGCGGCCGAGGCTAAATCCTAGTGCCTCCCTCCGCTCCCAACCCCCCCCCCGCCCCCCGCCCGCCGCGCAGTCTCGAAGAAAAGAACGACCGAGCAAAGTGCACCTCCGCGGCGCCGCTCCTCCCTCGCGGTGCGCTAAATGGGTCGCGCTCGAGAGGCCGCGCGACGGGAGAACGACAACCTCCCACCTCCCTCGCCCCGGCCGTCCATCCCTCCGCGCCGGGGCCCCCGGCTCCCCGTCTCGCCGTAACGGTCGCGCGAAAGCTCCGACAGCTCTCGGCCATACGTCTCCCGGAAAATCGCACGGATAATCCTCGGACACTTGTGCGGCTGTATCCACAGATATATATGTGACTATATATATATATATATATATATATATGTGTGTGTGTGTGTGTGTGTGTGTGTGTGTGTGTGTATACATTTGCGAAATGGAAGCACATCGCCTCGCCGCCACAGTCGTCGGCGCAGCTCGAGCGTCGCACGTACCTCACGTCCGTCCCGAGCGCACGTGAGCGAACTTCATCCCCGCCGCGGCGCGCCCACGTTTCTCTTTGTCCTTTGCCGGCTGCGGCTGAGCTACCCCGCCCCCACCCCCCTCCCGCGGCACGCCGCCCACCCACCGCGTCCTCCTCTCTCCGCGGCTCTCGCGCCTCCTCAGTACGGGATGGCCGTGACGCTGCGCGGCGTCGCGCCACGCCGCGCGATATTAGATTTTATGCTAATGCACGGGCGGCGCGTGAAATCCGCACGCTCGTGTCGCCGACCGACGCTGGAGGAGCCTCGCTGTCGGGCCGTTTTCGATTTCCGTGGTAAAACTGGCGGTCGTGGCGCGGTGCCGCTGCTTTCAGCGCGTTTCGAGGGGCACAGAGACCGCGGTGAAATTCTCGGTGGTGGAGTACGGAGGACGAGAGAGATAACATACGATAGCTGTGATATAACGGTCTATTTGTTTTTTTTTTTTTTTTTTTAATATCTACGCGATTTTCATATCTGGCTGGAAGCTCTCTCGACTCTCGGCAAAATTTTGGGGAGCTCGTGATCGACGCGCACTTCCAACAGCTGTATGCGAGGTTATCCGTCACTCGCTTTTGTATTGTCACTTGCCATCAATTTCTCGGCCGAGAGCGGAAGCTCTTTTGTTATATTGATATGGATTAATGGGGAGGGGGTGTGTAGGTTCAAACCCCAAGGCGTTACATTTATCTCGTAGCGACTCGAAAAGAAATGAAAGGAAAACTACTGTTTTCGACGAGATAATTATTCAAATTATAATTCTAGCATGGTCCTTGAAATAAGCACGATAATTACTACTAACGAATATTAATCCTCGGTGAATTATTCTAGAACTGATTCAATCCTTTATTTATACATATCTATATGAAATAGCTGTTTTGTAAAAAAAAAGCTAAATCTATGTGGCTTTGAATGTGTTTAATTATACCTGAAACGATCAATCCGTAATTTCTCCACTTAACTGCTGAGAACCGTGAAAAATTCGATATCCTTAATTAAGACTGTCGAGGGGGCCGGAGAAACGATTCTCGGTATCGAGGAAGCACACTGCCGCTTTGTTTACGAGAGCGCGGCAGTAACGGCGCGCCGCATGGCTTCGAACTCCAATTTTCCCGCGTTCGCTCGAATTTCGGCCCGCGCTGCGCCCGCCAAACGAAGACCGAGGCAGCTGGTGGCCGGCGCGCAATGGGTCTATTATTTAATTGGAAAGGAGCGGGAAAGATAAATTTTCGCTTCTACGCCGAGCGATAACACGGAGCTCGGAGTCTAGACGCAAGAGACTCGAGAGGTTCATGCATACTGCGCGCTAAATCTTTTTTATTTCCAAAAATTCATCCTTTAATAAAAATTGGAATAAATCGTGCGCACGGTTCGTGATTTTTATTTGGTGCCCTGATCAAATGTGGCGCCAAAGCTCTCGCAACACAATGAATATTCGACATATCTTAAAAATCAAATTTCGAAAGAGCGCCATTTAAAATTAATCATGCTGTTGTATAATACAGAAACTCGATATGAAATCTAATTAAATTGACATGCGAAAATATTAAAGGCTCTTTATCGGAGCTGGCAGCGATATTTGACAAATCCGAGATAATGCAAACCATATTTGTAGTTACAATTGGTTTATCGTCCCATTATGCGAATTCGCCGAATCGCAGACCTAATTTCGGGCAAAAACGGAAATTAACGGCGAGAGCAAACGGACCGTTTTAAAAGTTACCGACCGTGCGCCCACGTTAGCCGACGGAATATTTAACGTAAAATAAACGCAATTAGAGTCTTGTTAAACTCTACACACATACGAGCGATACAACGTGTCTTTGACACGTGCTCCGCCGACGAAGCGCGCTCCGCGCATTACGTCATTTACAGGGGCATGCATAACTGATCCCCCTTTCTCTTTCGGTCTCTCTCTCTCTCTCTCTCTCTCTCTCTCTCTCGCTTTCTCTCTATAACGTGCTTCCGACCGCTTTAACAGTACAGCACAAATTTCCTGTAGGACGATCAGGATTATTTGTTTTCCTACCGTATATTTTATAATTACACTAGGTGATTTACACGGATTTACCCAACTCTCGAATGTTTATTTAAATTCTGAAACTTTAGTCCCGTGGCTTTGCTTTATACCGACAGCCATGCGCCAGATGATGAAATGTGTGTTACAAATTTTCAGCGACCGCAGTTAATCCTACTTAATCAATATTTCCATAACCAAAATTCAGATCAAAAACATCGCGTCCCTCTATATTAATGAACGAGGCAGCGAGTTTCAAATTGGGCTTCTTTTTTTTTTTTTTTTTTTTGTTTTCTACTTTAATTCCCGTATCAAATAGTTATTAAAACAAGCGACTTTATCAACCGCTCGACCGGGGCTGAACTCGGCATAATCTTCTTTTGCCGGAAATCCAGAAATCAAATTACTTTTACAACCGCATTATTCGCGCGAGCTCGCCGGGTGCGGATCTGTTTCGGTTTAATGTTTCAAAGCCGATTACGCCGATTCGTACAGGCGCGCAATTATCAGGAGTTATTCCGAGCGCTGCGTTCCGCCCGTTGAAAGGAATACTCGCAATAAGCGCGAAGCCGACAACGTGACGCGCGACAAAAATTTCCAAAACGCTCGCTCGTCCCTTCCTCGATCCATTTCCACTGGTTTCGTCGCCCGATCCGAGAACTGTTTATTTTGGTCGATGTAAAAATTTCCTCGGCATATTCCCATCGTACTCGGCGTACAACTTTGACCTCCGCCACTGCGATGCGCGGCAAAGCCATGAATTGAGAATTGAAATGAAAGAATTGCTCGAAGAGTGGGGGGGGGAGGAGAGAGAGAGAGAGAGAGAGAGATCAAAGCCTCCGCGGTAGCTTGTCCCGACAGGTGCACTCGAGCGAAATTTCGCTGGCAGAGGTCGGCGCGACGAGCGCGACGAAGTGCGCGCACGGAAATTAATTGCCGCGCGACTATTAAAGCACCGACCTCGGTGTAAAGGTCGCTTGGCGGACGGGGGTACGAGGCGCAGCAGCAACGCCGATTAGATCAGTCCCGATATCGCGCGATCGCGGAATCCCGTGGAATAGCGCACTTCCATCACCGGCCCAAGCCCCGACGCCCATTTGCATGATTAAGGGGCGAATGAGTGCTACAAGTGGAATACAACGGGCGCTCCCTGTCTCTCTCTCTCCTCTCTCTCTCTCTCTCTCTCTCTCTCTCTCTCTCTCTCTCTCTCTCTCGCTCTCGCTCTCGCTCTGTCTATCTGTCTGGCTCGGACGCGCGCGGCGAGGCTTTTACGGCTTCGAGATTTGGGCAGGATTTGAAACGCAACGATTGTTTTGGGCTCGGTTTACAGCGCGGCCGCGATGCTCTTTCATCTGCGCGGCAACGACTGACGTAGGCGGGATTTAATCAACTCGAGTGAAATTCTGGGTTAAATTAGTTGCTCGCATATTACGGATTTTACGCTCAATCTGAACTTACGCATTTGGCAATACAAATATCAAGCCGATGAAATGTTCTTTTTGGCAATGAGATTTTTCAAACAGATTTATTTAGAGGCCTGAGAAATATTAAAATAAAGAATAATCGAAATATCGTCGATAAATGAACTTTTCAACAATTCCATTTGATTGAATTCCTCTTAGAGTCAGGCCAGACATTGGAAAACTTTTCGTTTCAAGCAAATTTATTAAATTATGAAAAATACAATTGTTAAACTCTGAATATAAACAACTAGTACAGAGCTTTTCACAATTACTTTGTTCTGCATTATTTTAGTTTTCCTTTCCGAGGTCCAGTATAATAGTTTTTTTTTCAAAGATTTATAAGTAAATATTCACAATATTTTGTTAGATGCTTTCGATACCGTCAATGATTACTTTTTTATTATTTATATTTTCTAATAAAATTTATAAAATTTAAATTAGAATTTAAAAAAAGCTTGACTTAACAAATACTTCCTATCTCGCAAATCTATGCATCAATCTTTATTTTAAAAAAGGTAAAACGTATACGAGCAACTCTTTTGCACGAGACATACATTGAACTGATTTAATTTCATTATCTGATCCTCTACTACTACTAGTACCACTACTGTTACAACTAAAACTACAACTAATACTACTACTACGACTTACTACACGATATGACCGAGCTTGTTACCGGTATCGCGAGACGGAGGGACGCTACGGGACTCTCGCTGACTTCCGGCTAATGAGACGTGTCCGTTTGCCGCGGTACGCGTATTTGCTCTCGGTTATCGGTTTCCACGAGCGGCGCCGCTCGGCCGGGGGATTTTACGCCGACCTCCGCCCCGCCCCGTGCGCCACGATTTCAATTAGTTTCGATTAACGCAGTTTGATTTTCCCTACGTTCCTTGCGTTATAATGACGGGTCGTCCAGATCGACGGTCAATAATCGGTGCGTCGGGCGAAACGAGCGTAGAACGTTAGCTTCGATCCCGAGGCGCGCACAGTTCGTGTTTGTTTTACATTATTAAAACAGTTTTCACGAGTTTCCGCGTACAGTCAATGTTTGATCTTCTCGCTGGATTTATCGAATCAGCCATGTAAATTAACCATTTTTGTTTCTGTTCTTTTGATTGTTCCTAGATCTCAATTTTTGTCAAACATAACATTAAAGTCAAAATTAAATTCAAGAGTCTACCATAGAGTCAGACTCTTGAATAATACATATTTTCGTAACTACGTTTAAATTTTTAAGTTCCTGTCAGTTTTCATATGATTAATATCAACAACTACAATGTTTGAAGAGAAATAATGATCCATAATTTGGGATATCACGTAAATATATCAATAGCAAACACAAGATTTAACTAAAATCTGGGCAAACACTAACTGGATATCTATGAAGACCGTCAGCCGACAATTCAAATTGGTTCCAATACGCTATTCCGATCGTTTCTTCGTAAAATTGCCTCATTAACGCCCCGGCTCCGCCCCCACCCGCAGCCCATTCCCATCTCAGACTTCGAAATTTCCCTCTCATTGTCTGGCATAAACGAAGACCGAAAAAGAGAATCGGGTGCAGGATGAGCGAGAAAGAGATGCCAAAGCACCGAGAGCTCCTTCGACGCGTAAAATTCGCCGAGGCGACGTCGACGGCGGCAGCGCCGGAAATTAAAGGCGGAGTACTCTCGCGCCGCGTCCGCGACACCGAAAATATCCAGCGGCACGAGCGACAAACCGATGCGCTCGATGCGGATGGCGAGTGGGGTTTGGGGACCGGGGTGATCTTATCCGTAATTGAGTTTAAATTTCTCGGCGCGCGGACCGCTTCCGGCTTTTCCGAACTTCCATCCCATTTCGCGAACGGCGGCGGCGCGGGGTGGCTGGCGAACTTTGCGAAGGCGCACGGGGTCCGTCAAGCGGGAAAAAGAGATTTTCCCCCCACCATCCCCTCGCCCACCGGTCCTGAGGGGGAAAGTTGGGTGTCGACGTAGGCGAGCAGCACGCAGGCGACCAAACTCAAAGCGATTCGCTCGAGGAGAAGGGTCGTGGTGAGGGGGGGGAGGGGGAAGAGAAGCCCATCAGCCGCGGATGTGATGAAAAGTCTCGAGAGCCACGCGCGCGCTAAGGTCGTGATGTTACTTTATACTTTCGGCGAGAGATGGAAGGAGAGGGGAACGCAAACGCGGATCCACTCGGTGCCCTACCTTCTTGTTCCTTTACTTCTTTTTTTCTTTTTTCTTTAAACTTGGCTCTTTCTCTTTCAATCAATTTTAATCAGTTTCGTTGGGAAATTCTTAACGGCTAGATGGGCTCCCGCCCCTGTGGCAAACGTATAAAATGGCTTCTTTCCCCAAAACTTTTCTCATTCACCCAGGAACGCAGTCAGCTCTCCTTTTAGTTCATTTTCTGGCCAATTTCATTTACACAGATAGAAGAATAACAAAAAATGCAACCCAACCCCCTCCGTATAAAATAAAAAGCTATACAATAACTTTAGCGCAATTATCTATTTTTCCATATCATCTTTAAATAATAATAATAATAATTAACTTGAAATCGGAAGGGTGTACAAAAATATCCCGAAACATCTCTTCACTGAAATGGAACTCGACGAATTATTCGATTGCTCCTAAAATTTCTGGATACCCTATTCTATATGTGTGTGTGTGTGTGTATATATATATATATATATATATATATATATATATATGTCTGTATGTATATTTACTGGACCGATCGACTTTTAAATTACGCGCGGTAAAGGATAAATGAACCCGCCCCCGACAATCAACCCGCTGCGCCTGAAATTCCTGCGATATCCAATTGCGAATAACTCTCGCATACCGTAAATAGAACGCGCGGGGCGCAAAAATCTGACCCTCTACCCCATTGTGAACCCGCAGCACAGCGTGCCAGTACCACAGCAAGTCAACGAGTACGCGCGCGTGCGCGCTTGAGTATTCGATGGCAACTGACCCCGCCGCCCCTCCCACACCCCCAATCCCCGCCGCAGTTATAATCCCGGTCTTTTTACGCGGGACGCGCGAGCGCGCTTACGCGACAGACAGGCTCGCGCGGTGCTTCCTAAGCCCGGGGAAGGCGCGGAGGGGGGGGGGAGTGGTGGGCGAGCATCGTAGCCGTCTATGCAGGTCGGCGAGCCGGGAACGGGGTTCGGGCAAGGGGCGGGGGAGGAGTGGAAAAGCACAATAAACCCCCGTGGCCGCATACGGACATGATCTCGTTAGCGAATCATGGCGGGCTTACCGCCGCATATTGGCTTTGGAAGCCTTTCTCTTTCTCTCTCCCTTTGTGTGTGTGTGTGTGTCTCTGTCTCTCTCTCTCCCTCGCTGTCGCGTCCCGCGTCCTCTTTTCCTCATTTCGAACGGAGGTCTAGGGAGGGAGGGGTTGAAGGCAACACCTGTCGCCTAGATTCGTGCGGTGACGTGCCTCGTTCCGTTAAACCATCCTGCGCATCTCTACGGGGTTTCGTGAAATATACGCGATGCCGACGCGACGCAAAAGTGACGGGACGCTTATGCGTAGATTTGTTACGTATGTATGGATTCTGCGCGCCTCGTTCGCTTTAAGAAGCGTTGCTCTGGACTGCTCGTGCAATTCAGCTTGTAGTTCCGACCTCGCACTTAGTAGATAAATGATGAAAGGTGGTTTGGAGTTTTTTTTTATCTCTAATCAGATCAGGAAAATTATATGCACATTATATAATGTTATATACGGAATGCATGGAGCAATATTTAACATAATTATTCAAATGGAATATATTGAAAATTTAGATGTGTGTTTTATTGTAAAAGACCAAGGATTTTCTAGTGTTGGAGTGAAAAGGAAGATTCATTCGACACGAAATACTTTTTGTTGCAAAGTATTTGGTTAATGTAATTTCGAAAAAAACTTTTTGAAAACTGAAAATTAAAAACTGTACTTATTTCGACTTTTTCGATTTTTATCGGTCTCGTAGTCTATAGACTATAATATACGTATTATACCAAAATAATGACAGTCAGACTGTCCTTGTAATCCTTACCCCCCAAGAATCTGAAATAGAACTTACTACTAAAAATAAATTACATTAAAAATTAAAAGTATTAAAAATTACAATAATAAACACAATGAACTATATTCCTTGTTAGCAGAGAACAATCTGACTGCCCCCACTCTGCTGATTTAAATGTAAAACATAATTTTTATATTAATAAAGAATGATGAGTGATCAAGTTTGTTTGACTCTCACATTAAATTTACATTAATCAGTAAGTATAGCTTACGAAGTAAATAAGTATAACTTGCGAAGCATGGATGGTACATCCGGACTAAAGCAATATAGTTTAGACTTGTTATATTCTTTCGATTTTGAAAATGTAGATATTTTGGAACAAGGTATCAAAAATTAATTTGAAAGAGAAACTCATAAAAGTATTCAGATTTCGAAAAATCGCAACAATGTAAATTTTATGCTCGATTAAAGTAAATTGGACAACGCTTATCCATCTTTATTAATATAAAAATTATATTTTACGCTTAAATCAGGAGGGTGGGGACTTTACAGATAGTATACAAATAAATAAGTCGGGGAAAAAGTATATATATAGTAGCATGCTTGGAATCTCTTTTTAGTTTAGTGCTCAAAGATTAACCGTAGCGATTCGAAACGTAGGGCGCCTACAGAAAATTAAAATTAAAGGTGGTGGGGCAGTCAGGTTGCGATGGCATGCCAATTTTGAATCGGCGCGTGTTTCTCGAAAAGCTTCGTTTTCGAAGAATACCATAATCAATTTGGTTGAAAAAAGACAAGACCATTGTGTTTCCATTATAAAACGTTCTCTCACTATATGTAATTTTGATAACACAATAATTATAATGTCTTATATTATCCTATATTACCATCGCTATAACAAGAACAGATATAATATATATTAATATCTCATTTTTAGACGAATTACGTGATTTTTATACTACGTATATTATATATATATATATATATATATATATATATATATATATATACTATATATGTGGTTATCCGAAATTTAAAATGCTAAATCGTTGAAAAAAAATACATTTTATTTGTTAAAGTCTCTGTAAACTTTACTTTATCAATGTTACGATTATAAAAGTATCGATCACATGATAAATAGCATATTACCGTAGTAGAGATTTTCATCAAAAATAAAAACTTCCAAAAAAAAACAAATACGCCTCACCGAACTATCCACGTTCTACCGTCAAAAGTTCGGCGCTTTGAGCTTTTTCCACGTCGAATCACCCGATGGCATATCGCGCGCGGAGTTCTGGCGTCTGCCGCCCGACTGATATTCCCCGCACGCGCATCCGTAACCCGGGCGAGTAGCGCGCCTCATCGCCTCCCCCCCCCCCCCAATACTCACCGACATCTTGAGAGCCGCCCCAGGTGCCGAGCTGCGCCTGCCTGGCGAGCTTCGACAGGGCGTCGACGTAGACCTTGGACGCTGCCGCGGCGCCTGGAAACAGAGGAGAAGAGCGGGGTTAGTTCGACAAAAGGGATAAAAAAAGTTTCGGCTCGTAAGTACGTCGGAGGCGCTCGACCGCCGCCGGTAAGGAGCGACCTCTGTCGTAAAAAGATGAAAAAAAAAAAAGAAACCAGAGGAACTATCGTGGGGTCGTTTTACGTGAGGGGTGTGTGTGTGTGTGTGCGAGGGGTAGAGGGGAGGAAGGAAAAAGTTCGCGAGCTAAGAACTGGGACACGGTGCCGAGAGCAAGACTATGTATATTTATATATAATCGCGTACGATGCAGCCGGTACGCCAAGTTGCACAATCGATCCTCCCCCTACCCCCCGGGGGGATCGCGGCATTGCGTAAGCGATGCTCAGCTAAAAGAGGGATGGAATTTTTGTTGTTTGATAAACGAAATGTTTGGCGCAATGAACCATATTTACCAATGTATGTTTCATAACGTATTCTCAATCCTGGCATAAATTTTCATTTCCATGGTTCGAGAATTTTCTCAATTAGTTATATAATTATTATAAAACGTAGTAGAATAATTGCTATGCAAGACGTAATTATTACGGAATTTAGTCGAATGGTAATGTACTGTATAAATAAAACATTTATATTTTGTCTAATAATTGTTTCTTTTTACAAAAATATTTGTTTTATGCACAATTTTAATATAATTGGATATTAAAGCATTGTAAGAAGTATTAGAAGTGTCATCTTACATTTAAAAGTATGCAGAAACGATTATTTTTTATACATTCGATTTATATTAAATTAATATGTAAATTATACAACGAAACTCATTCAAAAAAAAAAAAAATGTCTTTCCGCACAACGCAACCATTTCCATGAATTAAACCCATACAAGGGAGCGGGACAATAAGATACCACGATGTCTCGAGCCAATAAATTAATGAAATCTCACGAAATAAAATGGAAACACGCAGCGAAAGGGAGGCTGGAGAGCGAGGGTCGCAGTAGACGGTAGAGGCGCGAACGCCATCCCAAGCGCCGCGCCGGACGAAAACCGAGATATCGTGGCAATGCGAGTAGTATAACTATGTAATGAGGTTACGCATAGGGGCGTCGCCGGGCCCGAAAGAGAATCGTCGCGACAGCCGATACCCGCATGGGGCCAAAGGAGACACGGCCGGACATTCGTCTTGCATGCAACGCCGTAGCGCGCAGTCGTGTTAAGCGGAATGGCGAGAGCGGGGCGGGGGGGGGTTGAAAAATCGTGAAAAACAAACGCGGCAACTGAACCCCCTGCCCGTGCCCCTTTGAAATATCCCGGCGGCGTTTTCCCCGCGCGCGTATATCTATGGCGCGACGTGGACGCCCGAAGGCTGTGTTTTTCTCTCTCGTAAATATACGTAGCTCCCGTGCTAGTCTGGCCTCATTCTCTCTCTTCTCTCTCTCTATCTCTCTCTCTCTCTCTCTCTATTCTCTCTCCCTCTCTCTTTCTACCTCTATCTGCCACTCTCTCTCTCTCTCTCTTCGGCATATCGAGTTATACGTAGTACAATGACAAGGGTGTCTGCGTGAATCCGTGAGCGTGTGCAGACGAGCGGACGCGAGCGTAACGGTCGTGATCGAGATTTTATATACGTTGACGAGTCTCGTGTCTATATATACATATAATATCACAATTACGAACCTCTCTATTTTCTCATCGGGTGCACGCGGATGAATGGTGAGTAGATTTTATCGAAGGCATGATTTTCAACGGAAAAATACGTTTATAGAGATATTGGAATTGGCTATACATGTTTGTTTTGTTTTTTTTTTTTTGTTTTTTTTTATTTGTTTTTTTTTATTGGACTGAATACATTTTTTAGATGAGAACAATTTTGTGGAGCAATTCCGCAGCTAATATTGGAATGTATTCCATATATTAGTTTCGAGAAATTATTACTAGCACGATCAAATTCGATCGTAAATTTAAATCGAACATTGCGCACCGTCCGTTCGGTCGCTAAATTGCCGGTGCATTGTAAATTCGAAGGTTGCCTGTGAACGATGCAACGAGCGCTTTTATACGTCGTCCTCGACGGTGGAAGGAAGGTGGCAGAAAACAAAAAGAAAACACCGACTGAGGACGACATATCGCGGCCCATTTCTTCACCGTCTTCCCCCACGGAAATCGCCTCTCGGCCCAAGAGACAAAAGACGCGCATTAGTCGAACGCTCTCGCGGAATATCAATGTTAAGCCGTGCCAGGAGGGTGAGAGAGAGTGGGGGGGGGATGGGGAAAAAGAAGACGAAGTACAGCACTGCGCCCCTCTTTAGAAAGGGCGCATCCTGCTCGGCAAGCGTCGTCGCTGGTACAGTTGAGAAACTTTATCTCGTTATCCGATATTTTCAGTCTCCCGCGTAAGAGACTCGCTTACGGCCTCGTGCTCGGCATGTCGATTGACGCGCGTACCTGAGCGCGAATCTCGGCCTCCACCCTCGCCTCTTCCCACTTCGTCCTCGGTCCTTGGGGCTCGCTTAAGCTAAAATGTCCGCACTACTTATGCAAAACAGTCCCTTTTTGCGCCCGACAACGAGATCGAGGAGAAAGAGCCAATATAGGCCAAGAGGACGATCGACGAGAATGGCCAATGTATTGTGCCGTAATTAATTAGGAAATACTAATTGCAAATGTAAGGGATGTTTTGTGGCAGAAGAACGGTAATCGGTGGAATTACTTGTTGTAAAGGGGTGTGTAAATATGGGGCACGCAAATTGATGCCCGACTCGATCAAGTACGGGGAGAGGTGTTCCAGCTAGATAGTTGAGCTTACAGGAAGAATTAATGATTGGCTTTGAAAAAAAGAAGTTTCTTTCACCAACATCGTAATTCAAGGAGGAAAATGTAATTAAAAATTTGATTCTCGGTAAAAGAAAATAAATTATTGTCCATTTGTATGAGTTTTCTCGAAATACATGATTACAGAACGGGAACATAATTTATCTCATTGACTTTTCAGCATAATATTAATCCATTAATTTAATTATTTTATTTTACCTTTCCGAGAGAAAAAAAAGTCCTTAATTCTACGTAAATGAGTAAATTACAAAATTTCTACAAAATGCATATGATATAATTGAAAAGTACTGCGCGAACGTCAAAATACATCCATTCTTGCCCAAAGTACCATTGACCAAATGCCGCCCAATTAATAATGCAGGACCACGACGAAGCGCAAATAAAAGCGCCAAGGATACTCGAGTAGCCGTCTCGTCGGCCCAATAAATGGCAGAGCCACTTGGCCGGTCCCACCTCCCGTAAACGTCCTTGTCAATGACAATGGACTAAGCGCGCGGATCGTTCGCCACTGCAATTGCCGTCAAAACACCCGGCATTATCGCCTCCTCAGCGTGTGCACGTTGCCACCTTGCTCCCTTGGTCGCGGACACGCACGCGCGTGGCCGCCCGTTTTTCTCTTTTAACCGCGGCGACGAGACGAATTATGTGCGTACGTGGGCGCGGTCACGGCAATTTTACGATTAGTCCGCGAGAGTAATTGTACCGATAGCGAGAGATCGGGGGTAGGAGGCGCCACGACGGTTATAAGGTCGAATCTGGGTCTTGCTCTGCGGACGGGCCGATAAGACTGGGAGAGCCGGGGCTGGAGTGGCGGAATGGGGAGGTGGGAGGGGCACGCTTTGATTTACATCGGCGAATTCTAATTGAATTACGTCCCAAAGGCCGCGGCGCGGGCTTTCCTAGATATCGTCCCCTTGATTTATTCGAGACGGCGACGATATCGCGGTTCTCACACGGATAGCGATATTTTTCAAACGTTATTCGCGTTATTCTAATATTAGAATTAACAACGAGGGTGGCCGCGGAAGTTGAGCGGCGTACTTTCCGGAGCACGTGAGGGGCTGGGGGGTGGGGGCACAAGTTAATGTTCCGCTCTACTACCGACTTACGCCCGGCTAAGGATGTTCTTTCAACAAACATTTAAAATTCAAAGTTATACTTTCCTATATAAGTCGAAAGTTAAGCAAAATAACAAAGTTCGAGGGCTTAAAAGGAATATACAGCCTCTCGAGACACTTGGTTCTTCACTTCTGCCCTCTCTCTCTCTCTCTCTCTCTCTCTCTCTCTCCTCCCTCCCTCTCTCCCAACCTACCTCTCCCTTTCATCCTCGATGCATAAATAACTTTTTGTTCGAGGAAAATAATTACCCACTTTTTTCTGACGGAGAGATTTCAAAAATTCCTTTTTGATTTCTATCGGATGAATTTTCAATGGCTCGGCCTCTGATGCAAAATAAAGAACTTTCCTTTGTGCGTGCCGGAGTAAAATTTTTTTTTCCTAAAATTCGCTTGTACGAAGGAAAACTGAAAGCATTCATTAAAAACTCGTCGTCCGCCACAATCAACGCGCAACTGTTTATCTAAACGAGAGTTTTAACAGTGCCCTAATGTTTGTTTGGCTTACAGAGACAACTAGTTTAATAAAACAAGTGAAAAGCATGTCGACATAATAATAGTAAAAGTTGCCGGAGTTAGCAAATGTCGTTAATAACAGCGTAGTAAATCTATTTTCGAAGAATAAACCGTAAAATTGAACAAAACCGCTTTTAACGTGGAAATATTCATAATTCACGTTTTAATATTTAACAGCATATTGCCGTCAAGGCATCCTCTTTCATAATATTAGGATACTTCGATTATGCGAATATTTTGAAAATAAATTTCTTTTATTGGCGCAGTAATAAAAATTAAAATCCTCCCGTCGTTGGTTAATGCAAAAAACACACGTAGACTTTGTATAATTTAGTAGTAATTGTACTAAAACATCCTCCTAGCGGTCGTTCATAATCATTATCATAACTCTGAATTATCGTTGCATAAATTACATTGAAACTTTCTAAATGAGCCAAGATGCATAAAAGTAAAAACTTAGAAGATTCTGTTTAACTGCAAGCACATTATTTTCCATAAGACTAATTTTTTTTTTTTTGTTGCACAGCACATTGCGGCCACTCCTAGCACGCCTATATCTTGCGTAAATTCTTCGACGTGAAAGATTTCCAAATAGAACGTAAGCCGGCTGTTTGAAAACATAGCATTAAAGTAGCAATTTAATTGATTTTCGTTTTAAGGTATACCATCTCGTTATAACAGTTTCGTTTAAGTAATTATCATTATCTTTCACATAATTTTCTTCTCGTTATTTATTTAAAATATCAATTGATAATTTCCGAGTTTTCCAATAACTTCCAGAAATTCATCGCTAACCTATCGGCGCTCGGATATTTTCGCATTATTCCTAGAATTTGTAACATTTATTTCTGCCTAAAAAGAGAAGAAGAAGAAGAAGAAAACGTCTTTTCCTCAGGCACTTCATTCGTACTGTACCAAATCGAGCTCGAGTCAACGGGAGGAAGGAGGAAAAAATGAGGCGGAAAGGCGGAACCCTTCTATCATCCCCAAATCCTCCCGATCCTCCTTGTCAGTTCTCATCCATAACTAAAACCATAAAAATTCAGAGTAGCGGTATAGGAGCGGCATTCCCGAAAATCCCTTCTCGTCGCGCGAGATACTTTGTGGAGAGAGAGAGAATGGGAGAGAGAGCGAAAAAGCAAGCCACGTTGTCTCTCTCGCGCACCCTTGCGCAATCCCTCGTCAGCGCACCGGGGATATGATTCGCAGCTGCGCCGAAGACGGCAGATGTTACGGGAGTTTTGCTCTACAACCCTCTCTTCTCTCCCTCTCATATCTCTCTCTCTCTCTCTCTCTCTCTTATACTACCACGTAAAGAAGAGGCTGGTATATGGCGCGTGCTTTACTCATCTCTCGAGGGAGTGAGGGAAATTCCATATACGTCCTCTTTCTCTCTCTCTTACTCTCTCTCTCTCTCTCTCTCTCTCTCTCTCTCTCTCTCTCCGCCTCTCCCCCTCTTCTTCACTTTCTCGTTGGCCCTCCTATTGTGCAAATTCGGCAGCTTCTATCCACCCCATCCCTTATCCAAGCCATCGTATTGAAATGCGCTCGCCAGCGACGCCAAGGAGGTGTGCACGCTTCGATTTGACGCGAAGTTGCGCCGCGCGTGCCCGTCGCCCGCCTCCCCGCCGCTTCATTCGTTTTTCTTTACGCGCTCACGCTAGGGCGCGAGGGACGCTTTAACTCGCGTCGCGCCTCGAACTCCGGGATTTTCGCGCGCTATAATGGCGAGATCGATGTTGGATTAGATTTTTTTCCCCGTCTCACGCAAGAGCTTCCTTTTAAAGGTACATTCTACGGAGTTTCTCATATAGACTCTGACATGGGTTTCGACACTACGCTTATGTTGAGGATAACGGTAAAATGGCATCTGTACATGTGTGAATTAATCATTTATTTTACACGCGGCTTCAGGTATTCTCGGCAGTCTGATCGACGTATACGGAAGGAGAATCTATAGCAAGTGAATTTTAAGAAAAATTACAAAATTTCAAGATGAACTAGTAAAGAAAGAAATGTTGGAGATTCAAAGCACTTCGGTGACAAATAAATCAATCTCATAAATATACAGTTATATTCTACTGTCAATGATTTACTTATCAAAACAAGTAGTTTTGATATATATCTGTCTATTTTTATTTTATATGATCTAATAAATTTTTGTGATCAGCCTTAGAGTTGTAAAAGAATACCGGTCGGAGTGTTCTTATTTATAATCCCCCCTAGAATTCGAACTTTTATGATTTTATTTACCGTTGAGAAAAATATAATCAACAAGGAACGATCTCTGACTGTTAACTCCGACAAATTATCTGTCCATATTCATTTAAATTGGGTTGAACGATTCAATTCGTACCGCCTCTATATCAGGGACTCCGCCTAATATTATAATAGTACTGTAAAACTGATTGAAAACATTTGTTAATTTATTCAAAACAGTCGATCTAAGTATTTTTTAATTGCTGATTTAGATAAGAAAATTGGTTTTCAGTCTGATTTTTTCCATTTGAATTTAGACAATCCAATGCAAACCTAAAATATCTGGCCAATACGTTCGTCATTAAAACGATAAACATCGGCTGTGTTTAGACCAGTCCATGCTCTAACGTCGAAGACTAGATCAATTTGTCAATTTGTGGATGAGCTTAAAGTGGCTTAGAATAAAATTCAGCTCGTATACGAAAACCATTTCGTATTCGAATTTATCAAAATTACATTTGCGAGACAGAGCTTTAAAATCATAAATTTTCGTCCTTGCAACGGAGAGATTAATTTTATTAATGTATACGTTCATAAAAATGCCCGAGACACGTTCGATATATAAATTCACCCGGTGCTTTTTAATCGTCGTTCATTTAATCGCCTTACCAAAGATCTACACCCTCGACCCGCGACCCGAATCAACCCTTAATAATCCAGTGGCGCGTGTGGAGAAATTACGTTCCCTCCTCGACCGGGCGAGAGCGATTACCGCACACCGAGAACTGCCGGGGCTAATTTATGCGACACCCACCTTGTTCTCGCCCCCCCCCCCACCTCACTCGCCCACACCCGCGATCGACGGCCCTTGGCCTCTGACAATCATAACGCTGGCGTAACCGGCTTGGCAGGGCCGGCGCAGCGACCTCCCCACCCTCGCAAAGGAGTGGCATTAATTAAGGCAGGGCCCGAAGGCGCGCGTCGACGGGCTAACGGCAATTAAGAGGCGCGCCCGACGAGAGCTGCGGACAGCTGCGCGGGCGCCACCTGCGCCGGTAACGAACTCCCGGAGAAGGAGGCACAGAGACAGCGAGAGAACCTTTGGAAGGAGGATTCTAAAGGTGAAGCTCGGCGGAACCAGAGATGAACGTGAATTTTTGCCGCGGGAGAGGCGGGGGCGCGGGTGCCCCAGATTTTTGGACTCGTCGCCGCTTCTGTCGGGAGCGCGTGTCTCCGAGACGGTAACGAGATAAGTTTATTAAGAGTTCAAAGTCCCTCTTTAGATATATACATAGTAAGCAGGAGGTGTAGAGGAAAGCCGGCCGGCAAATGAATGAGAACGATGGTGAGACAAACTGAGAGAGAGAGAGAGAGAGAGGAAACAAGCGAATTAGCTGCTTTGTTCGCCGGAGCGGGTCATTGTCAGCATTGTACGTTTCCCCCTCACCGCTCCCCGCGCACTCGGAATCGCTGATTCCAATAAATGCCGCGGGTCGCGCAGGCGCGCTCGCGCCAACGTTCTTCGAAGTTTAATTAGTTAAATTGGATTTCGGGAAGAATCCTCGTGGAATTAGCGACGGGAGTGGGAATTTATTAATTCAGACCGGTAGAGTCGAGGCAAACACACAATTACCGGGGGATTTTTGTCCGATTTCCCGCTCGTTATTGAACGTCGAGATCCGCCACTCATGTTACTCCTTCTTCATCCAAGTACCAAATTATGCAAATCGGACAAAAATTTACATCGCTGGATGCAGTTTAATATTGACTAGCTGCTCCGAAACGACATCCCGGGATCGAGGATCGCGTTTAATTGCCGTGTCCCAGATTTTTCGCTCTTTTAGACGCATCTTTATTGCTACTTTCGACGTTCGGAATAATACATGGCTACTCGACTTCCGGCGCTTTTCAGCTTGTTAAGGTAAATTGTGTCAAGTATAGAGTCGACCGACAGCGACCGCAATAATTCTGCCGTGGAAACCGACCCGCTGCTAGAGGGACAGGAGGGGGCGAGCGGATGCCGTCGGACCAAAACCGTACCTCCTCCACTGAAACTTATTTGAACAGTTTAGCCCAATGAAAACCGAGTGGGTCGGGCGGGGGGGGGGGCACAGCTCGGCCGGCGCAATTAAAACCAGCCGCAGTGGTATTTTTATTGCAGCGGCGAATTTCGTTAAATTGAAGATCTCCTCGAGGACTCGGGCGTGGGCAAAAAGAGAGACAGAGACACTGAGAAAAAAGCTCGCCGTTGAAAGCGAGCGCGGCCAAAAAGAGAGAAACGCGAAGAAGATAGAGCCCGGCTTATTTCATACTGTGACGCGCAGGAAGGCGATAAATATGCGCTTCGTGGAGTGCAAGGATGAATTATTCGAGAGGAAACGAGAGGCAGAGAGGTACAGAGGGAGAGAAGGAGATATAATAATTTAAATTTGCGACCCTAGTTTCCAAGAACTATCTAAGATTATAGCTTTAGGTACTTGCGCGAAGTCACCTATGCGAATTTGGCCTAGGCGCTTTGAACGCCTTACGCGCTGCAGCTTCCCCTCGGTCGGTACGGGCTTTTGTTCCGGTATCAATGTATTAGTTTTCTTCTCGTTATAGTCTTAGGTTTTTAAACGAGCGCTGTAAAATATTTATATATATATATATATATATATATATATATATATATATATATATATATATATAGATGTAAATCAATCTTATGGAACCGCTCGCTTAAAATTTGATTGGCTATCAACTGGCTCTTTTTCTCTATATAAAGAGAGAGAAGAAAACGTGCATCAAGTCAGCGTCGGTGGTAAAAATGGCCAATTAAAGCGGTCTTTTAATGAGCGAATCCTACGGCAAATTGCCGGGAACGTGAGCCGAACGAGGTTTATTCAATAAACGAGCGCGAAAAAAAAGAGCCAGAACAGCGCCGCTAAGTACGTCCGCTCGATTTCGGTTTTTAACGCCGCGACCATTACTCGCTCTATACTTACCGGTGGATCGATCGTCCGTTGGCTTTGTCGCAATTAACGCCCCCTCCCCCTCCACCACCCCCCCCGCGCGGCCCACAACCCCGTCGTCGCTCGGAAGCTGCTCTCATAATCTTAAAAGCATCCCCGACGCGACAGAAGCCAAGCCGTGGAAGAAGCGAGAAACAAGTGCAAAAGATACGCTGGAGAATTACTGGACGACTCTCCGCGCTAGACTCGGTTTCCCTCCCTCATTCCCGTGGCGCCGCGTTACACTCGTAATATTTCCATGAAATTGCCGTTCTCCCCACCGGGGCGGCTTCTCGCCGTGGGCGCCGCGGTCGCGCATTCGGTACATAATTGAGAGGAAGAGGGGGGGGGGAAGAAGGAGGGAGAAACAACGACAAACGAAAAAAGAAAGCAAAGCCAAGGGATTCTCGTACGAATTAACGCGGCATCCGTAGCGAAACATACCGCAGCGATACCCGGAAGATAAGGAACGCACAGGGGGCGGGGACGAAGAGGCAAAAAATAAACTCGAAAAGTTGTGCGACGCTATCGCGCGCTCTCTCCGTGCCCTTATCCTGCGCCGCAGCTGTACTGCGCGACTCGCCCCTCTCCCCTTCGAGCCACGGGTTAACAGCGCTGGCCCTTTTGTCGCTCGACTCCCTCGCGCCGCCACTTGACGTCGTTCTACGGCGCTCGGTCGCGGAGAGGCAGAGGGGGAGCAGGAGGAGGAGGCGGGGGAGGAGGAGGAGGAGGAGGAGGAGGTTGTTATCCGACCCTTTCGTGCTGCCACGCCCGGGCTGCCGCCAACCTCGCCGCACGGAGACTGTGGGGCGGGGGGCGAGCTTATCGTTGCCTGCCTTAATGCCGGGCTGAAAATCTAGCCGGCGCGGTTCTTCTCTTCCGTGCGCAGCCTTCGGAGCCGAGGGGCTCTCGAGGAGTCCTGGGGGCTCGCGTCGGGCGATAATGCCTCGGCGCGCCAGGATCGTCGCGTTTTAAACGGCTCGGGCGGTTGTTTCCACGCCCGACCGGGTTGGTTGTAAGTACCGAGGCTCGGACAATGCGGCTGCGTTAAAGCCGTTTCGAAATCTGGTAAAAAAAAAAAAAAAAAAAAGAAAAAAGAAAAAATATGTTCCCACATGTTTCATGTGCGAGCGAGGATCCGTTGGCTTTCGCACGAGTATACAGTCTAATGTACGATCCAACGATTTTTTCTTTTTTTTGTTTTTTTTTTAAAGAAGTCTATTTGCATTCTTTTTAAAACAGCGACGTTGCGCTATATTTCCGTTCTCTCGAAATGGGCGAAAATGTGGCGGGGGGGGGGGAAGACGGGGCCGCGCGTTTTTAAAGTGATTTGTCGCCGTTCGCAGTGCTGGGATGCGAGCTCAGAAATTCGCCCGTTCTACATACCGACTTTGTCCCCCGCCCCAATTTCCCCATACGCGCGCGACACTTGCCAACGGTTTATTGTTGCAACGCCCACAGTGCGCGACTGCTCGATTTTTTGCTGTCTTTTGTCCTTTGTCATCGCCGGTTTTTCCACTGCCCCCGCCCACGTCGAGGAATGAGGAATGAATCTGCTCGGTTCAACTTCCTCGACTCGTAGTCTTTTGACGTTTCCTCAAACGTTGAAACTTGCTACGTCTAAAAATTTGCTGAACTGCAGATGCATCTATTCGATTTTCTGATCGGCCATTAAAACTATATATATATTTATTCTTGTTCTGCGAATTTGCCAAAAATTGTATTTAAGAAAATTGACGTCGATCTAAAGAATTTCTATTAATAAAAGATTGGCTACAGTTAAATAAATATTTCAGAATAATCGTTAGCATATTTCCAAAAGTCATTTAAAAAAAGCAACTTCATAAGTTGTAGAATGGAAATTATGGTTCGGAATCTGATGAGCGCCCAATAATAATAACAGAAAATTAATTTATTTGCAAATGATCGCCATCTTATTTCATCCATAAAAACACCATCGTTATCCTTACTGATTCCTTCTCATTTCCACTAAAACTTTTATATTCGCACTATATTTGGACAATTTAACTTACAGTAGAATTTTTCCGTTTTCATTGTTATCAAATCGCTTGACATTAATAAATCATATTTCGATTATAATTGAATTGCTTTCAACCACAAGATAATGTAGAATAAACGTTTGGTATTCATCCGAACAGTCCACACCGCGTACGCAAAACGATCGATAGGCCCAACAGATCACCGGAGAATCCACGATCTTGTGATCGAGCCCTCCGAGCCCGCCTGCGCAGCGCTCCTTCGATCTTGCATAATTGAATCCTAAACACACTTTTTCCGGCTCTCGCGCTCCCCCACGTGATTTTTTTCTCTCTTCGCATGGACATGTATTAAAGCGCTAACTTTCTCGCGAGGCTCGGAGAAAACGTTGCGGGACGGGGACAAGTTTTACAACGGTGTACGTAGACCTCTGAATTAGAGAAATACGAAACACTGTAGCTTTAACAAAATACGAAACACAGAAGCTTTACATAAAAAAATCGTGTAAATACCCGAGTGTTCAGATAAATATTGGTGATCAAGTTTAATTCTCGATAAGTTCGCTTGTTTACCGAGATCTGTCCGTACTTGTATAGTAAATTCTATTCCTATACAAGTAAGGATTAATCGCGTTTTATATTATAGCTAAAAATAAATTCGAACTTCAGCTTTTACATTCCCACAGTTCTATTGGGAAGCGTATTTTTGCTTTTAGCCAAGCGACAAAAGAGAGAGGGGGAGAGAGGGACGTAGACAGTTGCGTCAACAGACCTCTTATCTACAATAGTTTCAGGAAGACATTTAACTACATGCGCGGAGCAGAGGCAATCGAGAATGATTGACGCAGGCGCGCAATAAACATCGTCATCGAAATTGGGCGAAATATTCTTCTCAAACGCGGCCTGGGCTACGTACCTTATTCACACCTACGCCCTTTATCACCCTTCCAATCTACTTTCTCTTTTCACTCCTTGGCTCTCTCTCTCTCTCTCTCTCTCTCTCTCTCTCTCTCTCTCTCCCTCTCTCTTCATGTCTCTCTCCACCCCCTCTGAGCCCCGACCCATCCGCAAGCGCAGCACGCTCGTCTCGAGCCACACGACACGACATCCGGCGCGCGGACTTTTTAAGCCTCCGCAGTGGTTGACGGGCAGGGGTGGTGAGAGGGGAACAGAAGGCAGATTCACTTTCGCCGCGCGCGTCTCGCGGAGTTATCTGATATTACGCGGCGGGCTCGTATTTCACGCTCGGCATGAATAGAAAGACAGAGATAGGGGAAGGGAGAGAGAGGGAGGGAGAGCGAGAGAGAGAGAGAGGGAGACAGAGAGCTTACGCTGGGGTGAGTTTTTTTCGCCTTTTCCATACGCGCAGCAGCACCCTCGCCCTTTCCCGGACGCGCCACCGAAGACGGTTTGTCGCCAGTTGCGTCTCTCACGCTCCTTATGACTCTTGTCTAGCGGGTGCAGGGGCGGGGGGTCGTCGGAAAATTCCGGCTTCCCTTTATCGTTGAGCAGCCGGCTCGGCGCGGCTCTCATGACGAATTGAAAAGTTATGCGCGCGCGCGCGGCCTCGCGCAACGTCGGCTCTTTGCGCCGACATACAATGAGCGACAGTATAGTCGTGTAGGCGTAATTTTTCATTGTAGCCCCCCCTCCCCTTTTTCTCCTCTCGCAGATTGCAGCGGGTCTTCTTCGCTGGAACGCGCGAGATACGCCGATCTTTTCTATTTGTATGAGTAAAAAATTTCTCTCGGGATGTTCGCGAAATACTGGCGTGAGATTGAATTTAGCGTGCATTGAAAAAGATAGTGCGAATTTTATATACTAGTACTATTCGCAAAATTACTTTTTAAATTTTGCTTATCTGAACTGTTGTAAATTGAATTAATAAATGTTTTTATCGCTCTTATAATAATATACTATGCTAATATAATGACAGTCAGACTATTCTTATTTATAATCACCCCTGTCGAATTTGAAATAGATTTAAATAATTAAATATTTGAACAATATTTCAGTCTATTATAGAAATTAGAATAATAAAAAAATCTTGAAATTACAAACTTAAACTTATAAGAGGGTAAACGTATAAATATCTAACAAATAAACGTATAGCCTTATCAAAAATGTAAGAAACTATCATGAATTTTTTCATGTTTTTACATTTTCTACCCGTACAAAATAATTTAGTAAAAAATACTATACCTTTTAGAAATGAGGAGACTTTTTTTTTTTTAATGTTACTGTTTTTTTTTTAATGTTATTTGATTTTAATGAAAATTGAAGTTTTTGTCTCCTCATTTCTAGCACATGCGTTAATTTTTCGTTACTTCGTACATTTACAGAATAATTACCATTGTTTCTATTTACTTTTGAATTGTTTAATAGGAAACCTACCAGTTGAACAATATAACAGAGCACGCAACTTTGCTTTAAGATTTAAACATTCACACACAAGTCTCTCGAAAAACACGCTAACCCTCTCTCTCTCTCTCTCTCTCTCTCTCTCATCTCTCTATATCGGTATCTCACTCCTTCTTTACAACTCAGCCGGCCAATTAGCATTGGGCCTCCACATCCACGCAGGCGTCCCAGTCCCTCCTAAACAAGCACCCGCGTTACATTCCCGCCCAGCGGCGGGAAAACCATTCCGGGCCGTCAATTTGCATTGCAAAGCCGGAGACGCATCTGCGCGAGAGTACACGGCATTGAAAGCGCCCCTCGCTTTCGCCCATGGAAGGCAGGAAAGTGAGAAGAAGCAAGGTCAGTGGAAGCAAAGTGCCGGTATATACGTTTCTTTTTTTTTCTTTGTTTTTTTTTTGAACTTTCACCTGCCCCGCAGCATCAGCGGAACCCTGCCTAACCGAGGGATGCCTGCTAGGACCCTCGGCGCAAAATTACGGGACGCCCAGCGGAATTACGGAATGTACTCGAGGGCTTCGCAGCCGTGGGCTATAGCGGTCGTATTAAAATGCATTTTAATTCGAAACCGCTAAATGGAAAATTTGGGTAGAAGTATGTATGAGAGGATTATTTTTTTCCTTTAATTTCGCAGCTTGACAAAGGAATTGTGGTTTTTTCATCCAGATATAAATAATAATCTTTAAATTTCTATTTTCGCTAATTCATACACTGTTTCTTAAAAAATAAATATATGTAAGATTTTTTTATTAAAAAATAATTCGAATAAAAATTCTCAATGCATAGTATTTTACCAATTTCTGAAATTAAGTGCAAAGAAAAATCTCCTTTTTGGATCTTTCCAAATGCTTTTTTTCTATTATTCGATAACTTTCACATTTATTGCTCTTTACATCGAGCTAAAAATAAAAGTCCATAAATTTCAATTACTCAATATGATATCCCACTATCTAAAGGATCACGCTTTCCATCGTAACTCTACCCCCCTCCCCCACCGACCCTCGTTTCCGCTTCTGTTTACTCTCCTCGTCGACCTATCTTAAAGGGGGCTACGCTTAATTTAAATATATGAAGATCCGATCAGGAAAGTTACCCTTCGCGCATCGCGAACTGGGCATTTTCAAAGTCCCCCCTCCACAGACCCAGGAGTAATGAGGACTAATGACTGGGTACAGAAAAATCTAATGGGCTAAACTTCAACAAAGTTCGCCCAAAATCTGAAGTCGCATGATTCCTGGGCTCCCGGACTCCGGATTCGTACTAAAACTTTGAATGAAAACCCCTTGAAACTCCGTTACACTAACTCAAATGGCATTTTCCGCGTCTAAGGATATCGTCATTTATGAAAATCAGTTATCATAGTTAAATTATTCGATGGTATAATTGGACTAGTCTGCCTCGTATGAAATTATCGATAATTATTATTAATTAATAAAGTTGCGTCCACTTCTTATACACCGATTGAAAATCAAATATTACATCAAATTCAATTGGTTGTTATTGAAAATGGATTCTTAAAATATTAATGCATAATTTATGTTATACAATCGATATTCTTATATATTTTTTTCTTATCGAATCCAACAATATATATTCGAATGCATACTTCGAGAGAAAGAGAAAGAGCGATGGGGAGGTGAGAGAGACATCTAGCCAGACGTCTTACACAGCATATAAAAGGGAAAATTTCCAACGCTCGTTCCTTTCATTCAATACAACTATCCAACGATTCGGCTATTCTGCCGCCGCCGCTTCCGCCCCCGCCCCTAGTGGAAAAAGAAGTAGAGAAAGAGAGAGAAAAAAAATTGCGACCGACGGTACAGTGTTTAAAAGCTGGCAATACCAGAGCACTCCATCGAGACACGCTCGAGCTCGCAATTAAAGAGCCCCGACGGAACGCGAAACTCCTCTCCCCGTCCGCCTCGCTCCCCCTTACCCTCTTTCCGCGCACACATTTCGCCTCTTTTTATTCGCTAAAAAGCAGGAGCACGAGAGCCAGCGGAGAGCCAGATAAGGAGACGAGGGAGTGAGCGAGGGCGAGAGAGAGAGAGAGAGAGAGGGAGAATCGCGCTTGCACGGTATTCAAGGGACTCGGTAACGAGACCTATTTCTCAGGAGGTCTCGGGGATCGTCGGGCAAAATGAATGGAGCTCTCGAAAAAATTCTTTGCTCTATTCCCGGTCCGGTCGCGCCGCTCCTACCATAGCCATTCCGATTTCAGGGAAGAGACCCGTCATCAATTGCCCATCTCTATTCTATATCCTCGGGTTCGCCAAACTCCGAACCCCCTCACCCTGTCCCTCACTTCTCGAGAGATCCGATGAGGGTCTCTCTTTCTCTCTCTCTCTCTCTCTCACTCCGGCTTTTTTCCTTCTCGGAGTGAAAATTTATTTTAGAACCGCATCATGAATGGCAAAGGTTGATTTTCCGCCGGCGGTCAGTTTTCCGCGAGAGCGGCTCCCAGTGCTTGTTTCAATTACACTCGTCTAGCTGCTTTCTGGCGCGCAGCCGCGCGAGGAAAGCAAAAAAAAAAAAAAAAAAGGTAAAGAGAAAAAATGAATTAGCGCGCGCCGTGAATGTATAAAAAGGTCGTCGAGCCGGCCGTGCAGGCGCGACGAAAATTTCGATCGTAATAACAGCTAAGAACCCGTCCAGCCTCGGAAACTCACAATCCAGAGTCCGCGATTCGCAATTCATGGACCGTATCATCGTCGAATCGGGAATCGCGGGGCTATTGCGCTCGCGCGTCGCGATAAATTTTCAAAGTTATCTCGTTAAAATGGAGATACGTACACCGCTTCACGTATCGGACGAAAAAATTCCTGACCGCGTACGTACAATCCGGCCGTCGTTCGCGTTCGCGATTCGATCCGAAAGTTCCGCCCCACGATCGTATTTTAACCTCTAACGTCGGGTCGAACCACCATCTATTAGATTTTCGCGCACCAGCTAAAGTCCCTTTCGATTAAAAACAAAAAAAAAAGGAAGAAGAAGAAGAAGACGAAGAAGAAGAAGGAGAAAGGCGCGATATTCAACCTCCTAATTTATACGTAACTGTCAATCGATGGAGAGTCACGGCATTGAACTAAGCGACTTTTAAGATCTCGCCTGGAGACGAATATTTACGGCCCGCTGCTCGGCACTTTTCGCACATTTCGATTCAGAGCGATTCTTTGCTCTCTCTCTCTCTCTCTCTCTCTCTCTCTCTCTCTCTCTCTCTCTCTCTCTCTCTCTCTCTCTCTCTGTCCTGCTCTTATTTGATTCACTGATAAATTTAATAAGATCATTTTATCTTTGTATTTTATTTTGTATGTTTCTTATTCTATTCTTCGTCAAATTATGTTATTTTTACCTTGTAAAATTTTCTATAATATTGATAAGACTGACTTATTCTAATATTATATAGTATTTCGTGTACTCTTAATACTTAAAGATTATATTTATAGAGAGTATACTCATGGTACAGAGTTTAGTCCTTGATGATGAACCACTGAGGTTCGAAACATCGAGATCGAAAGTAAATTTAAATTTAAAACGGAAGGGGCAGTCAAGTTTTCCTTTGCTAATATAGAATATTGTTCTTATTATATTTATTTTACTTTATTAATAATTTCATTTTTAGTAGTAATTTATATTTCAGGTTCGTCGGGGGGGGGGGTGATTAGAAACAATGACAGTCTGACTGTCATTATATTAGTATAATATCTTATAGTTTAAAGCCTGTAAGACAGATCAAAATATTTATTAATTTAATTTTTACCTTATAGTACGTAACGTGTTTAATGAAATAACCTTTGAAGAGTTTTTATATTATTACTTTTTTGTTAATGTGTATTAATTTATCATATTATATTCTTTTATTAATGTTTATTATTTAATAAAAATTTAGTCAGTCTCCGTAATAGATTTCGTCAAAACCATTAATATATATACATATATATATATATATATATATATATATATATATATATATATACACGTATATATGTTGGTGCCAGTGCAGATTACGCAATGTTCGTGCATGTTAATGAAAGCGAGGCGCCAAATGATAAGATTATTCGTTGGCTAAGGCATTAATACCGATGACGGCCGCGCGTCCTTACACACCCGTCAGCGGTAATTGGTTTTCGGGAATTCGCGAGTGCTGGCGGCGAAAACCGAGAGGATGAGAGGACGAGCGCCAGCGCGAGAGATTGCGCAAGAAATCTCGTGCGCGCAATGCGTGGATAGAGGAACGTTTAGGATCGTGTTCTATGGAGGAATAGAAGATTATATTGTTGCGCTACTGGCCAAGCGGTTCAGGCTAAAGTACGCGTATCTTGTCGAAGCGACCATGATTGGAGAATATTTTCTTTTAAACTTTTGGCGAAACGATGCGAGCCAACGATTTTTCATCAATCGTGTAACACAGCTCTTGCTAAAATTGAATCATTAGTTTTTATTAATATGGTATCAACATTTCGAAAATTTCTTTATCTAAATAAAAATAATAATGGCAAATATTTTTATATATTTATCATTCGTTCTATACATACACATTTTCTATATTTTATTAATATTAACAAAACAAAGTAAAATTCTTGACTTAATTTGTTTCATTAAGTTCAATTATAAATAAAATATCGTGTCTGAATCAATGCGAAGAATTTAAAATAAATAATAAATTAATTTAAAAATATTTTTACCTATTTGATGAATCAACCAATTTTACTGTTTAATAAAGACAGACAATATTTTAGCTTTATAACATTACAAACATTAAATTAAAAACATTTTCAAGATAATTATGAATATATTATAGTTGAATAGCCGCCATAAAAAGTTTTGAACATAAAATAATTCTAAATATAAATAAGCTAGCGAAATTTTATAAGTTGTAAAGTAAATTTACAGGCATTCCAAATTAATTAACATAAAAAATATTTTCACATAATATAATATTACTGAAATTCTATTATTCATAAAATTCTCTGCACGGCATTCGTGCAAAAATAACGAATCGAAGAAAAAAATTCCCTATTCATGTAGAAAGAGAGCCAAAGTTTCTCTGGCGCTCCGCACTGCTTTCGACTTTGTTCTAAAGCACAAAAAAAAAAAAATTCGAACGTGTAAAATCTACCAGCAGCGCGATACATATTTGCTTTATTACATCGGTGCGCCAAACATGAGAACGTTGAAAGAGCAGTTTCCAAAATTTTTCGATTTCGAAAAAAAAAGTAGCGGAAACATATTTGTACGGTTATTTGCGAAACGGGACATGAACCCGCGACTGGCAATTCGAAAGCACGCGTCATGCCCAACGTTGATTTGTAACTGAGCTTCGTTTGTAAATTTATAATGGGATAATTGCTTATAGCTTTTTATAAATCAGACTTTTATCCGTTGGCTTTAATATCGACAATAAATCATTAAAGACAATTAATGTGATTTTGTCGTCATAATAATACTATGAGGCATTTCAAAAAACATTATTTTGTTAAATTTTTTGAAGAAAAAAAAATAACAACAGCAGCAAGCAAATTATCATGCGAACGTCACAATTTCACGTGTCCGACGAAGGACAGTATAATATTTTTTCAAACCGAATCTGCGCAAAAAACAACAAAAAAAAGGGGAAAAAAATTCCCGCAAAACACGCGATTCATCGTTCCAATAACAAAACCCACGCGAGTTCCCCTGCTCGCATTCTAGTGGATAAAAATCGCCATCGAGGCGATAAAAATGCGCGTTCACAGAGTTTCGCCGAACAGAAAAAAAAAGAAAGAAAAAAAAATAACTACGCCCAACGAGATATATAGAACACGCACAGAGATAAAGAGAGAGGGGGAGAGAGAGAGAGAGAGAGAGAAAGAAAAAGAAGAGGGAAGAGCAGCGTATAATACAACCAAAGAAAATAATTGATCTCCTCGATCTATAGCACTTGATCTACGTAGATTTCACGAGCCCGCGGGCAACTGTGCTCGCAAGCAACAACGACGAAAAGAATAAATGCAACGACAGCAAGAAAATCAGCAACAAAAACAAATCCTAGCAGGGAAAGGATGACGAAACGACACGGCCAAACGGGGTATATCGCGCGTCGCGCCGACCTCGTCGTCAGCGTCACCCTGGTAGTCGACCGAATGAACGCGCGCGCCATAATCCTCTTTATTATTATCGCTCCTCGTTATCGGGGGGGGGGAGATAGAGAGAGACAGAGAAAGAAAGAGAGAGAGAGAGAGAGAGAGAGAGAGAGAACGGCCCGCCGTCGCGTCGCCTCCCATACAGACCTACCCCTGTATACGCAACAGCCGAGTCTTTTCGGGAGGGCCGCGTGCAACGGCCCGACGCGACTCTCTTTATGCGCGCATAACCGGAACGACGAGCCACGCGCGCGCGTGCGCATCGATCGTGTGTATACACGCGTCGGACAAATGCGTAAGTGGGGGGGGGGAGGGGAGTGTGAAAAGGGTCGAGCGAGCGAAAATCGCGGGTTCGGGTGAGTTTTTCGTTCTCACTTTTCTTCGTTCGTCCGTTTTGGTATGTAGGCAGGAGAATGAGAGATACTTTTTCGAGGATTTAACAAGAAGAAGTATTCGTCTGCGTTTGATTATTGGCAAAAAAGTATTAAAGTAACGAAATAAATTTTCTAATTGTGGATGAAGAAAAATTCTTAATTCTTGGTAAATTAAGAATTGAGAATGCCATAATGCGGATAACTGCTGAGGAGGAAGGTTAAGAAAAAGGTCTTTGGTATTGTGCATTAATTAATAAAATTTGTTTACATATTTCTGTTTACGATCCTTTGTGTTTCAAATTATGTTTATTATATTTATTGTGATTTTACTTAGAATTAGCGCACATTGAAAGCTTTCATTTCCTATTATAATTATTATTATAATAACATATTGTGTAAATTTATTCTTAGAGAAGTTTATTAAGCATCCTAAAGGATATCCACCGATAAAGTATGTCAATACGTAATTGATATATATCTCGAACTTTTCATAAATGTCGAACATGCTCATATCATTTATGCGATCTTAGGAAGTATTGCTTAGATTCTATAGTTATTAAACGGTATAACCAGGAGAATGACTATTTGCTTGTACAAAAAAAGATATACTTGGATGGAGCATAAGAAACTTAGAAATAGATCGCATATATATTCGTGATACTTTTCTTTTAGAAATTGGGTCGCGAACTATTTCGTATGGACACAGTTTCCTGGAATCCAGATTCTGGATTTTCCAACTTGGCGAGAAACCGAATACCAATGGTTCGGACTCGCTATAGTGGTAATGATATCCCTTCACACAATGTAAAAAACACGTGTGTATGTGATGCTTACGACATTATCGACATTTAATTATTCCCATATGCCCATATTGATGGAGTATAAAAAAGTCGAAACAAAATCCTTCCTCGGTCCACAATTAACCTTTAAAACTTAAACTGTTCGGCGGGGGGAGGGAATTCCTGGAAAAGAAAAAATAGTTATAAGGATTCGTCGCTTTACAGGGATACCACCACGCAGTACCGTTCGGTAATTCCAGGAGATCCAAGAATAACTCGTGAAAATTAAGAGAGAGAGAGAGAGAGAGAGAGACAAAGAAACGAACATAGTCATAAGGCACGTACTATCGTGTATAGTCGTAGAGTATCTAGATAAGACGACAGTATACTATATAAATATATACTATATATATATATATATATATATATATATACGAAGTAAAGGATGAAGAGAGACTCGAGAATTACTATATAGGAGAAAGGAATTATTCAACCGGCCCGTGTATATGTCTATAATTATACCTTAGCATCTAACACACCGGCGCAGGCGGACAGCCAGCGGGCTCCACGACGAGGGGGATGATGCAATTGAGATAGATAGAAAGACCTGTAAAATTACTCAGGAGAGAGAAAGACCGAAAGAGAGAAAGGCAGAGAAGGAAGAGAGGCTCTCGATGCCAGCGTATAGTTAGATCCTATACCCACCGCGAGAGAGGCGGTAGGGACGCCGGGAGGCGTTGCATGGGGTGGGGGCAGAGAGGAAAATTGCCGCGGCTCGCTCGATTCTTCCCTCGTATTCTGCGCGCCGTGGTGCAAAAATTTTTAGCTGACGCGGTCCGCCAGCCCGATGGGCGCGAAATTCGTCGGCTCTCGAGGAAACGCTCCGGCTTTGAGGGCGCCGTGCCCGCCGGGCGACAGCCCGGGACGAAGGAGTGCGTTTTTTTCGCTAATTGCAGCCCGGTACACCAATGGCTCGCCACTATTGTCGAGCATTGACGCGGATTTTTAATTTTATAATCGAGCAGCGGGCTTTATAAAGAGGCCGTTCGATTGACTTTGCAGCGCGTTGCGATAGTGCAACACAAACAATTGCATGCGCAAATACTTGGCGTACTCGAATTAATGTTAAAATATGCTATTGAAATATCTGTATTTTATTATACTATTATTAATCAGAGAGAGAGAGAGAGAGAGAGAGAGAGAATTATACGCATTCGATGAGATGATGAGCGAACTGTTCTAATATGATTAACGTTGGATTACAAGTGGCCAAATAGAAATTGAGAAGCTGCGTGTAAAGAGCGCGTGCGCGCCTGTGCAGAGATTTGCCCGGCTCAGCTGGAAAAAAATAATGGTATAGCTTTATTTAAATGGATCTCGAAATTGCGGGTTGGATACAGCGGCCAGCTTTCCTAAAAACGTACGGACGGCGAAGGCGTCGGGGGGAATGGGAATAAGCCGCCTAAATACTAGATAGGGAAAAAGCGAGAGTGAAACTGAGAGAGAGAGAGAGAGAGAGAGAGAGATGGAGACATAGAAATGGGCGGGGTAGATGAAATATAATGACTCGGAGGGGGAACAACGATGGAGCGCCGAGAGGGAGAGAAAGAGAGGAAGTCGTTGACTACTTCAGACGAGTCGAGTTCCGCTGAAATGGCTGTGTGCCCGCCAGCCAGCGCTCTTCCGTAGTAGGCCTTAATTAGCGGAGGCGATACCACGACGACGACGACGACGGCGACGACTTCACGCCCCGAGAGCGCGCGTTTACGCGGTTTTTTTCGCAATGACCCCACCCCCTCCTTCCATAGCCTTTACTTTTTAAAGCTAAGTACAACTCGCTCGCGGATCCATTGCTCTCGCGTTCGCGCTTGGCTGCTCGCATACATTGAAATACATGGAAATAGACGTGACAGTCCGCGCGGCAACGGAGACGTATCGGCGCTCGACGTTGTCTCGGATCGATTGAACGTGATTTCCGAGAACTGTGTAACGGTTTGAGGTTCGGACTTTTTTCGCTCGCGAAAACATTCACTGCCATCGATGTCATTCGAGTCAGCGACGAGCCAAAAAAAGAAAATTATGCCTATTTTACTACTTGGCGTTGAAAGTGCTATTGTGTCTTTTCAAAATTTGCACGAATTTTGGAGAAAAAGTATTTTTGTTTGAAATGTGTGATTAATTTGCTGGACAGTAAGTTCAATACGATTAATAAGAAACTTGCTGTAAATTTAGTGAAACATTTAGAAACAAAGGGAAAAATAAATTATATTATAGATATTTGAATATTTGTGTCAAATTTATTTTATTTAATTGAATAATAATGAATAAATTAATTTTAATTTTAATGAATTGCAACAAGTCTTTGATCTTGAATGGTAACATGTTAATTTAATATGAATAATAATTAATAAATGCTAAAAAAAATTTTATTAATAAAATACTTGATATATGCACGTTTATTGATGAAAACAGCTGAGCCAATTCATTCGGAAACTCTCTATCAAAATTTTTAATTAATATATATATATATATATATATATATATATATATATATATATATATATATATATATATATATATTGTAGGCGTATATTAGCACTAGAGTATAAGGTATACATTAAGGGACGCCAATCGCGGGAAATCCCCTGAAAAAGTAAATAGGCCGTACCGCTAAATATATGGAATATCACTGAGAAGTAAGGGCAGGTGTATTAGGTCATTAAGGCGCTCTATATAACGTATTGTCACTAAATGAATGAAGGGGAAATGATTGTGCGCGAAGAGGACAATTGTTGTTGTGAATCGAAAGAGAAGAGTACGCTTATCGTGTCAGTGCTTCCGTGTGATCGTGTTAAGAATCTTCCGAAATAAATAAATAAGTTATGTATATATATGTTAAGTGCTTCTGTTCATTTTCCTTCCCGTCATCCTGACAATTCTCTGCAATATATATATATATATATATATATATATATATATATATATATATATTATATGCCACAATTTCATCTGATGCAAACGTGAAATATTGCTCTTACTGCAAACGTTGTCGTACTAAGTATAGCGTTTCACTTGCCCCCCCTCCCCCTGCCAACGTCCAAGAGTCGATCGTCTCCTCCCTTAGGCCTTTTCGCACTTACACGCTGGCGAATCGGCCGACATAGTGGGAGTGCGCGCGCATGGAGCCGTCACTGAGAGTAGTAACGTAGTAATTAAAATTGGTAACATGATCTAGAGAGCGCGAGCGAGGCTTCTGATAGGGAGTCTCATGACATGCATACGCCGACACGCACGCACACTAACATGTAGAGACAGAGAGAGAGAGAGAGAGAGAGAGAGAGAGAGAGAGAGAGAGAGAGAGAGAGTAAGAGTAAGAATGAGAAGAAGCAGCATCGAAAGGGAACGAAATAAAAGAGGAATATCGACGGGAAGAGAAGCGAAACCCGCGCATCGCACACGTGTGACGGCATCCGCGCGCGGATGTGGAAACTGCTTGGCTGCCTGTAGCGGATATCGAACGAATTTTCTAATTAATCAACGCAGTGCTTGGCGCTGCATAAGTGAGTCAGTGTGCGTAGATGTGCGGGACAGAGGTGTTTGTGGGAAAAACGCTATACGTATTAAGCGCAGAGTAAAACTTAATAAATATCTGCAAAATATGGTTATCCACGGATCACGGACTCGTGAGGAAAAATATTCAGTTTTGGATTATCGTATAAGGAACTATTATAAGCTTACCCGTGGCAGCAGGGATTGGGAGTGATAAATAATTTCCACATATAACTCACCTGTAACATAAAAAGAGATTTTCATTAATCCTCACGTGTATATATATATATATATATATATATATATATATATATATATGCATTTTAAATTAAGCTATTCACTGTACGTTATTTATAGATTTCATTCACGAATACAGATTTAAAAAAATAAGAATTGGCCAATTTGTAAAAATTTGCTAACCAATTGTGATTTTCGAATATGCTCTTTCCAACATACAGAATTTCACTATTAATAGCGTTATGTGTAAATTTTTCATTATGAATTTTTAACTCCGATTCTTCTACTAAATTTCTACAAGCAATATACTCTTCGATGAAAATTTCACAGCGTGCGTTAAATCGCTGCGCCAACCACAAAGCGAGATATATTACTCCTCGCGAAAACGCGAAATTTTCTTCTACTCTTGACTAATCTGCCGCGTGCAGTGGGAGACTTTTTCATCTAAACGAATATCTTTATAATTTTTCTATGCGCAGAGCCAGCTCCAAATGGAAGGGAGCGCTGCTGAAATATTCGACTGCAAAAAGTCACGGAAACAGTTCTGCGTTCATTAAATAATTTGTTCTTAATTTAGTAATACATCGAAAGTAGCTATTTTTATAATTGATATATCCTGTTCGTGGTTAAAAAAAAAAGCGAGTCTCTCCTTGAATATATAAAAAACAAAAACAACAACAAACGAGTAATTTAATCTCTAGCCTTGACATAGCGAGTATACATAGATAGTATACTCCATTACCATTAATAGATGACGACGGCCGTACGAGCTTACAATCCTCAATGATCCGAAATGGCAATAAACGCAACGAACGCCGATCCACTCGATACACGTATCCAACAACATCGGCGTTACCATCGATCCCACCCCCCCCTTGCCTCAACACCGCACCCCACCGGCTCGGAACCCCATCATCCGTATAATAGTCCGAGAAACGATCCGAGCCAGTACTTTACTCTTTCCTCGCTGTACAGCGCCGCGGCATCGCGGCGTAAGGTGGGTCGGTGGCGCGGGAGGAGGAGGGGCGAAATGGCTCGAAGCACCAGAAGCACTCACTCGCTCGCTAACCCCGCGCGTCCCGACCTCGCTCTCCGTTGCAGTGGCGCGTTTCGTGCGTGTATATACATAGATACATGTATATATATATATATATATATATATATATATATATATATATATATGCACACACATACAGGCGGGACATAAACGACGCGGCGCGCAGCGGCGGCGGCGGCAGCGGCTCCCGGCACCGATTGCCTCCCCTCTCTTTCTATTGCCGTTTCGCGCGCGTTGCTTCGCGTCGCGTCGCGGTGGCGTCGCCCCTGAGAGTTTGACATAGAGCGTGAGAGAGAGAGAGAGAGAGAGTGAGAGAGAGAGTGAGAGGGGGGTGAGAGTGTGAGCTGAGAGGGAAGGGAACAGAGGCTCTATGGGGCTCGTTTGCATTTAGGAAACCATCAACGCTTAATCGCATTCCTAAGCGCCCTGGGGAAATTGCTACAGCGTCATTTACCCCCGCCCCAGACCGACGCTGCCGGGAGTGGAGGGGACGAGTGAGAGAGAGAGAGAGAGAGAGAGACGGAGCAAGTGAGGGTTTCTCGTCGCCCCCTCACGGAGACAAAGTCGCTTCCGGGCCAAGAGGAAGATAAACAGTTTTTCTGGCCGAAGCCGCCGCGCCGCATCGACCCCCGGTTCCGAGGGTGGCTCCCGCGCGCGATCGTTCACGGCGGGATCGAGCGATGCGCCCAGCGGCGCGACGACGGTCGTTAGCCTTTCCCCTCTGTCGATGGCTGTATTCTTCTGCCTCCCCTTTCGTCCTTCTCCGCCCTTCTCCCGCCTCCCTCGAAAGAGGATGGAGATGATTGCTGGATTCGATCTCGGGAACGAAACAGCCAATGAGGGTTGATCCTATTTTTTGCTCGGTCGCCCGGAATAATGCCGAGCTGTTGCAAACTTGTAAGGGGAGACACCCCATGCCATGGCCGAGTGTCGCGTAGGTGTAACGATCTCGTAAATAAAAGGACGGCAAGGACAGTTGCGAACACGTAGGCGATTTGTTCTTTTTTTTAACCCTTCTATTAGTAGCGATTTAACAGTACGCGCTAATGCAAAAATTAATGTAACTGTACAAAAATTTAAGCAGGCGCCTTGACGAACGGTAAGAGTGAATGGCGCCAAGATCATTGTTTTGCGTGCTTTGTCAGTTTGCCCTGTCATTGTACTTCGATCGTTCTAACGTATTCGGCACAATTATCATCTATATCTGTCGAAATAAAGGAAACTTTTTCGTTCTACTAAAAATTTATTTTTACGAAACTCTGGCGAAATTCACTTATAGGCGGAACGAACGTTTTCGTAAAATCCATCATAAACAGAAAAAAAAATAAGAGTAGAACGGAAATCCCCAAAGTATCATAGTTCGAACATTAAAAAGAAAAGCAAATGGATGGGATGATATGGTTATCGACTGAGAAAATTACATTTCAAAAAGTGTAATTTGTATCTTCATTACAAATATTTAGAAAGAAAAAACACCTAAGAACAAAAATTTGATGTTCAAAAATTCGCGTAAATCTAGTAAATATGATCACTAGGTGAATGTGAGAAAAAAATGTTATCTATAGCAACAGAAATACGTTACTCCAAGTGGAATGAAATCGCTGGTGTATGGCTAAGATTAATATCGTTCTATAATAGAGAAGACTCTGTAAGTAATTGGAAATATCTAGTAATATAAATCAATTAACTAAACTAAAGGAATTTCATCCTATTAATTATATATCGTAAATTAATTACATATTTAAATAAAAATTGATAAGGATCGTACAAGAGTTCTCGATAATTAAACAGCTTTCTGATAGAGCGTCCTTAAACCTTCTTCCAAAAGCTTTCTAAAGATAAATATTCGGTCAAGAAGACACTACTCGACCACACCTCAAAATACTACAATTTTTCGACTTTAGGACCCGTAATGGTTTCAATGTTAAACGACTGGGCCACACACTCGGATACTCAGTGTCCGTGTGATCAATTATAAAACTCGTTCGCTTATCCAAATTTTATCGCGGGAGCTTAGCATTTTTCTAAAATTTAAACTTTAATCAAATCTACTTATCCGTACCGTTCGTCAGAGGAACATTTTTAGCCGGAGCGTCGTTAAATTTTTTATGACGAAAAAATGTATTCTTGATGCAGATTAATAAATAATCCTGCGAATGCTGCGGAATGAAATATTTAATACCATTACAGGTGCAGGCATTTAAGTAATGAACTCTCGGGGGCAACAAAAGTCGCTTAACAGCGTGCTCCGACGGTTATTATATATATATCGAGAAAACGAGCGAGCTATTTTAAAATTAAACTCCATAAAAGTTTGCCCACCCCCCTCTCTCTCTCTCTCTCTCTCTCTCTCTCTCATTCTCGCTCGCTCACTCGCACTCTCTCCCCTGGCTCGTGTAAATTCTTTCATCCCGTTGCTCGCTCTCGCTAACCAACCGAAGCTGGCTCGGAATATCGTAATTGCAGCTGACACCGTGCGCGAGGCTAAGCGAAACCGACAGAGAGACAGAGAGAGAGAGAGAGAGAGAGAGAGAGAGAGAGAGAGAGAGAGATGGAAAATATTCGATTTTTCTGCTTAGACAGACGAAAATGCGAAGCTACGCGCACGAGTACGGATAGAATGCGAAAAGGGGTCGCGCGCGACGTAGGGTGATGAGATAGTGAGGTGACGAGAGAGAGAGAGAGAGAGAGAGAGAGAAAGGGAGAGAAAGGGAAGTAGGATGGCTTCGTCTGCGTGCCCCGCGACGAAACGAGTCGCGAATATTAATCGGTCTTAATTATTCGAAGAGAAGAAGCGGCTTGCCGCGAAGCCCCGAAAATGAGGAAAGTTCGCGCGCGCGCGCGCGAGCGACTGGGATCGGCGCTATGACGAGTTCCCGCGGAGAGTGGTTGAAAAGGTCGTTCTCGCCCGATGCTTTTTCCATTTCTTCCCGTCGTTCAGGGCCGGGGAAGGGGAGGGGATGGCCGGGCGAGACGGCGTATAAGTGGATTGGACGTGCTCTCCCCGCTCGTGGTTGAAATTTTTTTTTTCTGCTTTGTTTTCTTTTTTCCTACTTCTTCGTTGCTTTGTTTAATCGCGTTCGCCGGATACGGGAAAAACGAGGGAAAACCCGCGGATAATTGTTTCGAGGTAAACACGAGAGGCGCGCTTATACGGCGCTCGAATTCGAGAGCCCATGCTAATCCGAAGGATATTGACGCAAACGAGCCGGAATAATCATCGTAACAACCCGAAAATGATGTTGAGTACCTAAGGTGCTCTTGTTTACCGAGAGGTATACGTTCTTTACGCTAACTCGTACATAGTTTACGAATTATGCAAATTGGATTAAAAAACAAAATTCTCTGGAATTTGGCTCAACGAACCTTACGAATCATCGAGGCTCCGGAACGTACGTTTTGAGGATAATATTTTCGCCGTTCAGGATAACTCGCCAGTGGTCCCGAATGTGTAAGATTATCGTAAAACGTTATGAGATAAAAATTTTGAGAATGAGCCTTTTTAATATAATAAATAGTTTAATCATGCCAGACCTTTTTTCAGCAACCAACCGCAAATAGGATTTAGATTATTCCTAACACTCTCAAAATTGGGATATCATATTCACAAATGAGTCATATATTGATTATTGCCTTAGGATTATCGTGATATTATGAAAGGTAAGTGTCAGCGATAATTTTGAGGAGATATTTCAAGGTAAAATCGATCATATCGAGTATTTCTGTAAGTGAAATGTCTGCCGCATAAGCGAGCTGATAAACGACGTTCGACAGTTCAATTCCAATTATCATGATATACAGGTATTCTAATGAAAATTATTATACGCAACAGAAGTTCATGTTATTATTATTATGATAGATATTGAACGGTGACGGGTTCGGTTAATTTTACATAAAATTGCAGATAATATTAATTCAAATCCAGATCATATTTGGACTCCTCTCTGATTCCATTACAAATTCCGAAAATCACAATTTCAATTTACATTCGGTTCTTGAGAGCGATCATGAGAATCATTAAACATTTTTCAAAACATATTTTTCACTGCTTGAATCGTAACGACATTACGGATGAGACGCCTTGATAAATCCCAAATATCACCGAACGTACGTGCGCTCGTCTTAAAAATCAAACGCAACATATCCCATAAAGTTAATGCAGCGCCCGGCTGCACGAGAGCGTGAAAATAGAGAAAGGTGGGTGTTGGCGGGGAGGGGGCGCGAAAGACAGGTCCCACGGTCGAGCGCGTTAAACACGTAGGCGCGGTACTATAAAGGGATCCCCATCCCGCGGAACGCGCGCGGAAAAGCAGTAGCGCGACTCTCGCCCGGAATCAGCATTCGCGCGGCAAAATATATTCCGTCGTAAATCCGCCACGTGACACGGGCATCTTTCCTTTCCCGCACCACCCCCCCCAGCCCCTCCAACCCCCCAACCCCAGTTACTCGCCCAGCATTGCTCTCTTCTCTCGTACGGAATCGTGCGTCACACTCGACTTCTCGTCACCGCATACCCCCGCCCCTCCACCCACGAACTATTCTTCTCTTTTTGCCCCATGCACGAGGCGGCTCGCTTTTCCATACGCTCGTGACGGGGGTGGAGACGGGCGGGGCTGTCCGTTGAACGTGAACGCGGCAAGTGCCCGCGCTGGGGATACACGGTTGGAAACGCACTAATTGTGAAGGAAAAAAATAAAATACAATGAAAAGCGGGAAAGAGTCGGGACGGCGGTGATACTGGACGTTATTGCGCCGCGCGGGGATCGACCCTTGAGACTTGGAGTGATCGATGGCCGGACGTTAAGTTGCTGCGTAGCCGTTGGTACGAGCGATGGAATATAGATGTATAGGTTTGACATTCGTTTTCTTTTTTGCCGATATCCGGATTGTAATAAATCGCTGATACGTAATTGTTTGTTTTTTTTTGTTTATAAAAAAAAGAAAGAAAACGTTCGGAAAAAGTACGCAGTCGAATTGAACTAGTAAATGTGTCAATTAGACATTGTTTCAAACTACGTGTCTTGCAGTTTCTTACGATAGTGTGATAATTTAAACTACTAATTTTTTTTTCATATTTATTATTCTAAGAAAACTTTCAACAACAAACAAGAAAAGACGTTCATGACAAAAAAAATGATGCACTATACATTTTTGAAAACTTAAATTTAAACAACAGAAAGATTTAACATTCGTTCCAATTAACTGGCTTGGTTTTCTTTTGTAGAGAAGCATTCTGAAAAATTCATTTTTACACGCCGCTCCCCGTTCCAGAACTCCCGATACCACGGAGAGCATCGAATATTTAACGAACGAAGAAAAAAATAAAGCCCGTTCTCCCTCCCCACCCGCCGCGCAAAAGCAAATTCATCCTCGGACATAATCCCCCTCTCCTACTCCCTTTATTCTGTTCACTTGCGAATTACCCCCCTCCCCCGCCCCTCTCGTTGGCCGCGAAACGGGAACACACCACCGCCGATACGCCCCGGCTGTGCGGAGTACGTGACACCGGCTCGAACAAGAACCCGGCCAGACCCGTCCCGCGGAACAATGCCGGCGGCCGCGATTCAATTATTCTCCGAGCGGGCGCGCGCGCGCCCGCGACAGCCGCGCCCTCGGCTCGCCCACCCCTTATTCCGCCTGGACCGAGCCACCGGTGTCCTTAATTTCGACGCGGCGGCGGTGACCCTCCTGCCCTCCCCCCCCCTCTTCACGCCAACCCCCACTCACCCCCGGACTCTTTCGGAAGCCCCGCTCTTTTAATTTCGCTCGACCGAGGAATTCGCCCGTGGTATTGACCGTCCGGGTAATTTTATATCGCGCGTCGGGCGAGCGCTTGGCGAGAGGGTAAATCCCAAGCGTAGCGGGACGGGGCTGTAGCTCGACGATAAGATCGATTTTCGACGTGATCGAGGGAATTTTTATCGCGTAATTATTAAGACTGCGTAAGGTTCGTCGAAGCTTCGGAATCGTCGTGGATTTGTATATTTTGCGGAAATAGCAGTCGGATCGGCCGTGGAACTCTATGGCAAGGCCAGAGACGTGATGATTTCGTGGTGGGGAAGTGGAAATTGAGAATCAGGAATTAGGGAAAAGCAAATAGCTTCTTCATTCGTCTCAGTGGGGGCATAAATTAATGAATAATTACTGATAAATTAATTTTATGTTTTATGATAATAAATAATAATAAATCGAATTTCGTATGATATTGTGGCGCTCATCGAGTAGAATAAAGGTTTATAAGTGGATGATCGACTCGAGAGACTTTCTTACCAATAACATACATACGTCGAATCGTTACAAACCAAGAATAATAAAAAAAAATTATAGTATACTGTTCTTATCCGTGCTGCGATTTTTCATTAATTACTAAAATGAAAAAAATCTTTTAACCGAACAAACATTAATCCGAATTTCCAAACTTTTCCTTCATAAATGAGAATTCATGTAATTAAAATCACATTCGCACGCCGGAGACTAATGTGGTATGAGTTTCGATCACACTAAAGCGCACACAAAGTTCCTTTTCGTTCATCGACACTCGGAGCAATGCATCGAAACTTCAACATTGAAAAATACATAATAATCCCCCCCTCCCTCCCGCCACCGGTGGAAGCATAGCGAGCCATTAATATACAGGGCGCCACGGTTCTCCGCCTTTGATCAGGATTAAGCTGCCGGTGCGCGCCACTGGAAATCCACTTAGGTATGCGCGCGCGCGTGCATTAGCTCGCTGCTAATGCTATCACCCCCGTAACCGTGGGCTCGCGCATTGATGGATTGCCATGTAGAGAAATTCGCGACGGCATGGGCGCTGGAAGATGCCGACGAAGCGCTGGCGTATCCCTCCCTGACTTTTGGCCAGCGCGAGAGTCGCGAGAAAGTAGATTTAATTGTTTAATTGCCGATCGGCTTGTATTGATATTACGGAGCAATGGAGGAGGCAAGCACTCCTGTAAAGAACGGGATTAACCGATCCGACGATGGAATTAAGTCGGTATTTATGTTCTTTCCTAATTCATTCAAGCATTAACGAACGGTAGTAATAATCGATATGAATTTTGTAGAATTATTACGGGAAGAGGAAGGATACAAAGATAAACTGTACGTCATTTAGTGAAATGAATTTGAATAATAAATTAATTTTATAAAATCTATTTAATAGTATTACAAATTCTTTTAGCGTGTGCCGATGTCACACGTTAGCCTTTGTATAAGTCCTATTAATTTATTACGGTATCAATTCTATCGAAAAAGAAAGTTTACTTTTCTTCTTGTTTTTTAAACAATAATCATCGATAAAGCCTGTAAGGTGGATTCTTCAAAACTATATCTATAGTTATGTGAAACTTTTTTCTAAATAATTAAGAAGTTAAACATCTTGAAAAGATCTCTTTCAACTTGAATTAATTTTTAATGATTAAGAACCGAACATTTTATTCAAAATGGAGCCGATAATAGAATCGAAAATGGAGCGATTAGTATAAAATGTAATCACTTTTCCAAAACTGTTAATCATTTGAGATTTTACAAGTAGTGGAAGTTCAGCGTAACTATGAATGCGTAGCGATTGAATAGCTTTATGGCTCAAAATCATCTAGAAAAAAGTGTGTCCGATATAAAACATGAATTATTTCTTGTTTCTTTGAGGTATTGTAATTTCAACAATGATCTGTTCTGGTTAATAAAATCGGACATCAAGGCAAATATTTTGCCGGTAGGAATAGAAACACCCGCCTTTATCCGAGGACAACTTGAATGTTGTTGGTACATTACCCTAAACGGTAATGTACCCGATGCCGGAGCTACTTAGCATCTACTTCCCTGCAAACTACTTAATTTATCATTTGTGAGATTTATGATGATAGTCAAAAATTCATGAACGAGAGAGTTTTTTTCTTTCCACGAGGCCCCCCACCATTAAACTGTAGTCAACGACTAAACAAGCGCCATAAATAACCCGGAAAAGCGCCGAAAGAACAAAAGTCACCGAGCTCCTCGAACTGCAGTTACCGCTCCCCGCAACCCTTCCCCACCGTCATCCTTCGAATCTCATTTGCGTAAAGCGAGGATCCGCGATTCGGAATTCTCGCTACACGCCCATCAATTCAAAACTTGCCGCGACGTCGGCTGGCTTCAAATCAAATTAATTTACGTTCTCGTTGGGCGAAATTAAGGCCCGCCATCGGCGCCCATTAATTCAATTCCCGCCCGGCCTCCTTTTCCATAATTCAGCGCGAGCGGAGAATTTCCCGGCTCGCCCGGGATGTACAGGTCCGAGGCGTTGCCGCCGGCGCGGGCGTCTTTGCCCGGTGGATTCCTCTGTAAGCGGACCGTATCAAACGCCAGGTCTCTCTCTCTCTCTCTCTCTCTCTCTCTCTCTCTCTCTCGCTCGCTCGCTCGCTCCTTCTACGACGATATTAAACCGAAGGGACCAGAGAGGCATGACGAAAAAGCGCCAAGACGCGGCCGGGGCAAGACTATTCCCCCACGAGCCATCCATCACCCGTGTGTCCACCGACCGAGCGATCCCAGGCTGCAGGCACTTCCAACCCCAAAAGGGATGGTGGTAGCGCTCAATTTCGCGGTCCCGCAGCCGAACCCACGTCCGGCGCAGTCCGAATTCTCCGACGAACGAGATCGCGCATGGGGGGGGGCGGGCAGTGGAGGAGAAGAGGGCATACCACACCTTGCGCGCGCGAGGGAAATCTGGACGTCTGGTCATTGGAAAGATCGATCGCGCTACTTGCAGGGGTTATCGAAGCCCAACCCCCTCGGTTCGAGTGCCAGTTTCTAATTAAGTTACACCGCGGCTCGGCATGTAAGAGGGTCGATGGCCTACATCGGGGATTAAGTTATTTCGCCGGGAATGGGAGGGGGCGAGGGGGTGGTCAGTCGGCCGGAGCCGATCTCTCGACCTCGCGCACGGCTGACCGGTCTGATGCCTTTAATTAAATGTCGCCGGGCCGCCGGTTTACGGCGCGTTTCCGCTTCGCGCGGATTAAGCCAGCGATGCAAATTGGATCGCGGCGCGAACGAGGGCAAGGCTAAGTATAACGATAAAAAGCGCGAGGGATTCGGCGAAAGCTGGTGTCTCGACATCTAGACCGTTGGGTCGTTAGCAAATCTCGGGAATCGGCGTCATTCCGTTAAGAATACGCTGCCGCGAATGCAGCGAGTGGCGAACTTTTGCATTTATCCCGAAAAAAAGAAAATGGCAAAATTCAATTCGATTCCTTGTCGAAAATTATTCGCTGCAGTGCTTACAATTTATTCGCTCTGTCGAGGGCACAATTACATTTCGATCAAACGAAAAGAAGGATTAAACTCATAGCGGTGTCTGAAAACCGGTATAATTAAAGCACTAATTAAACTTTGAAGCACCGACAGGATTAATCGAGAGGAGTATTCGAGGATCTATAAGAGGGGAAAAATCGTATCGGCTTGCCTTTCGAGAAATTAACGTAGCGATAGATTATATCGTTGCCCGCTGAGAAAGCAGTGCAACGTGAGCTATATTGGAAGCAAAAAGTCGCCTCGTCCTCGTCGAGTATTCGCGAAACGGCTGAGAAGCAACGAGTTTGACGTTCGCATTGCTCGGATTTAAGGGCCGCTTCATTGTTACTTTAGACAATTCCGTGCGCAATGCTTCGCAAACTTTACTTCTCGTTAATTAACTAAACGCTTGAATTTCGCTTTTTTCATTATCCAATTGATTATGGAATCCCACCCCTCGTCGTACACAATGAATGCGTGCGTCTAAACTCGCTTTTGACCTCGCCCCCGACCCCTCTTCGGTGTACAAACGTCAAAACCGATCGAGCGAGCACGCGCCGCATCGCGCAAATTTCGAATCGTCGCAGGCGCGTCCGCAAACTGTCCGCGCGCGAGTATCGACGATGAATCACAAAAGCGCGCCTCGCCTCCCGCATCCATATATATATATATATATATATATATATATATATAGAGCGTCCAACAAAACATGCGCAGGCAGTGTCCCTCCTCCGCCCCCTCCCCCATAAATCATCGACCCGAGCGAAGGGCAGTCGCGGCGGGGACTGCCCGAAGAAAATCAAAAATCCCTCATGCCCGGGCCGGCGAGAGCTCGTAAACAGTTCCATCGTGGATAAACAGACGGGCTCCCCATCCCCCCCTCGCTGTCTCATTGTTCGCTAAATAAGCCCCGCGTAATTTCGAGGTTATGCACGTGTTCCCATTTTGCGCCACACGCGTGCGGGGACGCACTTCAATGAGAAATCGTCGACGTTGCGCAGAGAGGGGGAGAGCGAGGGATGAGGGTTTGGACGAGGACGATCCCATTGATTCTAATTTCGTGGAGGGAGCGTTGGCGGCGCTCGCTCGATACCAATTTTAATGGTCAAGTGTGCGCGATAGAGCGCGGAGTGCCCGCGAGCGGCCGCGGGTAGCGGCGCGTGCTCGAGTGTACGCTACACCGTTGTACGTGACGACGTTCCCTAAGCGTGATTGCCATGTACTTTCTTGATAAGGTGCTGTTTTCTAGATTGCGCGCAGTTGCAGCCTCTATTAAATTAGGAACTAATTCGTTTGAGAAAAAGACATTTTATTTTTAACTTCTTGCCGTCGTATGGAATTCAATAAAAATTTCTAAAAAGCAATATGTCAGCTGAAAAATACCATGAACAGTGATACGTCTATTGAAATTAATTTCATTTATTTTCGTAAACTTTCGTAAAGTATATTTTCAAGTTATTTATTACAATTACTTTTTACAAAACTTATTACCATATGTATGGGGTTGTTTTAAAAAAATCAATACCAAAAAAAGCTACATGATACATATTATTGAGTCTTGTTACATGACGCAAAGTCATTTGTAATTCTGAAGCAGCGTATAAATTTCGATTCATAGAAAGTAACCCACACACACACAAACATATATATATATTTATATATATATGCGTATGTGTGTGAAAAAATGTCCAGCGTGCATGCCACTAAGATTGATACGGTAAATACAGCCCGTGTTATACTGTCTGGTCTCTGTGCATTTTTCGGCTTTAGCCAACTTGCGCGACGGCGCGTCGCCGACGTGTCGCTGACACCTCGCCCGAACTAACGAAGCGCACCGGCCGACTGCGGCTGTTCGTTTTTTCATTTTTTCTTCTTTTTTTTTTATGCGCCCTTCCTGTTTTTTTGCTTGTTTGGAACTGAATCGGGGGACGAGAGCTTAACGAAGGACAAACACGCTCGGTACGCGAAGATGGTATCCTTGGTAACTAGGGATTGTAAGAGATGTGGAGTTAGAAAATAGAATGAAAAATTAATCGTAGAGATCAGATTGATTTAAATTATTATTTATCGTAATTTTTTTTTATGTGGAATATATTAGAAATATAATTTTTATAAGTAAAAAAACGAGTCTTTTATAATGCATTTACAGTATTAATTAATCGTTACTGTAATAAAAACTGTAGCTACTCGTATCGATAATCAAATGTAGTGCAACATTCTTACGAACGAAAATTAATATTATTTACTTGCTGTCTACATGCCGGACCCGTTAAACACGACAACTAATCAAAAAGATTAAAATTCCATTAATCTCTATCAATAAGCCGAGAAATGAAGCACGGGGCCATAAACAACTGCCCGTCACGAACCATTTGAATAGCTCGACTCGTTACGCTTTCGCGCGTCGCCTGTGCCCCGGCAATGCTTTATTATTACGACTATTAAAGAAAAAGGGTGCTCTCGTGTAAACGAAGACCGCGTGGAGAGCAGCAGAGAAATTCCTGCGCACCCGGCGCCGCCTTAAATAAATCATTCATCCGCCGTCAACGCCCCTCACCCGCCCTTCTAACCGGCTCACTCCCTCTCTCTCTATCTATCTATCTATCTATCTCTCTCTCTCTCTCTCTCTCTCTCTCTCTCTCTCTCTCTCTCTCTCTCTCTCTATCAGTCTACCTATCCCCGTCGCTCCCTCGTGCGCGAAGAGTGCAAGACTTGACAAATGAATTTAACGCCGCGAAGCTCGAGGATGGAGGGCGCCGCGCCCCCACTGCTGCTGCTGCTACTGCTCTCGATAAAATTAGCTTTCTAGCGCCGGATGCTCCCGACGTCGTCGTCGTCGTCGCCGTCGTCGCCCCTCCCCGCCCGTCGACGCGGAGCTGTGAAAACTCAGGAGCAGCCCCACGGAAAGGTGGGGACGGAGGAGACGAGAACACTGCGGAAACGAAGCCGATGCAGAATTTGTCGAGTTTCTCTGGATTCGCGAGGGGAGACTGTAGGTGTAACAAGATGGGGTATTGCCAGCTTTCTTTGCACATATATATATATATATATATATATATATATATATATATATATACACGCACTAAACGTAAGTTAGTTTCGCACGTCTGCGCCGCCAATTCTTCCGGAATCCAATGAGTAACAAAGAGAGATAGAGAAGGAGAGAACGAGATAGATAGAAAGCAAGAAAGAGTTCCGCAGGGGCAGGCTCGGAAAATTAACGCGCGTTAATCTTCGAAGGATCGGACGCGCGCGTGAGATTGATCGTTCTAAAAAGCAGCCACTTGTGGCAGTAGCTTGTTAAGCTGCTAACGAAGCGTATTCCGGCTAATATAATTTTAAACCCAGTGTTTATGAAAGTGTGAAGATGATCTATCTTCCTAGATAACTACGCCGCAATAACGTTGATTTATGACAATGGCGTACGTATACCTGTGCGAACGAAATGGCTTCGTAAATCCATTATGGAAACTTCGACTGCTCGATTTCTATACGACCTATTGGGTGTCAAAAATCGAACGTTCGAAATCGCTATCTATATAGTCTATCGGGGAATATTTAAAAACCGTCCAAACAACCATGACACTTAAAAAATCTTCCACTGTTAACAGCTGAATCTTTTCGCCACCTTTTACGATTGTCCTCCCCCTTCACATGATCTCCTTTCCATTCCTCTCAAGTGGCTCTTCTATCTCTCTCTCTCTCTCTCTCTCTCTCTCTCTCTTGAGAATCGTATAAGACCGCGTGCTGGTATTATACGAAACTTTCTTCCCGCACTACAAGATTACAATGTCCCGCAATATCGAGAACGCGAAGAAGTAATGACTTGCGTGCTCCTTCCCTCTTTTTCTCTCTCTATCTCTCTCTCTCTCTTTCTCGCTCTCTCTCTCTTTCTCTCCCCTTCTCTCTCTATCTCTCTCTCGCCCTCTTTCTCTGCAGTGCTCCGCACGCAACTCTGAAAGAAATAAAAGCCGCGCCAGCCAAGAGTGCGCAAGCTAGGATTCATCTTTGTCCCCTCTTCCACTCCCTCCTCGTTCTTCTCTCCCGCCGCTCGTTGAAGACGACTGGTGTCCTTTTGTCAAAGATGGCTCAGCTCTCCTTCTTTCCCCCGTCCGTTCATCCCTCGCTCCCTCAGTTCATATATATATATATATATATATATATATATATATATATATATACATAAGCGCCAGGCTCAAAGTGTCGATACGACTAGTACTAGAGAGACGGCGGCAAATTGGTAGACGACTGCTCAACGAAGCGAGCAAGTGAATCAGGAGGGAGGGAGTAAAGTTCAAGGGCCAAATGGAATTGTCCGGGGTTCAAAAAAAAAAATCGACGGAGGAACGACGATGCAGAACGCAATTAAAGATTCAATATCGGTGTCCGGACGCGCGCGCGTGCGCAAGCGCCTTACGTACGGAGTTGCGAAATCGCAAAGTTCGGCCCTAGCCTTCTCTTTCTCTCTCTCTCTCTCTTTCTCTCTCTCTCTCTCACCCCGCCTCTAAAGAAGCGCAAAGTATTTGCGTAACGAAGGAAAGTTCGAGCTTTCGTGGAATCTTCGACTCTGGGTGTACGTTTCTATCTCTCCAACTAGCTACGGTGGAGGAAAATGCGCTTTTGTGCGAATTTGGGGAGAGAATGCCGATGATAATGATCAAAGTTTTTAATAAATAGGACAAGCTTAAAAATAACGATGATCATTTTAGTAGAATGAAAAGCACGCGTAATGAAGAATTTTTTTTTATATTCCGATACAAAAATTCAGAATTTTATTTCTGATATAAATGTATCGATATATGAAATGTCGACATTTATTATAAAGTTATTGAAAAGAAAAATTAATTTTTATATATGTTTAACCGTAAACAACCAGCTGAAAGCGTAAGACCAGGGTTGATTTAATTTTAGTCACGCGTGTAAAGAAAAATATCGCAGTCGGTAAGTATAAATAGAAGGGGCTTTAAAATAAAGTATATGAAAATGTTTTGGACAGGTCAGAAGTAAATTAAATAAAAGAGCCAAATTGGGTAAACATTGAAGATGTTGAGTGATTATTCTTTCATCGAAAATTAAAATTTATATTCAAACTATTGCATGGTTAATTAGATATTCTTTGCACACGTGATAAAATCGTCTAAAAAGTCTTTCGAAAATTTTTGTTAATTTAATAAGAGACAAACGGATAATATAATTTGAAAATTAATAAATCGATCAAATTCTAATTAATCACAAGATTAATATTAGCATTCAATTTGAGATTTACTTAACTCTCATTCTATAATTTTCTTCACATAAGCGTGTGGATATCTCTTCACAAGCTTATTTATCTTGAGAACGCATTAAGCAACACAAAACATACGAGCGATATTGAAATCGAATTCTGCATTTAATAAAACGGAAATGAAACTTTAAAATCACAAAATTCGTCCGCGCGATCAATTGATTTCAAATCGAGCCCAAAAACAATCGCAAAGGACAACTTGTTTCTGAAACACCGACGAAACGTTTACTCGACAATGGCGCGCAGCAGCTTAGTATCTGTTGCGCCAGCCGATACACGCGGGCCTAAAGCTCTTTTTGCAATTCAATATATCGCGGGAGGAGGGAGGATAGGGGACAATTTATCCGGACGCTGGACGTCCAGTCGATCCAACATGCCGGGCCGGCGCGTAATAAATTTCACGCTCAAACGGGCTCTCGTCTATCTCGCTCTGCCCCTTGAGCGCGCCAGACCAAACAGGCTTTTTTCTACTTGCTCTTTTTAACAGCTCGCGACGGCGTAGCCGCTCGCCCTCCTCCACGCCCCTCCCCCTTTTTATCACGTCTACGACGATATTCAATTTTCACCCTCGCAAAGATATTATTTCCATTTCAAAGCCGTGGATATTAATTAAGCCAATACGCCCGTATTTTCGTTTCCGATCGGAAATTAGTTTTTCCCGGCTTTATCAGTGAAAACAACGGTGCTTTCCTTCCTGATAAAATCATTGTTAATCTTTTTGACCAAGTCGTTGATCGTTTAAAATTTTGCAACGAATATATATATATAACACGTATTACTACTAACAAATACAACGAGTCTGTTCATTTCCCTATCCAACCCAAATATAAGTTACCGAAATCTGGGCGCCCTCAGACATTGGGCTATTGCTTTCGAACTTCCATTCGGTGCAGCAGGCGTGAAAAATGAGGAAAAACGCGTCTACGGACTCAGTCGAGGCGGGAGAAGATTGGAGCATCGAAAGAATACGAGGGATGCTGGCCATTCCGTCGAAAGCCTCTCTTCATTTTACAAAGCCCGTGAGGCGAGAAAAGCCCCGACTGCGGTGCGCATCCGACGCTTCTTAAAGGACAAACTAGAAGAGCGCCGAACTATTTTTCCCTCTCCCTCTCTCTCTCTCTCTCTCTCTCACTCTCGCTCATCGTTACAGCATACCATAGTCTTTCGCTCGCGCCCAGGAAGGCGCAGGGCTGCTATAAGCGGGTTATACTGCTCTACTGTCCGTCGCACCGGAGTGAGGCAACTTCCCGGGCAATTTTCTCAATCTCGCGCATGGTCGCGCTTCAGCGCTGTATTCTCAAACTGGCTAACCCGCGAGGTCAAAGAAAAGAAAAACACTTCGAAGTACAGTGTAGTCGTCGGGTAAGCGATTAAAGAAAGTGAGCTGCCCTGTGCTCGTTTGTACAGTTTCGAAGAGCGCACGAAGTGAAAAGTAAAGAAAAATTCGTTAAACAATGGTATGCAGCTGCCGCAACATTAATCACTTGAATTTGACAAAGGGTCTGGCAAGTGCCTATCCCGTGTTTCGATTTCGATGACAATGACGATATCTACTGGCCACGTTCGTTAGCTTTGTGCTTTAATTGAACGAGAGACTGGAATTTCAACGATACATTCAAATCGGCAAAACAATTGAGACATAAATTTAGATAAATAAACGTAAATTGCCATTTGGCTGTCAATGAGACGGATTCGCAAGTAGACGCAATTATCTCCTTAATTCGCGTAATCTTGAAGTCTCGAATTAACAATGGCCTTTAATTAAAACTAAAAGATCCATAGATTCGATAGTACGACAAGTGGAATGTTTCCTCGCGCCCTGATGAATGACGTCCGGGAACAGCTTATGAGAAATATGTTCGTGCGAGCGGAGAAAAAAGACAGGGACAAAAGTCGGAAGGGCGGGCGAAGGAGGGTAGCACAGAGGAAAAATTAATTTTCCCCGGAATGTCAATTGCCGCGGCAATAAAACCGAGAGCCAGTGGTGTCGGAGGGGGGGATGGGGACGATACAACCGCGGGAGCTTCATTTCGCGCGGCCGTCCGGATAAATTAGGAGAATGGCGCAAATAAAGTGGCGGCCGTCGAGTGTTTAACGCGCGCGCTTAGTAAGGTTAATTCGAATTTACGGTAGGAATGGCGGTAGGGCGGGGTAGGGGGGACATTTCCGAATGTTAAGGGACGGATGCGCGGTAGAGGAACAAAATCTGAGTAGGGAGGAACTGGATGAGAAAGGTGGGGGGAGGGGCACGAATGGCGGAGAAGGGGATAAGTAGGGTTAGACGGTTGAGGTCTGGAGTTGTGTAATGCTTAGCGACAGAGAGCGACTTTTCAATGGGGGGACGTCGAGTTCACGGAGTAGTTTGTACGAGCGCGTGTGAGGGATGGCGAGAGAGAGAGAGAGAGAGAGAGAGATGGAGGGTAGAGTGATAGTAAGAGAGAAAGCAAGCGCTCTCTTATGTTTGGGGTTGGTTGTAAATAGTGTCGCATTGTAACAGAGAGGTTTCGAATTTGATGCCGCGGGAATTATTTGCTGCCCGAATAATCCCTGAAATTTGAACGGATGTAGCTGCGCGGTTTGATTGTATACACTTGACAATTTTACTCGTTAATGACGAACAATTAGCTTTTGTTACTATCGGCACCATTGTAAAATAGTTTACCAAAATTGATGAATTCGTCGAATCACTTGTGTAAGACTAATCGAATCAGAGAGATAATTATAGTTGATTTGAATATACCGTAAAATTTATTTTAGTCGCTTCAGTTATCAACATTTTCATCTAATAATTTATTAAAACTGTTGAAAAATTGTAAATTGAATAATAGCCTAATGATATTGCATAAACTGTTAGCAATAAATATATTAAATAATGGAAATTCAAATGAGCTGTCTTTTATATTTTTCTAGTTTATGATCAGGCAAAATTTACATTATTTATTTGAAGTATATAAATAATAAACTTGAACGCCGCAAAGAAGTTTCAGGCTCGTCTTTGCGAGTAAAGGAAGCATGAAAATGTAATGAAATTGCAGTACTACAGTTTTCGATACTTCAGCTTAGTTCATAACATTAGCGCGATAATGCTGCAAACTTTGTAAGCCTGTCATTAACACCAAAAAATATCACACAAGTTTTACATAAAAATTTCAAGCTCGTCCATCAAATTTTTCAGCGCTACCTTCAAGATTCCTTATTAGACTTTACAACTTTCTATGACAATAAATCTGCAATTATTATTAAAACTGTATTATAAAATGTTCTTCTTACTGTCTTTTAAAGCAAATCTCTTGTATACTTTTGAAAACAAAATTTTTGTCGAAAATCTTCATTTTTGATTATTTTTTTTTTAACGATATAGATATTTTTACTGGACATTCGGATATATACCGAACTCAATTTCCGTCACCAAAACAGATTTTTTTTTTGTGAAGCGCTTCTGAAAAATTCATTTGACCGACATCGAACTCGATATATTAAAGTAATAAAATCCAATAATAAACAAATAATAAAATTGAATTAATGAAAATTATAATATTAATACTAAATCGCCAATATAGACAGAAAAACTGCATTAAATGATAACTTCTGACAAATTAAGGTTTTATAAAAGTTATTTGAACGAAATAAAAAACTACATTATCTTAAAATCCAAATAAAGAATCATACTACTCCAGTAAAAAAACACGTGTCCACTCAAGACACATGCACGTTCCGCAGGAATAATCTACACGATAAACGGGAGATGAAAAAAAAGTAGCGTCAAAGAACGCTAAGCGCCCCGCTACCCGTCACGGACGCATAAACAAAGTCCGACGGTCGCAGGAGGTGTTTGTCGCGTCTCGGCATTACGTCGACTCCGATTCGCGTAAGTCCCCCTCATCGGCTTTTGCCGCCTGGATCCGGCCCTCCTCGTGCCCCCTACCCCTTCGCGCAACCCGGGGATTCCCCGCGCACCAAGAGCGCGCGGTACGTCGTAAATCCGTTCCGCGCGCTTCTCCGTTGCGCGCGAGCCGATATTCCCCCTCCGGTCTGTATCCATACCCTATATATAGCATTATATGGGATTCCGCATGGGGAACGCGCCATAAATACCGGCGACCATGTGTGCGTACCCGACGGATTCTCCGCTTCTTGCCGTCTCGCCCCCGCGACCTCCGCCATCCCTACCCCTCCGCGCTCCTTCGTTTTTTTCTTCTTCACTCGCAGACCCAGGGGCTCCCGACATCCGTGCTCACGTACATACATACACGCGCCGCGTTGATTTTCGCGACGGGCAACGGGGCGCGGCCGCGCGCGAGCGCGCGCGTTTAAGTGGATTGGAATATTTATGGCCCAACGGGAAAGTTCGCACCAGCGGCAAGGGGTGAGGGGGGGAGGGGAGCGAGAAAAAAAAACAACGCGGCTTCTACGCGTCCCGTCGATAAGGGAGGCGCGCCCGTTTCATTCGCGGCCCGCGAATCGGAAATCCGGATTAGATTTCGAATAGATGCGACCCGAGGCGTGACGATGTTCCGGGGGGAGGCGGGGGAGGAAAGGGGTATTTTGGTTTGCGCAGGATAAAGCTTTAATTAATTCCGACGTTGGCGAGCTGCCGCGGACTTGATTTGAGGCGCGTTTTGAATCGGGCGCCGGACGGAGGGCGGATGAAATTGGGGGGGGGGAGTGGGAGGTTGAAGTGAAAATTTGATTCCTCGCTTTGGCGAGCCTGAAGAGCGCGCCTCGTTGATTTCGAACGCGGTCCGTGCGCGTATGGAAGTAAAGCACGGCGAATAAGGCTTTGAGGCCGTCAATTTCGAGGCTTGCGTTCGCAGAGAATTTTCCATGGAACCGAGGCGACGTAATTACTCCCATTATTACGTTGACGGGAGATAGTTGGACAGATCGAGCGATCGAGAGCGCCGCGATTCGAAGCGACAATGGATTATTTCGTAATTTCTGTAGGCGCGACTTAACGCGCCGATGCATAAAGCCGCTGGAAGAAAGCCCTTGTTTTTCCTTTCCGCCACTTTTACGAGGAATAAAAACTAGATGAAAAATGGTAATAGAGAGCCGCGAGGCCATTCCCGGCGCTGTACTTTTTGCTGCGCTTTGAACTCTTTTTTCCGCCTCCGCCCATAATACTTTGCCTACCTTTTACAGTTTCTCGGGAGTAACTTCGTAACATAGTACACCGCTCGCTCGCGTGCTCTCTGTTTCTCTCTCTTTCTCTCTCTCTCTCTCTCTCTCTCTCTCTTCCGGAAGCTCTAGTTAGCGGGCCACTGGCAAAACTAGCTTGGGATTATATGCGTCTTCGTTAGTGAACAGGGGGTTGTAAGGGGTGGGATGGCAAACTTTTCGATAAAGTACAACCAAGCACCGCGCTGTATATATACTGTTAAGTAAAACGTGTCAATTAAAATTAGCATCGCGTGCGTTGAGCTTGAATGAATGCAACGAGCTGGAAGTTCTGTATTTCTCAGTCTTGTGGGAAAAAATAACGAGACTAAGAGAAAAGGAGCTGACGCGGCTCCGTTATATTCGTACTCTTCGATTCCTCAGATGCGTTGTTTAAGAGTATTCGAACTCAGTCTCCTGATCTCCGAACCATTAACCCCCGAATAAAAGCTGAACCTGGGACAAATAATCGCGGCCATCCCGGATATCCAGGCCCGTAACGGAGTCAGCGACTGGGACTCGGGCATTGTGAGATGGGGGAGGGGGCTGAAAAACCCACATTAATATCTTATATCCCTGGATAGCAGGAGCAACACGGCGAGGCGCCTTTTCGCTCGATTTTCCGTGTGCGCGGGTACGCTCGAAATTTGTTGTCCGACTCAAGACGTACGTTAGTACTCGCGGTGCACTATCGCGAGGAAATTTCCGCTTCGCCGAGTGCTCGCAGACCAATGCTGAATAGCGGCCCGATCTTAAAAAAGACATAGGTCGAGAAGGCGTTCTTTTAGTTTTGCACTGTACGCGTCCCACTCAAACAAATTCCGTGAGCATTAGATTATAGTTGTTGGAACGTAGTTACAGGGATCGAATTGTTAAATTTCAATAAATTCCGTGTCAATCAAGTTTTATCATGTTCTCAAACGAGCTAATGTTCCTTATGATAATTTTAATATGATTCTCTACAAACTATGAATGAAAAACACACGGGTTAAACCTTGATTTTTTTTATAAACCAGATTTTTTATGTACTATATTTTGTAAAACAATAACATACTAAGCAAATATTTAATGTATAAATAGAGAAATATTTAAAATGTAAATTATCTCGAAAAGGATAGAGCAAACAAATTTTCGCAAGATAAGAATAACATAATTATCCTGTGTAATGTATGTCCGTATTGCAAGTAGATACATCGCAAGTCCTGCCAGACGACTACTTTACATATATTCGCGTCATGTATCATTCGAATGACATATTATCTTACATTAACTAATGGATATGGAAATTACGAAGTATTATAAAATCTTTTGCTTTCGTTTGTTTTCGCATACGAACGGGTTCATTAAGCAGATAAAATTATACATCTAATGTAATAGACTTTTTCTAACAGATTCGCCATAAAATTATTATAAAAAAATACATGTGATAAATATTACATGCATAGTGTAAAATTTAATGTAAAATTTAATAATTACAGCTTCTTTATTAATAATCGTTTATTTATTTTTATTTTTATTACTTTTCAGTACTTTTATTTTTATGTCCGACTGGATTTTGTCCCGACCGTAGGGATAGGCGATAAAAATACTCTATACATTTAGCATTTAAATGAAAAAGAAAAAAACAAATAATGTAAACTCACCATGTAGGGCTTTCAAATAAGCCTTTCCAGCGTTGATCAATTGCCGGGCTCCCGGATTGAATTTATCCAATATGTTCTGCAAGCAGACGAAAGGCAAATTACAATAAATATTTGGATTACATCGAGCGATCGGATAAACAATCCAATAGGCCCGTTATATTATATATTTATAAATCATTTCGTCCTCTGATCGAACGCAATTACACTATTTCCCCTTCGATTGTACAGGCTTGGATGAATTAAAACAAAAAAAAAAAAAAACAGATTTAACCTAAAACAATGCAAAATAAGTAACAAAAACTGATCCACCGGTATATCTAGTAAATGAAGCCGAATTATTGCGATAGACGTGAATAAGATGGCGTTCGGCCTCGATAACGCAAACGCCGCAATACGCATACAGCATCTGGGCAAAAACTCGCGCGAGAACCCCCGACCCCACCCCTCCGCTCTTCAATCCCCCGCCCCACTGCCTATAATCGCGTATAGCGCCCTGAATAGCCGGATAATTAATGCTCGGTCGGCGGAGGGGCGGAGAGGGGGCCTCGCCGGAACTTGCGGCCGAACCCACCCAGCCCCCACCCCCACCCTCGCCAAGCGTACCGCTAATCAGATCGTGCTCGCGGGGCGCCCGAGCCAATATGTTGCCGATCCAGCCCCCGTGTATCACGGCCCCTGGCTTCCTCGGTCTCGGGGAGCCGCGAGACGACGACGACGACATTGTTAATGATCGAGGCTTCGGTCGAGCGTTGCCCTCGGCTCGCGCGACATTTGTCACGAGACGCGCGAGAGCATATCGAGAAACCTCTCCCGACCGATGGGTCGTCGTACGTCGTTGGGGTTGGGGGGGGGGGGGTTTCGAGTAGACGACGACAACGGCGGCCGGCCCGGTGTTACAAAGGGAGCGCGGGAGGAGGGGGGGATAAAGTGAGACAGCCTCGTCTCTGCCCGGAGGTATAGCGTCGGGCGCTCCTCGGCTCTCGAGACAGGAGAGTCAGCCGGACCCGAGTGACTGTTGAGTTTTGCTTGCCAAGCCGCGCTTGAGAGTTTACGTAGCGACCAAGTGGGTGAGAGAGAAGCGAGCAGGGAGCGCCGAGAATGTGGGTTACGCGGAAACGTGATCGATGCCCGCATTGGTTGTTTTGTTTTGTTTTTTTTTTTTTTTTTTTATTTTTTTCCACCGCGGAGTCGTTAGCTTGCGCAGAGTCCCTAATTAGCCGTTTTGACAATTTTTTCCGTCTCGACAATTTCGTCTGTTTTTTTTTTTTCGGAGCCCTTTCCGCAGCGAGCGCGATAATGGATTAGAAAATGGGGAATGCGATGTTCAGTTCGGGGCGACCGAGTAATATATTTGTAAACAGAGCCAAGCCGGTTTCGTGGTTTCGAATATTAACTTTGCGCGGAAGTAAATCTTTCCAGCTTTCACGGTAATTTAATTAACATCGGCAATAAATAACGTCTGATTCCTATCCGCATACGTGTGTAATATATTTCAGTAAAAAATCATAATATATGGATAACGGATTCATTAAAAAAACATAACGGTAATATTTTATAGACTGTATTCTTAAATTAAATGGATTGGCTGCATGTAGTTTAAATTTAAAAAGCATTGAACTGCTAGAAGTAAATTCGTTCAATGCACTTGAATGAAAATTATACATTAGTCATTCGATGAAGATGGAAGTTATAAATTACAATTGTAATGTCACGATGGTTACCGTAACCTCATACAATAAATTAACATTTTTACAATGTTACATTTTTACCATTAATTTAATTTTCTTATATAATTCATATTAACTATAGAATTAGTTGGAAAACATAATGTATTTAGAGAATAAAGTAAAAATTTTAACTAAAAAATGGATTTGACTACATTATGTATAAATATTTGGCTTCTTTTTTCGATTAAGTTCTTATCCAATATATTATCTGTGAAGAATAATTTTATCGCAAAAGCTACTACTTTATTTTCATATTTATTACGGTATCAAAATAAAACTTGTCAACGTAGTGAAAATTGAAGTTTACGTAAGCATTAAACTCAAATTATTTATACATTAAACATTCTGAAATAAATGTATGAGACCATTATCTTTTCTAATAAATGAGTTTATCCTACATTCTGTTTAATCATATCTTTCATACAATTAAATTACCAATCCCTCACAACACGACGTGTTCTTGAAAAATGAAATAATAAATTTTTAATTTTACAATTTTTTTCCAGCTAGGATCTTTTTCAATTTAAAATCCAATCCAATATAATAGATAATAAAATTAAAATATTCATTTGTCGCAACGAATGCGATAATGAATTTGAAACTGTATCTCGAGCGCTCGAATCGTCGGCTAAAGTCACGGGAGTCGCAGAGATTAAAACAATGTACATTCGATTAAAGAGGGTTCGTACGAGTCGCGGCGCTAGATAGCAGCATTGTATAAGAATCGGAACAATGCGCCAACGACCCCCGCGGTCTTTTCAATCGCGAACGAAGCCCGCGTAATAAATCCTTATTCTCCGGCGGGGTGCCTTCTTTTTCGTTTTTTCAGCTCCTACTCCGCTCTACTCCTCCGTTTCCCGCCACGCACTGCCGGCGGCAAGGCCACAGCGGACGGGAACGGTATTGATGCGCGAAAATAAACGAGAAAGGACGAATCGGCTAATTTCCTTTGCCGGACGATCGCTTTCTTTCGCACTGAGCCTCTCTCTCTCTTTCTCTCTCTCTCTCTCTCTCTCTCTCTCTCTCTCTCTCTCTCTCTCTCTCTGTGTGCGTGTATGTGCGTGCGCGCGTGTGTAGATAAAAAGGACCGCCCGATGAAACGGCAAAAGAAGGACCGCCGCCGATTGAACCCGATACGGGCATAAATCCCCCGTACGATTGCGGAAACACCGCGCCTCGTTAAAACGCCCGAGACGGTGGGGAACGCGCGCGGTCGCCTCGGCCGTACGACTAACTCATTACCGAGATTAAAGGCAACGCGGCCTCGTAAGCCGGTGGGCTGAATTCTCGGACGTTTATGAGCCGAGCAACGGCAACAGCAACATCAGCATCAACAACAACGACGACAATACGCGCGGATACGCGGCGCGGCAGAGAGCGCTTAAAAGCGACGCCAACCACTAGACGCGTGTGTAGTGAGTGCGCAAGCGATGTACAGAGAGTATATATATATATATATATATATATATATATATACAACCCTCGAAACAGCCCCGGGCGCGGCATTGCCCGTACTTTCACGGCTAGGCGACGCTTTGACGTCCCGTGCCTTCTTTAAACCCGCTCGGGTTACGTGCGAGCGCGTCGGACTTTCTCCCGTGCGTCATCTTCTTGCCGCCGGGTCAGATAGAGAGGCCAGAGAGAGAGAGAGAGAGAGAGAGAGAGAGAGAGAGAGAGAGATAACCCTTTTTCCATTCTCGAACTTTGATCTCCGTCTATTTTACCGCCAGTGCCATCGCCGACGCTACCGCACCGCAAACGCCAGCCGCGCGACGAAGATATGCGAATTAATATAATAGGGACGCGGCAGGCGGGGTAGAGGGAGAAGTGAGCGCGCCCCGAATTTTTGAGATAATGCCGGCTTCCATTCGGACCAGAGAGACGTTGGCTTTTGTCGCGGGATCTCCGCGAGATAGAGACGGATATAGAGAGCCCCCATTGTGTTTCGCCGGCCGCGATTTCAACTTTATAATTAAGGGAACGTCCGAGGGGAGAATGATTATTATATGACGGGAGCGTTCGGGATTATTGAGGAAAATCGTTCTCTCTCTCGCACTATCTTTCTCTCTCTCTCTCTCTCTCTCTCTCTCTCTCTCTCTCTCTCTCTCTCTCTCTCTCTCTCTCTAAACGCAAAATTTACGAATGAATGAGAAAAAAGGCTTTTTCTTTAGTTTCGAAGGATAACGCAGCGAGACGATGGAATGATGGAACGCAGGAATCAGCTGCGTACAAACGAATGAAACTTTTCGAATCATACTTAAGGACGTTGACGAAGAAAGCTTTCGGCTGACTATTATTGAGATGATTGGAAAGCGCGCAAATCGACTTTTTTATAATTGAACGACCTGAAAAACTTTGTTTAATCCTGCGAGACGTTCAAACAAGTCCAAAATTTAACGTTACCGTATATAAATTCAGTAATTTTTGTCGTAATTAAACGAAAAAAATGTTTTACGAGTATAGTGAATTGGTACGAGATCCTAAATGTATACACACACACACACACACACACACACACACACACACACACACACACACACACACACACACACACACACACACCACATACGAGAATGTATAGAAAGGCAATCATTTCTACCATAACCTCCTAATGACCATTCATTATTTTAATGTATTATCCTTCACAACGTGCCATTATTAAACCTGGTCGCGATCACTAAATCAAACGTACTTAATCCGCCGGCGTGCCTTGTTAAAGAGAGACTGTGACAACCTGGACCCGTAATAATTTCACTTCATTTTTATCCTTCGAAAATATATGACCGGGACGTTATCCATTGTCTTAACGCCGTACGTTTCAATTAATCTAATGGCACGTCTCGATATTATACATGACCGATGAAGACATTTATTGTCGAACTGTGTTCGAACAATAGAGGGAGTTAGATATCCTACCGAAATTCACGTTCCTCTGAAATAACTGAGAACATTCCGATCAAATAAATACATCTTTCTGGTATAAATTATAGCTTTATCATAATATATATATATATATATATATATATATATATATATATATATATATTCTCTATACTGTCCATCAAAGTCATCGATCCAGGAAGCTCAGCGTCGTAATCTCTAGGACTGTAGCCAACTCGCTCGCCCATACAATACCACAATAATAATGAGCGACATCCAAGAATCGGAATTTCGATTGGAAAATTATAATTCTAAATCTGGACGGGACCAGCGTACAATCCCCTCCCCCGCGAGAAATGAAATCGCTCGCCGAGAATTATTATGTGTGGAAAGGGGCGAGGGGGAGAAGAGAAAATCTCATCTCCTCTCGCTCGGGGTTCGAGCAGATCGCGCGCCCGTGCGACTTCGTGAACGTCGAGGTGCGCGCCTCTCACTTCTCTCTGGGAGCATGCAGCCTCGAAGAGATTGGGTCGAATGGCTTTATATATATATATATATATATATATATATATATATATATATATATATATACATGGAGGCGATAGAAGCTGGCGCTACAGTCTTCTCGGCAGTATATAATAACGATATGATCTTGCGCAATACCATTCGCGACCTCGCCGCGGGCCAAACGATCGAGGGAGCGAGAGGGAAAATTCTGTTTATATACTCGCTCGCCGTTAATAATTAACGAATTTTCAGATCGTGCCAGCCTCGATGATTCTCCCACCGACCAAATCGCGAAGTACATGATATTGCATATAATAAAATTCTCGATAGCTTTGACGTATTAGAGTATTAGAGCGTTCGATCGCTCTGTATATATATATATATATATATATATATATATATATATATATATAGACTCGCGGTTTTGAAAGCGCCGATTAACATCGAGAAAGTGAGAGAGAGGGAGAGAGGGAGAGAGACAGTGAGGGAAGCTTGGAGCTCGTATATATTCAATCTCGTGTATAGTTGCAAAAGACGAGAAACACAACGTGCGCGGCGGCGCAGCCGAGCTCGGCAAGTCATCGACAAGTCGGCGATGCGCGCGGTTATAATAATTGGAGTTTACTTCCCCCGTCGTCCTATCCCTTTCCTTTCTCTATCTCTATATACATATTTCGATCCTTTGTCCCTACATATATATATATATATATATATATATATATATATATATATATATATATACACATTCACATACCTCCGTCTCCTTCGACCAATAAGACGCGAGACTCCCGGTGTTATGTATCCCAGGCTACCGTGGGTTTATCTGAGCTCTCCCATTTCCACAGCTCTCGTCTCTTCTACCTCGTACCTTCTCCCTCTCCCCCCTTACCCCTCCCCCTACCCTTTTCTCACTCTCGCTATCTTAGCCCGGCGCTCGAGCGTCCCATTCTCTCCTCGCCTTATTGCTCGCGCGGTGAAACCATTAAGAAATTGTTTTAATTTAAGAGAACCGCGCGGCGACGCGAGGCGTCTCACCTTCCTCGAGGGACGAGCGAAATGCGCATATATAACTTCGTCTTTTATAAAATCGCACAAATTCGTAAAACGTTCGCTGATGACATGCGAGAAAGTACTCGCGATCAATTTAGTATTATGAAATGCATTCTCGACAAATGTATCCCTGAATTGCGGTATGCATTTAATATCTTAGACTCGCTGGGCTTTTTTTCTGTAATTCTTCGATATTATTATCATTCGATAGTATTATCGTCAGAACTTATTTATTATTAGATATAATAAAACGACAAAAAAAAACATAATTCAGATGTTCAATAAGAGAAGTGGTTCATATTTGATGGATATGTAGTTTCATTTATGTAAATATGGTAAGAACAATTTCAACGAGCAATTCTCAACTGAATACAACTAAATACGTCGATCGAAGCGCATGGATACATACAGGCAGCAAAATATCCAGAATCCCCTCAACGGTCGCGCACACCCACCTCGCACTTTCCAATCAAAGCGAGTACTATGGAGATAAACCAAGAGCGGATTTCGTACAACAAACATTCCCCGGCAACGGAACTGCTGAGAATTCTGCCGGCCGGTAACCTCTCTCGCTCGGAAAATCGGACATCTATCCCGACGGAAACAATAAGCATAAACTATTTACACTAATCCTGCCCGGCCGAGCATGGCCATATCTGGCCATCCGCGGGAGGATCCCCCCCCCCCCGACCCGTTTCCATCGCTCGACAGCTCTTGTATCTCGGATAAAGGAGGAGGGGGGGGCGGCACGGTTGCCGCTCCGGCTTCCGCGGCTTCGCAACTGTCGTCGAAGTTCGTCTCTGTATATAAACACAGAGAACCAATTGTGCTCCGATCGAACGCCGATCCGTACGAGTGCGACGCTTTTGCCGGACGTGCGTGGACGAAGGATCATCGTACGGATCGCCAACTCGAGCTGCGCGCAGCAAGGTCGCGAGAGAACTTTCGTTCTCATTGAGAAAATAGAGCTCATCGTTCGCGAGAGAGAGAAGAGAGAGAAGAGAGAGAGAGAGAGAGAGAGAGAGAGAGAGAGAGAGAGAGAGATTCGACAGCTCGCTGATGCGCCTGCTACTCCTGAAAGAGGACATCTGTACCGTTTTTCGGTTTTTTCAACGATTTTAATGAATAACGCGAATGTATTGTATTTCGGGCCTTTGAGCGGTATGAAATTTTAGGCTTGGTCAGAGAGAATTCACCGCACAAAACTCATTGCCACTAAAGAGTCTCGCACAGTGTCATTCATAATTATACTTATCAATTATATTAAACTCAAATCAAATCATATAAAATCCACGAATATACTTATTCTTCTGTGAATACTTAGAAAAATGTCAAGTTTATCACTGATTCGTGAAATTTTGATTCTAATCAAAATATTGACAATACAATGGAAATGAAGAAATATAAATACATTTGATGAAATTTCAAGATAAACCATCAAATTATTAATTATCAACTGAAAATCAAGTAAGATTTAAAATTTCTACGTAAGTCGATCAAAATAATTACTAAGAAGTAATTACATCGATCTTTTTTTATCGACTAATATACTTATCGGCCTGCCCTTACTTTTAATCAGCTCCGCAGTCCCTGACGAGAAACTGGAGCGGCTTGAAATGTTGAAATTTGCAGATGCCAAAAGTTTTGCTCAGGGAGGCAGTCAAATTGTACTTTACTAACAAGATTCATTTTCGTTTCGTACAAATTACAGATTTTACATTTCAGGAAATGTTTAAGGGCAATCGGGCTGTTATTTTAATTATATTAGATTATTAATAATAAGGATAAAAAAAGTTATTAGTTTGTAAATTAAACATTCGATCGTTACTGAATAAGTTTAATTTTTGTGAAAATTCTTCGATTTATAGACTGGACCATTGTAATTCAATATTTTATAATTACTCTACAATATTATCAATGGAATCTAATTAAAATTTTTACATAATTATTCAATAGCTACCCGATTGTAAAAAAAATTAAAAATACTGATTGACTGATTATGAAAGGACTGTAAGACTGTAATGATAATATCTGCTGGCTGGTTTAATACAAAATTGTACATAGTTTATTAAATGATGGTAAGCAACAATTTAACAAATACCCCGGGTTAGTTAATAAATTCTCTGTTCGAGGGCTACGTACGAAAGAGCAGATAACCGCGGGACGGTAGAAAGCGCGCATACGTAACTCGCCGTGAATACCTCTCCCATTCCAGGGATTCCGCTGTGCCTCGAATGCATTGTGTTCCGTGCGCACTCGGAATATCCTCGAAGACACTTTAGCGACGCCGAGCTCATTACGGCCCTGATTGACGAAGAGGGCGCGCGAGCGTGGAACGACGACGATTTTCAGCGCCTTCGTTAGTTCGCGAGAGCGGGTTAAGGGAGCAAAAAAAAAAAAAAATCGATTTTATACGCGAGTACAATGGACTGTGCTCGACCGCACCCGTTCCCATTTCTATCGGGCGGGGGGGGGGGCATGCGCGCGCGCGCGCATCGGGGCAAAACTTCCGGTTACGCACGATGCGAAAGATACGCGCGGCCATTAAAAATTATCCCGTTAGTATGAAAAACAAACAAAAAAAAAGAGAGAGAGAGAAAAAGAAACTTTACTATCCAACCGCGTCTCACGCGTACAGCCACGCGTATAAAGGTCGTATACTTGAAAAATTGAACTCGGGTTGCAAAAATTGATGCCCCCCGCCCGCCCCTTTCGATATTTCAGAACTCGGTACAGCGAAACTTTTCTGCTGTTCCCGTCCTCGGAATACGGTTGAACAAGCGCGCAACGCCAAAAAAGTAGGTTAAACAAGGAACAGTTGGACGTCGCCCGCGCATCCCCCGCGCCCCATCCCAACTAGCGGGGACAAGGCGACCGACCGGCCCATGATCGGTCGCGTTTCCTCGATACACGTCGCGCAAAATAACGCCGTAATTTTTCCTCGAGTGCTTTGCCTACGCGTGTGCGCGCGCGCACGCGGGCGTGTGTGTGTGTGTGTGTGTGTGTGTGTACACAAAGTTTACGCAACCAGCAGCACATGGCAGACGCGCCTTGCCATAAATTTCGCCGACAAGTCTCAAACTCCGGCGCACCTTTTATTTTTGTTGTTGTTTTTTTTTTATTTTTACCAGTCAAAAATTATGAGAACTCCTTTCAATGGCTGAAACAGATCGATGCAGTGAGAGAGAGAGAGAGAGAGAGAGAGAGAGAGAGAGACGCAGTACGCGCGGAAATTTATACACTCGCCACTTCCGTCCTGGCTTCGGCGTTTGCGGTGATTATTATTTACACTTGACCCAGGGAGGGATCGCGGAGAGGATCTAATTGTGAAAATACCGCGAGGATTTGCATTCAAATCATAATAAAACAAGCAGAATGATTAATGCAAAAATATTTTAACGATTTCAAATGCTGCCCGAGCAAATTGAAGAACTTCGTTTTAAACCCTTGCTCCTTTCTCGCTCTCCCCCGCCCCCGCCCAACTCCTCCCCATCCTCTCCCACTCTCTTTCCATGTCTATCTTTCTATCTCTCTGTCACTATTTCTCTGCCTCCGAACGAATTTGCATAATTGCATAAATCCAATTTTCTTTACGTTGCTTCAACTTCAAAAGCTCGAATAATAATAAAAAAAAAAAATAATAATAATAATAATAATAATAATAATAATAATAATCAGTGATGAAATAAAGAATATTCATTTGTTTTTTAATTTAATGATATTGCATCGCTGTAGTTATCTATAACTCATTGTGATTTTTCTTCAAGCATTATTCAATTGCATTTCGATTTTCTTTTCATATTTACATATATAAAGAAATAGCTGCGCATATTGTGAATTATTTTCTTTTATTAATGTGCATATAATCGTAAAATATGTCTATACATATGTGTGAGTATGTGTGTGGCGAAATAAAGCATTATAACTCATCTTTATCGCTGCTCCGTGCGAAAATGCATAATATAGATAGTCACGTAAGTGAAAGTTCGTACGTAATTAAATATTCATTTTTTACGACCGCGCATTAATGATGCGTCATATTGAGCGAATGAAATTTCCCCGCCCATATTCTACAAAATTCATCGATCGACCTACTTCAAGTGAATACGCGAAAGAAGAGAACGCGGCGTTTCCATTACGGAGAATCGGATTCCGACTCGACCGTCCTACCACCCCCGCTTTTGCGAATTGTCCCGCGAATCGTTCCAAATGCGCACTACTTGCGCAGTATAGAAGTATAAGCTCGCGATCGGGCCTGCCTATCGTACGGATAACAAACGATCCAGCCCGGCCCGTCGTTTGCGAAGATATAAGCCACGCCCCGCCCTTAAGATAAGGAGTAGAATCCACATGAGAGCGGCCGATGCACCTCTCAAATTGGCCCGAATTTCCATCAGCTATCGCTGATATACCGAGAATAAGCGCGCGGATCATAATAATAAATCAATCAATCAATCTGGCATCGGCGTATTTCCTTTATATATATCTCTCTCTCTCTTTCTCTCCTACTCTTACTCCTCCCCTGCACCTTAACGGTGGCGCGACCCTGTTCCATTTCCTCCTCTATCTTCATTGCAGACGGCGCCTCTCTTCTCTCTCTCTCTCTCTCTCTCTCTCTCTCTCTCTCTCTCTCTCTCTCTTTATATCCCCACAGCACCGCACGCGCTTATCTTCCGTGCTATGTATATATAGGTAAAGGCCCCGTGACTCGTAAAACGCGGCCGTAAGGGCGCATTAACGCGAGCCTCGAGAAAGAGAGAGAGAGAGAGAGAGAGAGAGAGAGAGAGAGAGAGAAAGAGACAGCGCAAGGAAAGAATGGAGAACGAGTAAAGGAAAGAGAGAGGATGGGAGTAATGGCCAATTATTCGCAGGCGCGCGAATCGAATGCTTCTCTCTTTCTCTTTTTACCTCTTTCTCCCTCCCTCCCTCCCGCCCTTCCACACTCTCGCGTGCGCGCGCTCGCGCGCATTCCAGATTACGCAACGCTCGCTCGCCAAGAGCTGTACCGTAACTTTCTATATCTTTCCAGCTTGTGATTCTAAAGCAGCCGGTGAACTTTAGATACGGATGAATATTCTACCCCCCCCTCCCCCTTTAACCGCCAGGCCCCACTCTCCCCTGGATTACTCTGCGCTTTATGCCCCCAAGATGTAGCGGCGCTACTTACGTGGCCTCTCCTCCATATAGGCTAGTGAGATAATATACGGAAAGTTTTCACAGCTTTTAAAATGTCTGAGTATATGCGTTGTTCCATTGGCATTCATTGGTATTTCTCTACTTTATCGTAACTTTTTATATTTTGACCGTCTGACAAGAATCTTAAGACGTACCTTTATTCGGTGATTACTTAGGTTTTACGCTATATTTTCTTAATTAACATTTTACAAATCGATCTGCAGTCCTGAAACAATAAACAAGAGAACGACACATCTCTCAATGTTCAACCCGTCAGGTTCCTCTCTTTAGCTCGATAAACATTTAGCTTTTCCAGAATTGGATAAGAAAAAAAAAAAAACAGGAAAATTAATCAACTCGCCTGTATATCGATGTGATTTCTCGCGAACGCGCAAAAAAACCGCAATGCTACCATACGCAATATTTCTAAACGTTTTTCCTCCTTTCAGCCAGATAAAAAACAGATAGACCATAACAATGAATCTACGATACACAAAGCGAACGAAAAGATATAATTAATAATGTTAACGAAACAATTGAGATTAAATCGATCTTTTATAGCAGAAAAGAAAAAACACGAAATTCTTGCTTTCTCGACCTACGCTGCATTCTCGAAATTTACAAAAGGAAAAATATCAACAACAATGGCGAAAGGGGTGAGGGGAAGGAGAAAAGCAACGTTTATCCACGGCTTAAAATACAAACGAGCACCTACGCATGACCAGGAGTGGAGAACCGGTCTCTCTCTCTCTCTCTCTCTCTCTCTCTCTCTCTCTCTCTCTCTCTCTCTCTCCCTCCCTCCCTCTTCCTCCTCTCTCTCTCCCCCATTTTCTCTTCGAGCGCCCGCTGACCCCGTGCGGTCCTGCCGCACCTGTACGCGAGAATTCCTCGGCTTTAATCACCCGAAATCCCCCTTCCCCTTTGTTCGAGCCACTTACCGACTGGTTTTTATTTTTGTTCGGGAAGAGATCGTACGATCGACCGATTGGGCGATTTGAATTTAAAAAGACGATCCTGATCTTGATCATTTTTTATCTCCTTTGGCCGACGGCGTCTCGATGTCGTAAGAATCGCTGATTAAGGGAATAAGCGGCGAATTTCGCGTCTACATGTTTATTAACGATCAGTTTGGCGAAGCTTTGAGAACCTCTGGTTTTGAAGAGGATCGGGCTGCTTCGAAATTCCTTTAATTGACATTCTTGTATGGAATAAATTCGCATTCGTAATCGTGGTTTTTTGTTGTTTTTTTCCCTCTCTAAGAATTTCCGAAAGTATTTTTTCTCTCTCTAATACTCAATACGTTTCTAAATGCAAAGCGTGAAATTAGAAAATAGTAATGCAATTGATATGAGTAAGATTGATAAATTACAATGATTAATACTCAAGGTGAACTGAAATAGATATATTTAATTTGTCATTGTTCCAGATTTTTATATACGTAAAGTTTATAAATGAGCGAAACGCAATTTCTCAAATTGATTTGTGCATACCCCTTTTGCTAATGTAATTAATTATAGGCATTCAATATTCGTCTTATTCATATAGAAAGAGAGAGAGAGAGAGAGAGAGAGAGAGAGAGAGGTAGCAAGAGAATACCGGATATAATATATAGTTCATTACGAAAAGTAGAACACGACTCAGTTCCTCAATTATATAGCTAGCCACGCGAAATTACGGAGTATGTTGATTTACTACGTAAGGAAATGAAACGAATTAGTTTTAGATGCAAAATTAGAACTTTGATACGTTTAAAATTGATAATGTTTTAATCTTTGTTCTTATTTTTAAAAATCTACTCATTTGCGTTGGCTGGGTCGACAAACGATTTTTATAGATTAACGAGTTTTTAGATTCTTGGATAAAAAAATGTCATACCATCAGGAGTCGAGACAGAAAAAAAAACCAACAAACAACTGGCCATAAATTTCAGTGTACCATTGTCACGTCCAATCGATCGATCTAACGCGGTCACCTGGTATTTTTGGATCGGGAGACGCATCACATACTTTACGTACATTTAATAGACATTCATCAGACCACAGCGGTGCGTCGTCTCCCCTTGAAGCGCAGAAAAACCCGCGATATACGGATGTGTGTGTGTGTGTGTGTGTGTGTGTGTACATATGTACAAGACTGATAAACATGATCAGAGACGTAATATCGTCTCGACCGTACTGTCCCAGACCCTTCGTTCTCCGCTCGCTGGTTTTCTCTATGCCGAAGCGTCCCGTTCCCCTTCCTCGGCCTTCCACACGTGTATCTTATAGACACGAGGGACGGCTAGGGACGCAAGTAAAGTGACGAGGTGAGCGCGTCGCACGCGTTGATCGCACGACAAAAGCATCGAGCTCCTGTGTATATATATACATACTATAGACGGCAAAAGACCGGCGGGCACCGCGCTGAGGGATGAGGGGAGGGGATGAGATACCGTTAAGGCACCCCGAAAAAAAAAAATCAAGGAGCAAAACGACGAGTTTTACATACATATCCAGCGCGAGAGCGACGAGGCTTGGCGCGCCGTGTTGCGCCGCGCAAGTGTATACACGAGTTTATCCGTGTATAAATAAATACGCGCAACGGTCCAGCTGTGCGGCGATACGCTCATTCGAGGCTGATTACCCCGCTCTGTAAAGAGGCGGCTATGCGAGGCGTGTACGGACACACGCGCACACGTACATAAGCCCGATGAACGTAACGGTGAAACGGCGAGGATGCAGGGATGTTCGCGCGAAGCTCTGAATATGTACGTAAACCTATATACATATAAATATATATATATATATATATATATATATATATATATATATATTCACGTACATTATAGTTGAATATAAGGAGTACATATATGCAGTTACGCGCGCTACTCGGACACGTGGATACGTTATGATGTAAACGATCAGTTCAATGAGCCTCTCTCTCTCTCTCTCTCTCTCTCTCTCTCTCTCTCTCTCTCTTTCTCACACAAACAGCGAACAAGCACATACACAGTGGGCAGACTTCATTTGTATGTATATTTTCGCCTGGAGCAAATTGTGCTCTCCTTTTTCCGGCTATGATGCGTACGGATAATCATCGCACTCCCAAACACACACACACACACACACACACACACACACACACACAAATATAAGATTTGCGTAATGTCGAGTAATTGCGAACGCGCAATAATATTTCAATCCCCCGGGCGACTGCGAGTTCGGTTGTATATGTAATCAGTACGCTGACGGAATTTCGGAGAGTTGCCGAATGCCACCGGCTGCAGTATGAGAAAAACGAGGTTACGCGTCATTAAATTAAATTTGTCAATTTGCTGTACATCGGGAATATTTTTTCTTTGTTCTTTTATTACAATTCGAAAAAGTCACAAGTTAAGGAGATTCTGTTCACATATGTTCTGCAGGTAGTAATAGCTTTCCTTGTAAATTAAGATACGGTAAATGCGACAGCCTCATTATTTTAAGAACTTAAAGTATTGAAAAAAATTTAATACTGCTATACTCATACTGTACCACTGTGTATATATATATATATATATATATATATATATATATATATATATATACTGTTCGAACATTTTTAGAACGAAAAAATGTTATAAAAATTTAATGTGCAATAATTATACATTTAATGTAAATTTAAATTCTGTTCTTTGGCTTTTAAGCCTAAAATAACGCACTGGCTTGTAACTTTTTATTTATAATCTTTGACTGCTGCTGTAGTGGAAAGCATACCTCGTTAACGAGAAGCATATCTTGATACTTAAAAAAGTTTTGTCGTATGTTCCGTATAAAAAAAAAAAAAAAACAAAAAAAAAAACAAAAATAATAACGATAACTTGTCGCCAAAGTTTATACGATCGAACGAGAAGGGGAGCATATACATATAGTACTTTATTCGGAATTTTAATAATAGTCCGTGGGGCGGGGGAGGGGGGCGAAACACACTTCCGTGCGTTACGCAAGCGTTATAGTTTTAAATGCATGTGCGCGCGCGCGAGCGGCTTCGCGCCTTCGCATTATAGAAAGTTTCCTATATATGGATATAATATAATTAAAGGTAAAAACAGGCTTCATTTAGGAGCCTCTCGTTTTAATTAGCAGTATCACAAAGGAAACTGCCTCTATCTCCCTTAAAACTGGGCGAAAATTTTCTTTGATTAAAAATTGCCACCGTAACGCGTCAAATGACTTTGTTGCGCAACTTGAGAATTAGAAAGAAAAGTACAGCAAATAATAATAATAATAATAATAATATAATAATAATAATAATAATCGTAATGTTTTTTAGAAAAGAAAAATTGCAAATACCATGCATGTTATACTCATAGAGACTGCGATTTACATAACCAGTAATTGTTCGACACCTGAGACTAATCATACTATATCGAATATAAATGATATACGATCTTGTACTGAATTTTTCAGGAACATTGCTCCAGCTCAGATTTTTGCAGTAGACGATAACATAAAACACTTTCAAATGGGAATTGTCTTCGTTAAGAACGATTTATAATTTGCAACCTTGTTGTTTAAAAATTAGAAGTGGAATTGATTTTTGAATGAGATTTGACATTAGTTGCAATTGTTCAGTTGCACGTGTCTTTCTCGAGCGTGCTAATTTTCCTTTTTAAATTATCATTTGATCAAAATTTTTAAATAATAAATAAAATAAAAAGCACGTATCACCTGAAGTATTTATATTTTTTAATTCACTCGGCCAATTAAAATGAGTGGAAAGAAGTAGCACGAAGAGTCAAAAATTGCTATAAAAAAATTATATCCCTCGCGCAGTAATTTAAGCAGCGCATTCGCTTCCAGACGAAACATTCAAAGATACCATAGGATATGGAAGTGTGTATATGTATATTTATATAGAAATATGCATACATACATGCATGCACGTTCAACTGGAGTACCTGAATCCTTTGTTTCCGCCTCTTGCGTCGTTCTCCCAGTCTCTCACTCTCTCTCTCTCTCTCTCTCTCTCTCTCTCTCTCTCTCTCTCTCTCTCTCTCTCTCTCTCTGACTCTCCGCGTCTGCGACCTTGTGACCCGGCTCGCGTTCAAGTGGTCTCCAACGTCGCGACGCCGCGCCACCGCCGCCCGGCGTCTCCGTCCGTCCGCAGATTTTCGACCTTCCGGCATTTCGCGACGCAAGAAGAAAGAAAGGTAAAATGCCACGAAAGTGGCGCGAACGTTTTCAAGAGAGTCCTTTAAAAATTTTTAAATTTTCAGTTCCAAAACCCTAATACAGTTACAAAGTAGTAATAGATAACGTTACGAGAATCCTTTTTTTGAAAATTAGATATTGCACACGCGGTCGCAAACGCACGATGCGATTGCAATTTAGTTGAAATAAAACGCTTTTTTTGTCATCGTTTTTTCCTTCCTTTTTTTCGTCTCGTAATTATAATTTGAATCGTAATTTCGGACGTGCCACTTGAGAGAATCCACGGCGAGAGATTATTAAAACGGGATAACTATAAAAGTGCGTTATTAAAAAACGCAAAAACAATTAAAATTTCACGGATACCTGGCGCTGGCGCGAGTCGTTAATTGAATTTCAATTAAATAATCTACCGCCGGAGTATATAAGAAATCGGATACGCGTCCGTGATTTATTATAAATGAATTTTTCGATTTAAATTATTATCGAACTCGTGCACCGAGAGAAATCGATATTAATATTTACAACGATTTTGGCCAGTCGGGGACAGGCTCGGCTCGTACAAAAACAAATTGAAACTATTCTTTTTAAATAATACTATTTCTCATTATTATTGGAAATAATATTTTTCAATAGCAATTCAAGTTTTTTTTTTTGGTTCGGTTCACAGTTTGATTCGGAAAGACAAAAAGGAAATAGTAAATCTTAATATTACTTTTCTGGATGAATGCTAAAGGCTGGGATGGCTTCAGACTACAGGGAGTCTACCTGTATAGCTAAACAACATACGGGCTGAACTTTTGAAGTGTTCTAGGCTCCGAATCTATATTAGGCAGACACAATGTGTCTAACTTTTAGTCCCCCCCCCAGCCCTTTAATGTATTAACAATTAAAAATTAAAATTCGCTTGCTCTCGGTGCACAACTGCACGAGTTCAAACACAAAGAATGCAATCCTATCCATCCGCAAAAATTTATCTACGCCTCTACTGTACAATATGAAATTTCGCAAACAATTGCATATCAGCACGGTCCTTCGCGAGTCCAGGCCATAGTGTGCGTATATATATACATATATAAACCGATTCTGAGAAACGAAATCAGCGGGTAATAACGTGAGGGAAAGTCAATCGCGCCTTATGTTGTCGGTGAAACGAGGCGTTAACGTTTCATTTCATGTAATTTTTTCTTCATTCTTCAGTTTCTCAAGTCCCTCCATCGTCTAGACCTTTTAGACACAGTTTATTTATTTCCTCATTAGAACAGCACGAATACGATATTGACGTGTGAATTATACCATTTTTCTTCGACTTAATACGCGACCAGCCGGAAAGTAAGTAATTCGAGTGCGTGTGCACGCGTGCACCTGAGAACGGTGACTAAAATGAGCGCAAAAAAAAAATTATCGATAAGTCTAATTAACAAAAAAAATATTGCAATCAATTAAAATTTTGATCTTAATCGATTTTAGCCACGCCCAATTGCCCGTTTTATCATACCGTTATAGCTGTAAATCCAGGATCAGACGAGAGATATAACTATACATAAAACTCTACCGTATATATATATATATATATATATATATATATATATATATATATATATTTGCTTTCCATAAGTATGGGTACACCAATGGAAAATATTCCAATATAGAAACGTATGCGGGCATCGGTACTAGAGCCTTACCTTCGGCCCGACTCCTTCGATCCGCGTGTGCATCTCCTCGCTCTCGTACCTCTTGCGGCCTCGGCGCGCGCCGCCTAAGCGCCCGACCTCTGTTTTATAATACGCGGTTATATTTTAATACAAACACACACACACACACACACACACACACACACATACGTGCGCGCGCGCGCGCGCATGCGCGAGAGAAAGAGACACTCGCTACGTACGCATATAATTATAAAAAGCTACTGCAAATTTTTAATGCGGTGTGACGTATTCAGGACACGCGCCACGTGCGAACAACACGAGTCAGTGAGCCCGAGACAGAGAAAGAGAGAGAGAGAGAGAGAGAGAGAATGTTGGCGGGTGAGGGGGGGAGGGGATGAGAGCCGGGCGAAGTATTAGATAGTTGTGATTCTCGAAGAGTTACGAGGCAGTTCGAGGGGCTTTTAATACCTTGGGAGCTTTTCTTGTGCGCAAGTGCTCGTTCGTGCGCGATTGTTCCATCTCCCTCCCTCTCTCTCACTCTCTGTCTATGTGTACATGTATCTTATATATATAATCTTAACTATAAGAACGTTTGGTATTCGAGGAAGTAGCTGGGTGTGCGAGCTATTGTTGTGTGTGTGTGTGTGTGTGCGCGCGCGCGCCTGAGTATGAGTGTACGCGTGCTTCGGGAAAAATATCTTGGGAGAAAAGGGGGGAGGGGGGGAGAGAAGATACTTTTGTGTCAAGTTCCTATACCGGGTATTCCGGACGTTAGGCGTGCTTTCTTTTTTTTTCCTTCTACTTCCTTCCGAGATTGCGCTCGTTGAGCTCCGGGGATTGATGCTTCGCCCAAGTATTTTTATTCAAACTTTGGTTTCTGGCGTATGCGCGGCGCGTTTCACGTAAAAATGAGCGCGGGATCCTTTTTTTTTTTTTTTTTGCTTCATTTTCCTCTTTATGGCATTTTCTGTGTTTTTCCCCTATAAATAAATGCAGCCGTGGTTTTAATTAACAAGCATTATACGAATAAAAAAATGAAATTAGCACCTTAATTAATTTAAAGAAACCTAAGGATCGATTCGTTTTTAAATCGATTTGAAATATTTCAAATATGAGAAAATTCGTATTTCTTAAGTATCGCGCCAAGCAATATAATAAGCTTCTCGTTAAGATAACAGATAATATCATCTTGAATGTCCCGTGATTATCTAGTTTTTGATGCATTTTGTACCATTCTAGATTTCGTCTATATATATATATACCAATTCGTGCGCAAAGGAAAAAGTAAAATTAAGTTTCAAACAGTCGTATCACTCAAAAGAGCAACAGTAGCATCTGGATTCCGGTTGATTTTCTAAATGAGCAAAACAATTGAATTTGTCCCGCAATTAAACACAAAGGCCGCGTTCTGAATACCTAATTTATAAAAGAAAAATTTATTCCATGAATTTTGTGACGGCGAGAATAGTGAAGTCACATTAAGCCGCGCGACCGTAATGTAACGTAAGATACAATAGTTTTTTCAGTTAATCAATTCTGTTAAATTCTAATGCATTTTCAAACTTTTACCATATTGTACTCAAGGAGTAGTTTATTCCAGTAAACTTTATCTTGTGAACAATTTCTATATTAAAAAAAAATGGTGGTAATAAACGAAGTTAACCATAAAACATGCTAGGCATTATATATATATATTAGTAGAACACTATAACCTTTCCTATTAGTACAGTATCTGAACAAACGAATTGCTCTGCCCCGGGGAAAAAGGAGCGAACGACTTCCTTCCCGTCGGCGCGCCGCGAAACGGCAGACGCGCGCCTAAAAAAATTTTACGATTATAACAGCGCAATTATGCGCCTCGGGCACGGGCAGGAATCGCGCTGAGTAGTATGGCCCAAAAGTAGCTGAAATCCGGGCGAGCGAGCGCGGAGATGCGGGAAAAAAAAGAAACAAACAGCGCAGAGTCGAGGGCGAGAGCGGGCGAGAGTGAAACCGCAGTCGCTGCGAATTGTATACACCGCCGTGCGCGCGTCGCGCGGGCTGCTCGATTTGCGCGATACTCTCTCTGCATCTCCCTCTCTCGCTCTTCTTTTACCCACGAGGCTAGAGATCGCGCGTTCTTCGCGCGATCGTAGCTGGGTCGCGATGCGCATGTATATATATATATATATATATATATATATATATATATATATATATATACACGTACACTCGGTCCACGGAAAACCGAACGTAATATACCCGGAGGAGGAAGTCGGGCCGAGACGCGGCTGTATTATCCGCGTGCATTATTACGAGGGAGGATGAAAGTGAGAGGCGGGCGGCGCGAGAGAGTCGTTAAATTCGATGAGCGGTTGGGGAGGATGGCGGTGACGGTGTGAGTGAGAGGGGGGAGACAGAGGGGTCCGAGACATCGATTCGGGCGGCACGTTACTCGCGCCCGATTTCCCCAGTGTATTTGTTTTGCCGTGTATATAAGTCTGCATGTATATTATGCGCATCTAGTTCTGTTTAGGGAATACCTGGTCCGTGCCGGTGTGCATTTTTATTCGAAATTTATCGACACTTTGCGGTGCGGTAGTTTTTTTTACAGCCCCGGGGACCCACGCGATACGCGCGCCTATATAGGTAAATTCTTTAAAGAATAGAATTCATTTTTACGACAGCAGTATACATCGATAAGATCCATATATATATATATATATATATATATATATATATATATATATATATAGTGGCTCCGGTCTTTTCCCGTTAGTGATTTAAAAAAATGAACAATTTATTAAATCTTAATATCAATATGTACGTGCTGGTAAGAAAGTGCAAAAAATGAAAGTCTGCGAAAAACATTTATACAAAGGAAGGCTGCATTGTATAGGAAATTCCCTTTGTTTTTATGCTCGATATATAAGGAAAATATCGGATAAAATACAAATCCGTAAGGTAAGGTAGAATTTAATCTTTAGGCGTAAAAACAATTTTAATATCATTCCCAGTGCGCTAAAACGACGAAATCATTTTCTTCATCCTTCCACATCCTCGTATCCCCTATAAGAAGTCGAGTTATATGTATATATATATATATATATATATATATATATATATATATATATATATATAGCTCGAAACTCTGGAATACCGCAGTATACTTGTTTCTTATACGGGTGGTAAGAGAAAAAAAAACAATGGCCATCGTGCCATCGGTGTATGTATATAAACAAAAACAGCGGATAAAAAATCAGTATATATATATATAAGATTCCGGGACCATGGGCGAGCGACTTCGCACGCTCGCCTGGCGAAGACAATAATTAAGAAGAGCAAAAAAAGGAATGAAAGAAAGAAAGAAAGTAAGAAAGAAAAAGCAGGAGGAGATAGAAGAGAGTGGAGCGCTCGAGAGAGATTCGAAGAGGCCAGCCTCTTTGCTGCAGCGCGCGCAAAAAGCGCGGGCGGGCGCGCGCGGATATAAGCCTCGGGCGGTGGGGGTGGGGGCAATAATCGCCGGCGCTCTCGCTAATATATATATATACACTTATACACTGGCAGCACGCACCGTTTTCCTCACGGCGGGTGTATATATATATATATATATATATATATATATATATATATATATATACCTAGAGGGGGACGGGAGAAGGACGGCCTTTAAAGAAACCGGGCATCCGCCTGTACCGTTAAGCCGGCGAGCGCCGCCGCGTATAAAAAGGAGCAACAGAAAGCGATAGAGACAAGGAGGAAGAGAGAGGGAGAAGAGAGAGAGAGAGAGAGAGAGAGAGAGAGAGAGAGAGAGAGAGAAAGCAAGCCGAGAAGGCGAAGAAGAGATCGAGACCGGACGCTCCTACACCGGGGCTACCGAACGGCGCGCCCGCGCTGCACGAGCGCCTCCCTGGAATTTTCGATTTTCCAAGATACACATAAATACACACGTATGCCCGAGCGAGGAAGCTACACTGATAGACGACTAACAGCTCGTTTAACGGACGTATAATGAGGACGCAAATACGAGGGGGGTAGAAGGGATTGGCGGGAGGGGGAGAGGCATAATGAGACGGCCGGGCCTCGTACGCCGGACGCGAGCCACACCGGCGGCGGGGCGGGAATTCTCGAGATATGGGCGCGCGCGCGCGCGCGCGACTCTGCGTCGTGCGCGAGGCCTTGAAAGTTAAGGGCGCCGAGGCTTGCTCGGACGATTGTCGGGCGTGCTTTCAAGTCGACGAGTGGACGGCTTTATCTCGCATTGACGATAATAAGGCGTTGAAACGAACGCGGTGTCGTTCGGCCGCTAAGTGTTGGAGTAAACGTTACTAATGAGCTGCTAGCTTTTCTTTTAAAATTATTACAGCCAATAGAATTAATTATATATATATATATATATATATATATATATATATATATTATCTTTTAAATTTGAGTCATCACAGCGTGAATGAACTATGCATACGATAAGTAAGAAGAGCAAATAATGTCCACTGGCATTGATGATAATTTGTTAAAAACTTCGTTATCTCGATGTAAAATAAATAAATAAATGAAATTTCATAAGCCGTGCTCGTATTCGTAATAGTACTTACATTATCAAATTTGTGCGAATATATTCCAAAGAATTAGGATAAAATTTCGGCGGTACGATTTTTGCAAAGAATCCTTCGTATTTAAAAATTAGTTATCCGATAAATATTCTAATTCAATACTATATGTCTCTTTATTTATCGATTATGAATTGATCTTACCGAGATGGAGATAAAATGCCAAAAAGACATCTTACATCCTATGAAAAGCAGATGAAGCGAAGACTTTCCATTCTTCCCACTGGCCCGTAATTTACCGAGTACGACAGCGAAAAAAATAAATAATAAAAAAGCATCTGATAGTCGTTTTTCGAGATAACGGTAAATATATTCATCGTCTTCTTTTCATCATTCGACAATCAAGTTTGCAAACTTTTTTGCAATTTCCAGAGAAATAATTACGGAAGAACATTTTAAGCAGACCGAAGAGCCCTTTGGCCATTACAAAACAAAAAACTCTCGATTCGCGTGCTCTCTCTCTCTCTCTCTCTCTCTCTCTCGCCGTCGGACGTGGTTGAAATCGTTCCGCCACTCAGTACAAAAATCTTCTATATTCGAAAAGTGCATAATGAACGTCTCGTTAAATACATTATATATATACACACTCCTGCGTTGCCAAAAACAGAGCCAGCAACTACTTTCCGAGAGTAGTAGCAGAGGAGTCATTCACTGCGTCCACCTTATACCAATTGCAACTTTAGAGGAGAACCGACAAACATCGTCTTGGGCGCGTCGAGAATTACACACTATCGCTCTCGCTCTCTCTCTCTCTCTCTCTCTCTCTATATATATATATATATATATATATATATATATATATATATATATATCTTTCGCTCTCTCGGTAACCGGTTCACAGGCCTCCTGCTGCATATTACGTTATACACATACTTTTCGGACACGGTGCGGCGGCGACCGAGGCTTTAACGGTGCATTGACTCCAAGTGGTGTTTATATATATACATATAAATGTGTGTGTGTGTGTGTGAGCGCGTGCATAGCTACACACGAGAACGTGTTCGTGAACGATGCAAAAGATCCAGAAGAGAAAGAGTTGGGCGAAAAGAGAGAGAGAGAGAGAGAAAGAGAGAAGCCGCCGCAGTGGGGAGGTACGCTAGGTGACGGAATATCAGAGAAAATGATAAGAGGCGCGGCGGCGGCGGCGGCGACCTACAACAGGAGCTCAGCCACCGGCCGTCCCGTTTGCCTGCCCGCGGGAGCATTCCTATGCAAATCATATATAGCCGAGGAAGAGGGAGACGGAGCGCGTCTATACGAGGCTCCACTTGCCCGTGCATTTTTCATGGCTGCTTCAGTTGTCGTCGTTTAGATTCACGAGCGGTGAGGGTGATGGGTGATGGGTGGGGGGGGGGGATTTTCTCTAGGTTTGGCTGAAATGAACATCTTAGACTGTATTTCATTTAAGTATGCGAGCAAACGTAATTGGCGACGCATAACCTATGCAATTTTTTATCTTTGTCCATGGAAGAGGTCACCTTTAGAACTGTACATTTGTAAGCGTACTTTATTATTAACTTTTAACTTTATTTCTTATGACGAGGCATAATGTTGCATGCTTCTTATTAGTTCATATTATCGAAGCTACGGACGAGATCTCAATCGACTTTTTATAATCCCTCGCTGTTTTTCCCCTTATCGTATAACCAATGGTCAATTAAAGAGTTGTATGAATAATTCTAACACGCTATGAAAAAAAAAATAAAACATCCATAAAAAAAAAGAAAATACCGTTCACTAGTAAATCCATTTTTGCACGTGCTCGCGCCGCAATCAAGCGTCGTGTATCGTATGATATGTATATATATATATATATATATATATATATATATATATATATATATATATCGTACCACTTCTTTGGCCACGTATATAACAGTAAAGGCTTTAGCCAGATTGTATTCGATACGTAAATAGAATTCATCGCAATATTTAAGCGCGACGCCGAAAAGAATGGCGATCGGAGATAAAATAATCCACGATCTTCGGTATGTAGTATTTTTTCCGTGTACTATCGTTGGGTTTTTGTTTTCTCTGCCGAAATCGTGCGTATGCGATTTTTGAAAAAAAAAGAAAAAGGAAGGAATATGGCGACTAATTCGAACTAACTGTAAAATGTCTAGATGGCGGCCTGTTTTGTTATCTGTCACTCCGATTAAAGATAATGAAAATAAACAGAGGCCGGATATAAATTGAAAATAGGAAAGGTAATGGCTCCGGCGTTACAGTAGCGTATTCTTACATCGTGTTACACTATTTTGCTAAAACTGCGCTTATTAGTCCCATCAATCGTGATATAATAACATGAATAAACAGTCAACTGTATGAGAGTCTCTCGCACTGCTGCTACTTAAAATTGATTTTTTAATAGACGGGTTATTGGCAACAACGAATATTTGCATATTTCATCTCGTTTTTTCTTATTTATAAGTGGATGGTACACGCGGAGCCTTCATTTATATGTTATAGCAGAGAACAATACGTTATCTTTCGAATTGACCTATTCCCCCCCCCTCCTCAAAATTCTGCCTGGTTTTTATCCAATTTCACTGTCTCGCGTTTCATTCCCGTCTCTTGGTCCCGCAGTTTATACGTGGAATCCCGTGCGCAACGGGAGACAACGTGCATGAAAATCATCGGGCTCGCCGAATGAATTTTAACGAAGGTGCGTCCCGCCCTGCCGCGAGCTCTCTCCGCTCCATTATATATATACGTTATATAGTCGCGAGTTATGTAGCCACGACAGAAAGCAGGACAGAAAAAGAGAGATAGGTAGAGAGAGAGAGAGAGAGAGAGAGAGAGAGAGAGGAGAGAGAGAGGGAGAGCGAGAGTTTGGTTGGAAAAAAGAATCGCGACTTAAATATATGACGAGCACTTTGCATACATAGAAATGATACGTTCTATCGTTGCCTTTTAAACTCTGAATTTCATGGACAAAGAAAGAAAAAGCAAAGAAATAATAGGCATGCATGCATGCATATATTTCTCTCCATATATACATATATATATATATATATATATATATATATATATATATATATATACTATTACATGCATTTTATCCGACTATACATACTATAAGCCCGCCAGCAAAATATCTAAAACTTACAAGGCGAGCGTGAGAGATGTTACTTTTTTGTATTTTTTTTTCTCTTTTCAAAATACACGGCGGCCTCTATCTTTCCAGGAAAAATGAAAAAAAAAAAAAACAAAACCCGATCGTAAACCCAAAGGCTTTTGACACAATTTGCTCGAACTAATTAGTGCCGCAATACCGGGACTTTTTTGTTCCTCTCTCTCTCTCTCTCTCTCTCTCTCTCTCTCTCTCTCTCGTTTTTTTTAAGAAAAACCATTGGCCATTTTTCATTTTAATACGTTTTAGGATATTATACGGATATTTATAGCGCCGTCGAAGTTTAGAAATCATAATTGCCGGACCGCGGTGGGAAAAGGTGGGAGGGGGAGAGGAGCATGGAGTATCGTTAAATCCACCTAGAAATATTTTCATAAATATTTAATTCGTCATTATGCCGGCCGGTGCGTTATTGCCGATATAAATATTTTTTAATCATCAATTTCGCGTGGCCAATAATGTTTTGTTACAAACGATTTTTTGACGGCTTTATTGCCCCTCTTTTTTTATGCGCGAGAATTACAAGTTGTTTAAGGAAAAATTTATATCTACGCTAAATAATCTCTCTTTCTCACTCTCTTTCCGTCCGCCATGCATGAAAATTCCTCCCAAAGCTTAATGATATAAAATATTTTATATATACCGTTTTCTGCTTAAGGGCGCAGCGAAGCGCAAATATATAATTAAATCGCCTTGCCTTTTTTTTCAACGTCAGCTGAGCACGAAGCTGCATACATGCATAGACACACGTACATACACACAGCCACACATACACGCTTATATATATATATATATATATATATATATATATATATATATACTTAATATATATGCGCGCACGGCCGTGCCGTGGCCGCCGCGATGCACATTCTTGAATGATAATTAAAAGTTCTTGCGTGACGGATATATTTCAGTAATTTAGTTGCCCATTAAATTTCGCGTAATAGGTAAAAGTTACGTGTTAACTTTAATGCCACGGTTAAAACTGTTATAATAATATTGGAAACTTTTTTAATAACTCACCGCGCGTACGTTCGATTTCGATCGATTATGATATTGCGCGTGTGTGTGTGTGTGTGTGTGTGTGTGTGTGTGTGTGTGTGTGTGTGCGTGTGTGTGTACGCGCGCGCCCGTGTGTATGTAGGCATAATTTACCGTTTTTTGTCCCGATCCGCAATTGACTTTTTATTAAATTAAATCTGTAGGCTATGTAATTACGTTGTCCCGATAATTATATTAATTGTATTTGCAAAAAAAAACTGGATAGACGTATTTATATATATATATATATATATATATATATATATATATATATATATATATATATACATATATTGAGTTTTTTCCTGTAGAGATAATAAAAAAAAAAACCCGATGAATCAATAAGAAAAAAAAATCTTTAAATTCAATCTGATTAATTAGACCCATTCGGAGATCACGTGTATGATACTCGAGCGCATTTCCAACGGACTCTCTCCCAATTTCCAATTACACGCGATCCTCGAAAAATCTTTTCATCTCGTGTGCGCGGCAGGCCCGCCGTGTAACGGATTTGATGCCCACTCCAATTAACGTCGAATACGTGCGCGTATACACACACACGCGTGCACCTATATATGCGCACACGCACCAATACGCGCACGAGTACAGCAGCGCCAAGGAGCGGGGCAAAAGCGGCAGAAGGACACGCGAAAATTAACATCGCCCCGCGCGGGATTCCATGTAACGTCGCGCGCTCGCGGCCCCGTCGATCCGGTCCATTGCGCCGGTATGGCCGTTTGACGGGCAGTGGGGGGGGGGCTGCCTCCCTCGTGTATATAAACATATAATCCGGGGGCGAACGCGCTGCAGAGACAGCGGGGAGGAGGTGGGAGGAGGTCAGCAACCGAGAGCCTCTCGGCGCGGAGAAAGGAGGAAGCGCCGCCGCGCCGTCGAAAACGCAGGTGATCGGGCGCGCGCGGATATATATATATATATATATATATATATATATATATATATATATATATCTGAAGGTATATAACACCGGGGACCCTGATATTACCGCTCAGCGAGAGAGGAGATGAAAACGTTTCCGTTATAAACCCGCGCGCGACACTTATACAGTACGTGACTCGCTCTCGTTGTCGCCCCGCGGCGTCTACGACGGTGTGACAGGTGCGGCGACGATGAGAGAGCTGGATGGGAAGAGAGACGGGAAGGGGGGGGGAGGTGCGCCCGGGTCTCGGATAACTTTCTTCGTGCTCGCGGTGTTTTACACGTAGAGCAACTGCTGCGCTCCGTTTATGAGCTGGGAGGCATTTTCGAATTATATGTATATATATATACAGGTAAATGGAAGATCGGCCATTCCTGATTCTAATACTTTCACTGTCGCGGACAAAGATCTTTGTTCGTTAAAATTGGCCCAAACCAGGCAGAGAATTACAAATATTTGCCCTTTATATATATTATATATCTCGTAATTGATACCGTTTGAACAGAGAACGTGACATACGTTTTTCATCGCTTCTGAGAGTGGTGCAGATGATATTTAGGTTAATGTTGTGTACTACATGTCTGATCCACAATCGTCTCGAACAGAAAGAAAGTTTGTGAGAAAAGAAAATATATTCTTTTCGAAAATCTTTGTCCCTCCGCATATTCAAATTTCATGGCACTTTTACATAGCGTAGTTCCAGTACCATTAGATATCCTGGCATGGCCAAAGTTGGTACCAATAGCTTCTAAAGGCTAAGAATGAGAAAAAGTTTACTAAAACCGAATTCGATTCATGATGTTCTGCTATTTTTACCAGATTATATTTGTTTAATCGATATATAATAAAAATGGTAAGGAATCATTTTATGAATTAGAAAAGATGACATGATAATCATAACATTTTACAAATACATTTCGAATTAAAAATGTCGCAGTTTCTTCGTTGATCGAATTTCGTACATTTCATCTAGATGCACTGGCAGAAAATTTACGCCGATCATATACCAATGGAAAAAGTAAAAGAAATCCAAGCGTGATGGAAATAAGAAGTTTTCGTTTGACGCTGTCCCTTTGAAGTTTTCATACCATCCAACAGATAATACTGATTAAAAATCATTGAAAAATTGAATCAAGTATCGGAATCCGGTTTTCAAGTCATTACACCCTGGGCCAATTCCGCAGAGAGTTTTCAATGAATAATTGATTTAATTATCTATGCTCGCATATCAAGAATATGGGAGTTGTTTTTTTCCTTTCTTTTTTTGGACAATAAACAACGCGCGCAGTTCGAGAACGCTTTGTCCCCAGCGTAACTGCCGAACGTTTGCCGAGAATCTGTTCGAGGCAATTTTCAGGTGGACCACGGCATTCGGAGCCGGTTTAATTAAGCTTTTCCCCCCTACCCCCCTCCCCCCGTGGGTTATAAACGAGCCTTTTAACGAAGAATTTTATTGCACGCATGAATTCTCCGACCGCGTAATAATTTGTTTTATGAATAAAGTTAAGGAGGAAATTAAAATTTATATATATATATATATATATATATATATATATATATATACGTATGTATGTATGTATATATAGTTTTAATACTTTATTACGACCTCTCTCCTGTGTCGTTCGAATGTTATATTGCTCTAATTATTTATAATGTTAGTATGTACGAGAAACTGCCTCGATAAGTTAAATTTGAATTAGGAAAATCGGTAAAAAGTGGTTCACTGTTAAAAAAAAAAAACCCAAAAATTTGATAAATATAAATTTTATAAAACCCCAAATAAATCCGTAAATAACCCACTTGCCGCTCAACGTGATTTTGTTTCGTGATATTTTGAAAATATCACAGAAGGATATGACTGAAAGAGCGATGAATAATTCGTCTCTTTGGACGAGCCAAATTTATTTTCACCCATTCCAATTTTTACAGATTATTACTTTCTTTCTCTCTTCTCGTCGCAGGAAACTTGTATCCACGTATATAATGCGAAGTCCGGCCAACGTCTTGCGCTGCCTAGATTAGAAATAAGAAGCAGTCAATCTGGAAATAAAACAAATCCGAATAGACGCGAAAGCTGCCTCACCCCCCTCCCCTCTAAAACCCCCTTTAATCCGGCAACAATGTAAATTTTCGATCGTCGCGCAGAGCCGCCGCGCCGGCGCGGCTTTAAAAAGAAGCGAATCAAATCAGTCACTTCGCCCGTTTTACGAGGCCCATGAATGATTCATCCGGCCCGACATCCGCGATTACACCGCTGCACCACCCCCCCTCCCCCACGCTTCCCCAGCGCCAACCCCTAGCCTTGCCCAGGCAGAACGCGTCGGAGCTAATTAACCGTCCCCCGTCCTAAAAGTACGAGAGCTTGCCGAGAGCCTTTCTCCGCTTATATATATCTCTCTCTCTCTCTCTCTCTCTCTCTCTCTCTCTCTCTCTCTCCCACTCTCTCGCGTCCTCTCGGCATTGTCGGCGCCGTCCCCGTCGTCGCGGCGGAAGAAGATAAACGGAAATCCCCTTCTACTTCTCCTAACGTTGTATGGGAGGGAGAAAAACCTCGGCGGAATTAACTTCTCGGCCGTGTCCCGCGTAGGGCCGTATAACGAACGGCGAGCGAGCGAGGGACGAAGGGACGCCTCGTCGCTCTATTCTATATATATATATATATAGCGGTCGAAATCGAAGAATCCGAGAAAATCCGTCGATTTGCAAACAGGCGCGACGCGCCGATGGGACGAGCGCGCGTTTAACGAGGTCGCGCGGAGTGTAATGCAAACAGTAAAAGAGGGAAGGAGAAAGAGAATGAGAGAGGGAAGAGACAGAGAGAGAGAGAGAGAGGGACGGAGAGTGTATCTAATCAAAGACTCGAATTCGAACTCTCGTTTCTCCTCGGTTCAAAGGGGGACAGCGTCGGGGAGAGCGAGCTCGTGACTCTCCTACTTTTCTCCGCGACGCCGCGCGGCCAAGAAACGCGCGAGCCCGCGCCTGCGAGTCAAGAGCCTCAAAGTCATCTCGCTGCGATCGTCCTACTTCCGCGACGAGCACGCGCGCGCCGACCGCGGATTCTCGCAATAGAAAGTGCGCGCGCGCGCGCTCATATAGCGAGGACGATCCGGCTCGCGGAAAGAGGGGGAGGGGGGAAGCTGGGAGAGAAGGGGCACGGGGTTTATATATCTTAGGCCGATGGACTCGATGCGACGACGGGTTGGACGGGTTCTTTTTTTTCTTTCGTTCATTTTCTTGGTTTTTTTTTTTGATTCACCGGACGAGACTATCTAAAATAGCAATGAGGATGATCCAATGAGCAGAACTTCTTTTTGCAGTGTGAATTCAGGTTGCGCGTTAGTCGTTCGACGAACTACAGCGTAAATAAAGAGACAATGGTTACGTTTGCCCATTGCACTGAGATTTTTAGTAAAAGCTGTCGTACGTGCGATTTTTTACGGTAAAAAAAAAGTTTTGTTTATTTGGCAGCAGTGACTATTTCATAGAATTGTGTCGAGCAAATATTTGCTTGAATAAAGAAAGTATTAGTCGAGGTAATTAGGCGAATCCTTTCGACATTCGATGTTTCTTACTACTAAAAAGACAGATAATAGAAAATCTTTTTTTTTCTGCTTAGAACGCATCGAATAGATTAAAATCTAAATGGGGCTCGTCAATCCCGTTAGGCTCTTTACATAATAAGGATAATAAATTAATCGTGGATATAGCTACGTAACGATTACATGGATATCTGCCTAGATCACCGTACCGAATCCCATTAATTTCCTGCGACTCGGGCGCTGCAGCGGTCTCGACCGGCACCGACATTAATGGGGATCTTGCGCCTCGTTGCTGTATCGACCGACGAGTTCGCGCAGTCGGTGGTAGATAAACGCGCGATCGGTCAAGGAGGGGGAGGGAGGGAGGGAGGACGAAAAAAAAACAATAAAGCGAACAAAAAAAAAAGCTCCTCCCCCTCTGTGCCACCGGCCACTTGATGGGAATTCCGCGAACTCCCGATGAAATTATAGGAACGATCGCGCCGAGGCACGCGCCGCGATGCGATTAAGCAACAGTTTCCCGGAAAAACGCCTGAAAATAGTGCCGGGAGCCGGAAAGTCGATCTGACCACCTTGGTATCCAGCGTTCTATATACTTCCCATATATATATAGCTACTCCTATCACTTTTACGCGTCTTCGCAAGAAATGTTCGAGGTAGCGCGTTTATTATACGGTGGCCGGCTTTCCCTGTGAGAATGGACGCTGGGAGCAGGGGACGCTGCATCAGACCCTATTTAACTCGCTTTGCCAATAAAGTGAGGAAGAGAGAGAGGGAGAGAGAGAGAGAGAGAGAGAGAGAGAGTGGCAGAGCAAACGTTTGTCGAACTCCCTGCGCCCATCCTCCCCCCTCCAACTTTTATATTCGATTCCCCTCGTTTATGCCGAAAAGTTCATCAAACTCCGTGGGAGGGACGAGAGAGAAAAACGGTCGGTGGATCGCCAAAGGGGAGAAAAGAGAGAAACGGTGAGGAGGAGGAGGAGGAGGAGGAGCAGAAGGAGCAGTATGGGGAGAGCTTTCTCGCCGCCAAGTAAATCGGGAGGCGGCCATGGGACGAGCCACGGCGCCGGGACGCCGCCGCCGCCGCCGCCGCCGGTCGCTGTCTGATCAGCGATAAGAACGAGACACTCGTCTGCCCGATCTCGTTTGGATATGACGATATTCCGGCGAAATTCGTTAGATTTATCGAGCACGAATGCATCCATCCTCCTTCTTTTCCTTTTCCCGATGATTCTTCAAAGACCGATGCGGTCTTTTGAGCATATGAATATATATATATATATATATATATATATATATATATAGTACTATCCTTCCCACAAGCCTTTGTTGCTTCGTTCATTTTATTTGACTTCGTTCTCTAATGGCTCTACACGCTTACCTTTCCTCGACGTTAAAGAGAAAGTCATAATTCGACATTTGCGCATCGATCTCGCGCTCTGCGGTAAGGCCTCCACGACGAAGTATAGCCGAAGTGCAGCTTGCCGACAATTATCATAATACTCTCCAGTAAATATCAGAAAATCTCATTAGAAAAAAGTTAGAAAATTCGAAAAGTTATGCATGTAAATTTACAAAATAAGTTTCAAGCCAATTATACGCTACCAACGGTACGTAAGAATATTTATTTATATTTTCCTAAACATGGTAATACCGTTAATTTCTAAAATAACTCCTTTTCTATATAAGAAAAACTAGATAACCGTTTCGATATCTATTAATTTCAACATCGTCGATTGAAGAAATACACATTCTCCAGATTTTGAACACGCCCCTTTGTAAATCGATTTTCTCTAATTCCATAAGCGAAAAAGTTCCCGCTGCCTTCTCTAACGCCTGGTTGTAGTATTGAAATTAAACTCGCTATTGTTCTCTCCGTTTAATGAAATACGATGTTTATCGCACATGTTTATCATGATTTAACTATTGTGGAACAAGATGCATCGTAACTCGCTGAATTCCAAACAAAGGCCTTTTAAAATAGTCTTTTAAATAAGTCTTTCTATTCGTAAATGCATCGGATGACTTAAATAACACTGAGATTATGTGAAACTATCGATTGCTTCTTGAAAATTTTTTTTTTTTGAAAATTTTCAGTAGTAGTGGTACATTCATTTTTAATTTTATACCAACGACCTGGAATAAAAATGGTAAAACGAAGATTCGAACGGCAAACTTGGCAAAAAATAATCATCGTTAATTATTTTTTGTTTTTAATTTTATGCCATGTTAATGCAACGAATTCACGTGCGAATATATATATATATATATATATATATATATATATATACATATAATACTTTCCATACGTAGCCTCGACTTTCTACAGCTTATAAATAAAACGTTTACGGCGCAAAAATGGCCAAATCTTCCATAATCGTCGTTAGCTTAATGGCGCAGTAAAAACACGCGCCAATGATTCCTTTAAAGCAGTTTCTTTAGAATCATGCATATATATATATATATATATATATATATATATATATATATATATATATTTGAAAAGAGTGTAAGAACGTTCGTCCATACTCAATAAGCCATCGTTATGCCTCTGTATTATTTGCTACTTTTATTGCAAAAGCTCTTAATTCTCATCCTCGTTCACGCGGCTAGAAAAGAAACAAGTCATGATTTTCTAGCAGCGGTTAAACTATCTAATTTTATATAAGAGTTGCTCTCTCTCTCTCTCTCTCTAATCATGTCTGTATCCTTGATATTGAACGAAAAGCCAACCTGTATAATAAACTACAGGCATTCGGCCCGTGTCGTCGTACCCAACTCGGGCGCGATCTACTTTGGATCGAGGGTCTCGCACCTGTCGTGGCTCGCCCGTATCTAATATACCAGCAAAGTCATATACATGAAGCGACGCTTGACCGACGAGATCCTCGGCGACGCTGAAAATCAGTCGTCGTCCGCAATATGCTCCCAGTCTAGGCTCGTATCCGCGGCGCTGACGTTTGCAAAAGACTCTGTTATTCGGCTTTATCCTCTCACCACCACCATTGTAATTTACGCGCGCGCACGTTAGCTGCGTAGAAAATTCGACAGTTCGAATGTACAAGATCGGATTCTACAAAATTTTGAATTCTACAAGTGAGATAATATTTCAGCTTCTAGTATTTATTTCCATTGCATCATCCATAGTTCAATGCATACATTTCATTTATGATAAATGCCTCAGAATGATTCAAACTCAAGATAATTGAGATGGCTAATTAACGGTTGCGCCTTGCCGGAAGATCATTTCTCCAAGGAGCCCGAATCTTCATAAAAACGCGATATACGTATATGGCGCCACTATAATTTTTTTTCATTTACACTCCTCTACAGCCTTGCCCTGTCAACGCCAACGGACTTTCGGTATTCCCCAATACAGGCGCCAATAGCGAAACAGCCAACCCGTCGGCTACAACGGCGCTCGCGCGCAAAAATTTCCCTATCTCCACCGGACACCCCTGCTAACTAAACTAAGCCCCGTCCCCAGAATAATCTTCGTTCACCGGGCCTCTCTAATGCCGATCGTTGCTTTTGAACGTAACCGGCGCGCGTTATAATAACGCGGATGTTGGCGCGCATGCGCACGCAAGAACCGAGACGGAGAGAGGGAAGGCAATTAGGGATTACAGAGGACCGGCTACTAAGGCGTTTAATCGAGTTTTTTTTCTCTCGCTCTCGCTTTCTCTCTCTCTCTCTCTCTCTCTCTCTCTCTCTCTCTCTCTCTCCACCTCTCCTGTAGCCGCGGCTACACGTTGCGACGAGACAATGGCCCGGTGTAACGCTCGCGCCCGGCTTGGTTGGTTGCTTGCTTGCTTTTCGGATTCCGCGGTGGGCGCCGGGATTAACGAAACCGAGATGCCGCCAGCTCCGCGCGCGCATCGTGGATTAGAGCCTCGCGCTCGGCGCGCCACGGGATTTCGCAGATAATGGGCCCGAGGTGAAGGGGGAATGGCGAACGTTTAATGGGCCGATAATTCAACGGCTTTTATCTGCTTGTTTTTTTTTTTTTTACATCAACGATGCTGTTTAATTATATAGATGCTCTCAATGATCCATCGTCTCTTGGTGTTACTTTAGTACTTGGTTTTGTTTTTTCTTTGTTGTTGTTTTGTCTTGTTTTTTTTCTTTTTTTTTTTCTTTTGGTTGCGAATATATTTACGCCCGACGTATCCGTGGAGTTGAACGCGACGAATGAAAAATTATTCTCGCCTCTATTGAGTGGCAAGCGAGAATGTTAATAGCCGCCTCTTCTACTGTAACCAAACGCAGACGCGAATTATCCTCGAACCGTCGAGTTATCGCACGCATCGGCACCTCCTGCCTCGCGGCGCACATCTCGCATTACACCGGCATCGGCAATGAATTTTCCATTGAAAAACGCATTAATCGCGGGGCGTTGAATCATCGCCGCCTCTCGCGACCGCTCACTTCGCGGGCCACGAACGCACGCTCGGCCATAGCGCCTCGCATACAATTTTACTCCGCGTCGTTCGGGCGATCGACGAAATCGCAGATCGCGCCACGCGGTCGCGTCGTCCGAGCGTTTTATTCGTAAAATTTTTCCCATTAACCGGGTGGCTGGCGAAGTCGCGCTGAGAAAATTCCGCGGCGGCATCCTTGCCTGACGCGCACGCGCGCGCACACACACACACAAACAGAGAGAAAGGCCAAAGCTGAAACTGTCGCTTATCGGTCGCGGGACGTTGACAAATTGCTCGCCTAATGCAATGGATCTCGCGTCTTACGGGGCATTTTACATCGAGCCGGGAAATTCTTTCGTCCCGGCCGTTCTCGATCGCTTCTCCCGGCCGCGCTGGAGAATTCCGAGGCAACGGCCCGAGTATTTCCATCTATCCGGCGATTTGAATGTCTTCGATGGATTTCTTTACTTTTTCCTCAGTTTCGTTTTGTCTCTCTCTCTCTCTCTCTCTTCCGCGAAATTCCGATTGAAGAGAGAGAGGGGAGAGAGAGAAAGAGAAATTTATTTAACGATAGACTGAATAAACATTAGGTACTTGAGGAAATCATAGTGCGCTTGGAATGGGGCGCGCGAACAGTACCGGTATAATGAGGCGTTCCGTTTATTATATACATAGATAGCAATTTTAAAATGCGACTGCATTCCTCGATATCTGGTTTTGCAAGAGGGCCCCATTCAATCGGCCAGTATGGCGGGGAGTATTTTTTCTTGTTACCTTCAAAAAGATTCTTTATCGGTTCGAGTCTGGCTATTATAAAACTCGCGCATTATGTACTCTGTACGTGCGTGCGTGCGTGCGTGTGTGTATGTTTGTGCGCGTGCGTGTGCGTGTGCATGTGTGTACAACGTGATTTAATATTTCTTCCGCTTGGTTACGTATGGACGTGAAATTGCTTACGGTATACAATAATAAGAGTACCGTGTGCTAGACACAGACAGGTCGTAATGGGTCTGACCGACATTTATTTATAGTAATAATAAAATCACGGTTTTAGCTTTTTTTTTCTTCTTGTCCCGCGTCCTGGAACCGGGACTTGGCGCGCGCGAAAAACACGGCTTTTCAATGGAATTTTTGCCTTTTCCCTCCGAGTCGTGGCAAGGGGGAGGGGGGGGAGGTTTAATTTGGCACGGTTGTTGGTTTGTCCACGGGCGAACTTATTATTTAGCCGTAACCTTCGTACGAAAGTTACGCCGGCGATACATAAACCATCCAAATTAGCCGAAATATAGGGGGAATTGGAGCTGCAACGCGTTTGCCGTGAATTACGCGTTATTTTTTTTTTCTCGTTGCTTTTTTTCTTTTGCTTGACACTAAAGGCCACTCTTCGAACGTATTTTTGTCTATCACTTTTTTCGAAAATAATTCAAATTAACCAGAAATTTGTTCTCGGGAATTTTGAATTATATGTGCTCGTAATTGACCGATATTCCGGTAGAGTTTTGAGTATTTATCGTTTAACTACGTGCCTGTTTATACTCGGTAAGCGTTAATTTTTTTTTTTTTTCAAATTATTCAGATTTTTAGAAACCAACGTGTTCCGCGCAGATAATGCTTAACTCAATACGTATCGTCAAGACTGTTTCTCGAATGGATTTATTGATCACTGGCCTCTCATGACTTTTTAAGGAATCATTCGCAGTTTTCCGAATTTCATAAATGAATTAGCGTTCGAGAGAGAGAAAAAACCTGCCTATCGCCAAGCACGTTCCAAGCTAAAACTTTTTCTCTCTTTTTTTTCGCGATAATTCGCAAGATCGGCCTCTGATAAAAAAAAAAAAAACCGTTCCCGAAGCCAGATATCCGATTTGTTTTCGCCCGACATTTATGATTGGAGCGCGCGCCGGCCGAAGAAACTCGATCACTCCCCCACCCCCGCCCCCAGACCCACGACTCGGTGCTTTTTTTCGCAAGTCGCGCAGCGTGCTCCGCTCCGCAACATTGTCGAATCGCGGTCCAGGCTCGGTTTCTTTCACGCCGTCGGGCTCGAGCGCCTGAGCTTTCACTGCCTCGACGATTTAAATTGAGAAAGAGAGAGAGAGAGAGAGAGAGAGAGAGAGAGAGAGAGACTGGAGCTCCATCGCTGTACACGTATGTATAATAGGTGTAGGTGAGCGTAAATCGATTTTCCAGGCCTTTTATGTAACCGGTAGAGAGCATTGCTCGTGAGCACCTTAATGCGGCCGAATAAAAGTACGAGCGAGCTCCTGAGATTCTTAGATATATATATATATATATATATATATATATATATATATATATATACACTTCGATGAAAAGCTGCTCCAGATGAAATAAGACGTCTGGAACTTAGGCAAATAAAAAAACAAATCTTATCTGCTAGCAAAGCAAAAATTTGGATTGTTGTAGACGTAAGTCGACGTACAATCAAAAGTTGATATATTGTTTAATATTATGCTTAGCATGACTAAGCCTGCGATCAGTGAGAGGTATTCCAAACTCGTTCTCTGCGCCGGTGCATCGAGAGGTCGACCCTTAAATCGCGATTGGCTATCCGGAAGAGCGTGAGTCTCGTCCTCTATCTTTCTCTCTTTCCCTCTATCCTCTCTCTCTCTCTCATCTCCCCGCAATGCCAACAACTCCACGTCTCCGTGGCACTTGTCGAAATGTCCAATTTCCACGGACTCGTAGACGGATTCGAGGGGTCCGGCAGCCGCACGACTGCTTGCGTCGACCGATCGAAATCGCTCGCTAGCCCCCTCCCCTCTCCCGCCCACCCACTCGACGGGAGCCGCGCATACGGCACAGCAGTAAGTGGCTGTGCAGGAAAAAATTTAATCCCGAACTCGTTCAAATTAGTATTAATATGTAGGAGGAAAAGAGAGATTGGGGGTAGTCGAATCGACATTTTTTCCTCTCATCTATTTTCGAAGATTATCAAAGGGAGAAAGAGTGGTGGGGATGCCTGCGGGAAGAGAATAACGAAGTGCTTATCCATTGAGTATCGATCAATATCGATAAAATGCACGCAACCTTCGAGAAAATTTAACGATTCAGGGAAATGATTATACATTTCGGAGGATGTATGTCATCGTCTCGGAGGCAATAAATATGATCAATGCTATACATTTTTTGACGCATCGCCAACAGGAGCTGCCTTTAACATTGCCAAATGTACATCTTAACCTTACTCGACAAATATGCGGGAACACGGAAAACACTCGAGAAAAGTTCGATAAAATTCGTTCCTCGTAATTTTTTCTTTTCGAAGAAAAAAATGTTGTGCACGTACGGGGCGACGCAGGGGCGAAAAGTCCCCCCCCCCCTAGCGTATTTTTCCATTGCGAAATTTTGGCTTAACGTGCTCATAACGACCGGTGCAAGTTTAGCAGATAAAAAAAGAATATAGTTATTTGGGCACCCGGGATAATGTACAGTTAAATAAGGAATTCAAAGCATTCGCAGGTAGCGATAAATCTCCAAGCTTACTCAGTCTAACCGTATTACATATATATATATATATATATATATACATATAACCGTTAAAACTATCATTTGGCCATTTTTCCTACCACACTTTACGATTTGCGTGCAATTTCATTTTATAATGATTCCTATTATTGTATCTATTTCTTCCGGACCACCCCACCGTTCAGCGTTACATTCGCTATACGTCGAGCTGGCTACGCGGAATCCTATATATATATATATATATATATATATATATATATATATATATATATATATAAAAGCACAGAAATGACAATAATAAACGAAGCGTATTCGTGACGCAAGAAATAGTAAAAATATCGACGGGTGCCCTGAGCTTTGAAAATAAATACCCCATTCGAATGTCTACCCCCCCTTCACCGCCACTACCTGGGTAAAACAGGAGCTATGCAAAATAAGAGATACGAATTACCCGCCATAAATATATCCAAGCTCTGTGTAATTTCGCGAGTTGCGGAATTACTGCCCGGACCTGCAGAAATGCAATCGTTCGGAAACGATTCGAAAAAAATTCGTATGCACATAACAAATCTATCCAGTACATTACATTATATATACATATATACACCTAAGCAAGAAGCGAAAAAAAAAAAAGCGCGTAATAAGTATAGAGGCAGGCATCACTTGCCCGTAGATACACGTTTCCGTGTGTAATTAGGAGCATTTGTGTATTCTCGTGAGTACGTATATACGTGTATATCAATACGCGCGCACCTACCTCCGTTTGCATAACCGAAAACTCTCTCATTTTCTTGGGCGCGCTTTCTCACGCTTTTTTCGCCCGCGCGCGGTTTTTACAAAAAGAGCCGACTTGCGCACACACGCGTTATTAGAGCGTTCGAGAAACGCGCGGCTCCGCGATTGGCGCTCTTTCCCCGTCCCCGGTTATCGTCGGTCAAGGACGAGAATAATAAGAATAATACAGCGAGTATGATGAACGATTAGCGCGCGTGCGCGCGCGCGTAAATGCGCTCAATTATCGGAATGGGCTGACTGCAAAAACCGTACAAAAACCTCCTCCTCGTTCCTTCTTCGGGCGGACGATCGCGGGCGGTGGCTCGCCTAACCGCCTATCTCTCGCCACCGCGCAATTCATTAGCGCGCGCAAGAGAGCCCTTCCTCCGTCCGAGCCCCCCCCGCCCCCCACGTACGCGCGAATCGAGAGCTATACACAGGACGACTTGTGTAGGTTCGAACTCGTCCTCTCCCACCCACCTCCAGCTCTGTACATACAACTTTGGTCGAATCGTTAGAAATTACTCCTGCTTGCTGCCCCGCACCCGTGCGAGAGATAGCGGGCGGAGCGGGAGAGAGAGAGAGAGAGAGAGAGAGAGAGAGATAGAGAGAGCTTAATTAAACTCAACGGCGCGGCGCACAATTGATCGGGCGGAGGGCTTTTCCGCGAGCATTGCCGCGCGCTCGCTGGAGAATCGATCTGCCGCTCGGGCGGAGGAGGTGGGGGGAGGGTACGAGAGACGGGAGATAACGCCGGCATACCTCGCGCGCTCGCGCCGCGAAAGTGCGCTCACCTACGTGTGTACGCGCGTACACGGGCGCAATAGCCTACACGGCGGCGGTGGCGGCGCCGGCGCGCAACAATCGTCGGCGGCTCACCTTGGAATTCGACAAACCGCCACCGCGGAGTCGCTCGGGCCGTGTTTATAATACACACCGTCGAGCGTATAGAAAGTCGTCGGTGAGGCTGTCGCTGTAGTAGCAGTAATATATATATATATATATATATATATATATATATATATATATATATAGTAACGCTTTCTCGCCCGCGACTTTCCTCGAAGGTGTCCACCCCCCCTCCCTCCTCGCCGCTCACACGGAATTATAGCGGATTCGAGGGTTTCCCCCCGTCCTCCCAAAACGTTCGCCGCCACTGTCGCCGCCGCAGACGACGAGGTTTATATAGTCGACGAAGATACTTGTTTACCGAGACGAGAAAGAGACAGAGAGAGAAAGAGAAAGAGAAAGAGAGAGAGGGGGTGTGTGTGTATGTGTATGTATGTTTATTCGATTTGCAGGCTCTTGCGCGCGCTCCTCTTCACTTTCTTCATCTTCTTCCGCTTCAAAGAGCCCGTAGGTGAATGAGGAAAAATATTGCGGAGCGGTCGCGGCTGCTTTTAAATGTATATAAATACGATAGGAGTTCGTGGATATAAGGCGACTATATATATTTGTCGAAAAATATTTGTTTATTCGTCAATATTTATCTTCTCTCCCCCCTCCCCCTTTGCCTTGCAAACTCACGAGCCTCAGAGCATAGTACACGATTGTTCCAATTCATTTTACCGATTTTTGAAGCTCAGCTTGTGACGGGATAGTATTCCCCGTAAAATAGATTATATTAGAAACTGAGGGTATCCTTCGCGCAATTTTCCTATAAATTTGTGCAGCAAGACGCGCGTTACAAGCTGCTAATTAGTTCAATTCAAAGGTGTCTATCGATTTAAGGAAGATAGAAAAGTTTTACTAAGAGACGAGAAATACGTCTTATCGATCAAAGTCGAGCGTTTCAGGAACGATATTCGCTATTCCGTCCGAATCTTTAGCAAAATATTCGTATTAATTAACGATTATGTTCAGCGACAGCTTTAACCGTGATTGTCGAATAATAATCTACAATAGTGCATTTCAACCGATTGACAAACGCGTGCCTCGGTCTTTCAAATGGCCATCATTTGAACTGTGTACATCAAGGTCAACGTTTCCATTCTTATCTGTCCAAAAGCGAAACATGAAAAATGAATGTAAAAATATTCAGGCCTCGCTGCTGACTGGTATTCACTACTGGCGATATTCAAAATTGCTAACCAATCGCTAAAAATCACACATCAATCGTTCAGAAAAAACAACAATCGTTAATTGAATAGAAGTTTTCATATTAATAGCTATTTACAAAGCTTCAATATTCTCCACATATTACTTAAGAGTGATATTTAAAGGTTTTATATTTTATTTTATGACAAGTGTGAAAAATCGATTATAAGAAATCAAGTTTAACGCGACCATTATATCGCATAAGCTAATACGATATAAATACACTAGAAGTGCCAAAATAACACGTTAATGTTCCGCTTTCGTGGCGACAGTATCGCGAAACGATTATCATCGCCGCGTCAAGGACGTCTTCATTTACCGTCGATGCGTCATTGGCATTTCCGGAATTTTTTCGAGGACAATCACACAACTCGTAACATTACTGTTTCCATTCGTGGCAGACTCCGCTTTACGCCACTGTAAAGCTTCAACGGTCAATGTATTTTGAAAAATTTATAATCGTTGAGCTCTTACGTCATAAATTTCTTCCTTTTTTTTTTGTTTTTTTTTTAAATTGCTAAAATTTATCAAACATCACGAAACCTTCTTCACCGTCTTCTTTTTAACTGTCAGTGGCAAGCGACGCGTATTATAGGCCCATTAGAAGTTAAAAGACTGTTCCTTCACGCTCCTCGCGCAACAAGGATGGGCCATAAAGGAAAATAAAGACATTAGTGTGCCTATGCACCTATATGAACCTTCATTCCTGTTCAGACGTTACAGCCCATATAGTTTAATCTCTGTTCGGCACGAGCAGTCCATCGTGAAAAAAAAAATGACAGAGCCCATATAAATATAAAGAGGAACAAAAAAGATCAAAAAAATTTTCCGTCACACCTCGCATAATATTGGATTCGATCCGTCGAATTTCATTGCGATTAATGCGATAGCCTGCGTTGCACGAGAGAAATCTCCGTACGATTTTTATTTTTTTCAGCCCTCCCTCTCTCTCTCTCTCTCTCTCTCTCTCTCTCTCTCTCTCTCTCTCTCTCACTCTCTCTCTCCTCGCACAGGCTACCACAGGGCACGTTCGCCCCGGTGCGCGTCGATAGCGATTTTCCGCTCGCAGCAGCTTATCGCGCGAGTCTGTTTGCATATTCATGGATTAGAGAGAGGAAAATTTTGTTGAGAAAGCGAAAAGATCGTATTTGCCTCTCCGGCATCTTCTTGTTATTTTTTCATTATGCGCTTCTATATAATTAATGCAATTAAGGGGGCCGGCATAATCTTGATAATATTGCGCAAAGCGCACTGAACGCAATTATTGCGCTGCTTTGAAAAGCGTAAAGAAAATGCGTAAATAAATAGGAAAGCAAGTTAAAAGTAATTTCTACTACACTTATAACTTACAACTGCAAAACACACACACACACACACACACACACACACACACACACACATGTATATATATATATATTAATTATATACTTTGCATTAAAAATTGATCGTTGGATACGCTAACTCAAACAAGAAACTCCGGGGTAAATATCCGGCCGCAGCCCCTATATATCAGACCGCGCATACACAAACTAATATTCCTCTTCGTTGCCCTTCCCCCCCCCCGGCCACAGATGATTTTTGTATATATACGAGCGGTATCTCCATGTTTGCCGTGCCAAAATAAAGCGAGAAAATTCAGCGTGGGATCGAAATCGAGAACGGTATCTGAACAGATAGAAGAGAGAGAGAGAGAGAGAGAGAGAGATGCGGGAAACGAGTTGTTTACGTTTCTAGAGCAAAGGGGGAGCTTCAACAGATCGCAAAATTTGACAGCGAGCTCGACTAAGAAACTGAGAGAGATAGAGAGAGAGAGAGAGAATATAGAAGAGGTCGGCGAAAGATGGTGAAATAGGAACACAGGGAATAAGAGCGGGAGTGAAGAGAGTGCAGAAAAGCAAGTGAGATAGAGGAGAGCAGTTATAGGGAAAAGTGTATGGTGGATGCACGAGGGGTGTATAAGAGCCGAAATACACGCGATCGGGCTGCCACACGAGAGACAGAGAGAAGTAGAGACTTTCAGAGATACTTTCCGGAAGCCAATATCGAAGAATCTCCGCGCGCACCTACTTCCTCCGTACGTTATGCTACTATCTCCCTCCCTCTCTCTCTTTCACCCTATGCATTTCTTTCTCGCCCCTTCTCACCCTGTCTTTCCGAATCTGCCTCTAGCCTCTCCAGAATACGCTGGGATCGCTTCCCATCCGAGGGCAATTTTCTTCTCCTCCCCACCCCACCGCCCAAATCATCCCGTCGATAAACTTTCAATGTCGTTTACCGGCTCGCTCGCGGCTCTCTTTTCTCTCTCTCTCTCTCTCTCTCTCTCTCTCTCTCTCTCTCTCTCACGATTCTCTTTACTTTATACTTTTATTCGGTTTTGCATGCTTAACGATATAGACGCGGACTAGCGCGGCGCGTATTTACCCGATGAGATTTTTTCCCCATTTTATCTGCTTCTCCATCCACGATCGCCGAACATATATTCGTTTCTACATATTCACGATTGTACAATAAGGAGCACAAAATTTTATTTGTTAGAGATTTTGGAATATGTAAACTGTGTTTTTTGGGGGGTCCTGTCTTTGTTCATGTAAATCATTACATATATAATTTACGTTGTACGTATTTTACATGTAAGTCTGTCATAAAAGCATCCTAAAAACTCGATGAGGCTTGTCGACGTAAGGTTGTACACTCCAAGAAAATCAAAGGTTAATTATAAACCCAAACAAATCAGGAAATTATTCTAAATATATATATATATATATATATATATATATATATATAAATAATCCCTATTTAATTTTTATAAAATTTCTTGGAATAAAATATATATACAAACACTGTAGAATAAACTTCGTCTAACGATGTTCTAAATCTATTTCGCCTATAAACATATTTCATAAATAGTAAAGTCTAAAAGGGGTTTTTCTTTTCATTGCAAGGATTGAGATCTAGATCGGAGCAGTAATATAAACATGTTTAATGCTCTTGCTGGAGGCCATTTAGCGGCAAGGTGGTTCAATATGGTTATGGGACTCATTACGCGCAGCTCTCAAGAGCGTCACGCCGTTTATTTCGCAAGACGATTTGTATAAAGACGCTGATAGAATTCGATGGAATATAACGATTTTGTCGATTATACATATATATATATATATATATATATATATATATATATATATATATATATATGTTTATTGCTCCAACGATATTTTGAAGACTTTCTACACTTACAGTTCCAAGCGGGAGGACAAACTTTAAATAGATTTCTCGAGACATCGCGGAACTCGATAAACTTTTTTTTTTTAATTCTTACGGAAACATCAGGGTAATCTATATTTAATTTACGAATATTAAAATTCAAATGGTAAATGCATGAAGCACTACTTTGCGGTTATAATTAAGTTTTTTGCATGTATAATTCATTCCGTTTACTTTTCTCTCTCTCTCTCTCTCTCTCTCTCTCTCTCTCTCTCTCTCTCTCTCTCTCTCTCACTCGCTTTCTCTGTTGAAATCGCAAAAAGATGCCGACACGTGGCAGTGAACCAAAACCTCTGCACCATTATATGTACAAAGTCGTAGAGTCAAGAATATTCTTTCGCAATAAACCGCGTAATTGCATCGTATGTATGTATGTATATATATATATATATATATATATATATATATATATATATATATATAAGAATTAGCACCTGTTTTTCGCTCCTCTCCAACAAAGGATGGGCAAGGCACGCAAAACGCGCTGACAACGGTGCGAAAATTTTTCCATATAGTTAATTACACGTGTTTCGCCTTTCTCTCTCTCTCTCTCTCCCTCTCCTTCTCCCCGATGGCGCAAGTTTTACACGCGCTTAAAAGCCTCGCGCGCTCTCCTTAAGGCACACCGCGATTATTTATCCATAAATTATTGCCCTCGCCGCCTCCCCCCCCCCTCCCCGTAACACACCAGCCCCGTCTTCGTCCTTTATCGGGCCTAATTCAGTCGGGAGCGCGCGACCGCGTTCGTTCCTTTCGCTTCGAGCCAGAGCCGGGCCGGCTTTACGAGCTCGGGCGACCTGTACGCCGCGTTGCGCAATTCAGTCAAACGATGACGTGTGCGGCTGTGGATTTATCGGCACCGAAATGCCTACGCGCGGCGTTATTTTACATGGGGGGGGGAGGGGGGCGATCGTTATTCTTACATAAAGGCGCGGACTTTTAGATACCACTGACTTATACTGCTCGTTGGCGATCGACAAATTGCAGGATGATGGCTAGGCGAAAATTTTGAAGCGTGAAATAATTACGAAAATATTTCGCAAAAATTGCAACTCGTAAAGCAGGAAATTAGAATTATCGAGTCGATTAGGGCGCCGGGGTCCAGATTTTTTCAGTATTATTTTGAAAAGATGGGTGGAATTTTACTCAGAATATACGCTTCAGCCATTCGAATTGTAAAATTTTTTAATTTAAATGTAAAATTTTAAAATTGTAAAATTTTAATTGTAAGATTTTTATTGATTTTAATAATTTGATATAAGAATCACAAAATTTAAAATACGTAATCCAAAACAGTTACGACGATTCCTAATATTTTCCATGATTTTCAATATTTCATTTATTTCTTTTTATTTTTGACGTCGCAGTTGAAATTTTATGACAAACTCTGTTTAACCACGTGAATGTTATTTGATTTTCACATTAGAATCCACTTTAATTTTCTTATTTACAAGAAATTTATTTCTGAGAAGTTTTTAAATAAAATTAGTATACTCATCGCATGTCTTTAATCGCATGGAGCTAATATGGTCAATTATACTCGTCTCATGGCACAGGAGAGAGAATCAATGTATACTTTGATAAATGATAATTAAGCAATTATTACCAACTTCTTTCGGAGTATACTAACAATAATTCAGTATTAGATAAGAATTTGAACTTTGGTCTCCTCGCAGCGATGCGCATTATTATTTCGCCAGTCTCATCGAAAAATTTTCCACCATTCATCTTATAATTACGAAATCCCTGATGTAATTTCAGCTGACAGTGATGTAAAAAGCCTGATGAAGTTTTTGAAAGACTGCAAATTTCTAATAAATAATAAAACTTAATCATAAAAGATAGCAGCAAACTAATATCGTGAATCCTGGGGGGATACATCAGTCTATTAAAAAATATTATCTTATACAACCATAATATCTTGGAATAATGGCAGAAAGCGAGAATATTTGACATTTATGCCTTGCTCTTGGAATCAATGATTAAATCAATGATCATCACGATATAATCTCGATTGGAACTCTTGTTGCTGTTTGCTGTTCTACTTGCAAAAACGTCTCCATTAATTCGTCCTTAATTATATACAGAAGTCCCATTTATTCCCGTATCAGAGACGCAGCTCTTAAATGTATCCCGAGCAACTCTTAGGACGTAAGCACCTCCCCCCCCCTCAGCCTCTTGGGCAAAAAGAGGTGCCACAGTTCCACACAACGTGAGCGAGACAGAGTCGAGTCCGAAGTTTCTCTCTTCCTGGATTTTTGCACGCGATCTTGCGAAGTTTCTCTTGTTCCCGGAAGAGTTTGCCCACGAACGATCGCACAGTCGCACCATGCAAGTATGAGATGAAAACAGTTTTATTATAGGATTTTTATAGGGCTATATATATATATATATATATATATATATATATATATATATATATATATGTATGTATAAAAGCTCGATAAGGAGGTAGAGCGAGCCAAGAACAATGATACAAATTAATAGCGCACTGTACGATATAGGGAAGGGTGGGGAACAGGAAGAGAGAATAGTAGCGCCGAAGCCAATATCGATACGCATTATACGCAGCGACGCAGGGGTGGGGGGTGGAAAGTAAAAGAAAAAAGGAAGGAGTTTTGAACCCGGCCATTTGGCGTACGGGACGCGAAATTGAGAGAAATGTGTACGTACGCGCAACACAGTTCGGGCTACATCCGCGCCAACCATAAATATTCATGCGCTCGCGCGAGTCTGAGAAGATCCTCCCCCCTCCCCGATCCTCCCCCCGCGTCAGAGGCACACACGGATCGCGAATGTACGCGTGTGTACGCGTACGTCGACGTTTGTCCACACCTCCGCCTACCTCGCCGTCCGACCCACCGCCCGGCTCCGATACGATTTTTCGCTTACGGGCGGGCTTTGACGAATTTTCGGCTCGTCCAGCTCGCCCGAGCCGTTATCAATTCCGATGCGTATTCCTTGTTTACTGGCTCGAGGCGCAATCGATATCGACGGCCGGCCCATCGGGAATGTCGTTCTCTTCCCTCACCCACCCCCCATACCTCTTAAATCGTTTCGCGTATAACGATCGTCCAAAAAGCGGAACGATTTTTTTCTGGCCGATTCCAGGGCGAATCGGACGGTACAATATCGACGCTGTTTTGTGCTTCCTCTCGCTCTATCGGTCTGTTTGCCGTCCTGCGCCGGAACAGAACGCCTGCGGAGCTTGCCGAGGAATATTTGACGCCATGTTGCAATATATATACACACACTTATATATATATATATATATATATATATATATATATATATATATATCGAAAATACGCCGGTTTCGTTTACTTCAGGCAAAAAATTCAACGTTCAAAAGTCGATCCAGTTGAATTTTTTGTTTTTTGCCATACAGATGGACGTATTTTTCTCGCACGTGTACGAAAACGAATTTGGAATAAAAATATGTCGAACCCGGATTATTGACATAGATTTGGTCGGCGTGCTCACATATCTCATATATATAGGGCACTGTCCAATTTCTGTCCGCTACGATTGACAGTTCGGACATAATCGCCTCCCCACCTGCGTATGTTTCGACTCACGATACATAAAACAATCGAACCCTCGATTCTGCCTGGCTTTTAACCTCATCCAAAACCACGAACCCGAGCCTCGCCCAATCACGGGGCGACAATTACGCGCGAACGCTGCGACCCACCTGAAACGCCTCGCCCCTCCACCGAGAGGGGCTGTCGATGCGAAGCCGGCCCAGTCCTCGAAGACGGTGGCGCGCGTCGCGTCGGGATTCGTAGACATAGCCGCGTCAATGCCACCGACGCGCTCCTTGGGCGTCGTTCGAACGCGGACCAGCGTCCGCGGTGCGCGCCGCCGTCCACGGCTCTCGGGGGAAATTTAAGGTTTACGACCGAGGAGGCCCCGGAGCCACCGGAGTCACTCAAGACGACGAGCGAGCGAGCGCGAGATTGTCCCCGCCGCCCCGCCTTTTGAATTCGGAATTGCTGCGACTTTAATACAGAATAATACACATATATATACATATATATATATATATATATGTGTGTGTGTGTGTAAGTGTGTGTGTGTGTGTGTGTGCAGATATGATTGAGTATCGCATCGCTGCTCACCAACGGTCTCGTGTAATGAGTAATCGAAGAAAACCCGGTGACAGCTACTACGCGGAAATGAAAACTGAATGTTAATCATTGTATTATGATTGTATGAAAGAACCAGCACCTGCGTTTCTATATTATTTTTCTTCTTTTATTTTTTTTTTTTAATGAATTAATTATTCGTATGATGCATATTATCCGCCTCGAAGCGAATTTATCTATATCGGGGAGAGATCCCGATATTACCGAGGAGTGCACATGTATATATATATATATATATATATATATATATATATATATATATATAAGAAATGAGAGGATCGGCAATGAATCAGGAATTCGGAATGTAAAAAGGATACGGTCAATAAATCAGCGCACGTATATTATTATACTTTGCTCGTATCTTTCCTGAAATATGAGGCCGCCGTCGCCGTGCGCGGAACTCTTTTTCAAAATCCATATAATAGATCCTAGAGACGCGCGGCTCAATTGAATTATACGCGTCCGATGGTATATGACAATAATACATTCCGATTTATACTTTATAATTGCGAGCTGCATCGCTGAAAGAATGATTGATCCGGGATAATTGCAAATTCAGCGAATTAATATATTATATAATAAATGTATTAAAAAAATATATATATATATATATATATATATAACTCTGCGAGAAAAATAATGAACCACATTGCGACGTTATTGGCTCGAATTATTTTATTCTCTCGTTTACATATATCGAGGATAATACGACTGTTATCTGCGACTGATGAAGTTGCAGTTCCGTCAACAAAATATTACCGCCATTATGTGTAACGTGTTTGTTGCTTCGAACATTTTTCCTATTTTTTCTTTTTTAACGCCACACATAAATTTTCGATATTTTCGCTGGAGAACTTTTCGAAAATTTATAAATCACGGGGCTTCGATTCTCGTAATCGATATATATATATATATATATATATATATATATATATATCCTGGATCTCCTGCCACGTTATTGCCATAAACAAGGCTTTAAACTTGACGCATCATTCCCCCCCTCCTGTCCTGACAATTTTCTTTTTTGCAAATCGAAATATTTCGCAAGTGTTGCGCAAGCAATGGCGCACAATGAATCTCTATTATTTTTGCTCGAGTTCTCCAGTTTGTCTGGAATTTCGACGGGATATCGGAAAATATTAGAAAGACTTTGCGCTTGCGGGAAAGCGATTCTTTCGCAAGCTTGCGTAAAGTAAGTAAATATAAAAAATTACATCAGATTACGTGTGAAATAATATTATGCGGCGAGTTAACACTGCTTTTGCGCACCGACCGCATTCGATGACCAGTTTGCTTTTCTACATGCTTGGCATACTTTCTTTTTATTTACAAAATTAACTTCACGATCTCCCGACAAATCGTCTATATTTCATAGACAACATTTAGCCGACTAACATTATTTGAATCTTTTGCCTATCGTTTACGCATAATTCTCCGTATGAATTATAAACAAATCGAGCTATTACTAAATTCCTCGCCTCCTCGTTCCACGTACAACTTGTACTCCTTCAGTTACGCCAATCTCTAAATCTTTCTTCTTCCATTTATCACACGTATGATCAAGGGATCTGGCATAAAAATATCTTCGTCGCTTTCTACGCATAATCGAATGCTCTACAACAAGATACTTTACAATTTTCCCTGAAGAAAAATTGAAATCGCCACATTCCATGATTTATCGACGTGTTTCCAATTATTCGCCTTCGGCCCCAAAGCAGTAATTCGAAACTAATGAACAGTAGAACAAATATATTGTCTAGTAAACGTCGAACGTTTAGCCGCGAGATCTTTGAAAACTCCAAGTGCCGGTTAATTTTATATTATACTTTGAGGAAACTGAGCGGCCTACTTGATCGTCGACGAGCCGAGCGGCATCGCGTCCGCCCCGGGGTAACCGGATTAATGCGCTCGCCGGCGCGACGGACGCGCGAAATAATCGAGGTAAGAGCTGCGAAAACACGCGCGCTCCTCGGATTGCCCTGCTCGATAAATATACATCGACGGCCGCGCAACGAACAGGCGCATACCGCGCCCCGAGGGGCGGTAAAAGAATTGAAAGAGCCGACGATGCCCGGGCCCCTCAACCCCGACCCCGCCCCCGCTGCCCGGTCCCGCGAGAAATATCGGCGGATCGAGTTTCCCGCTCAAAGCCGGCGCTTACGAGGCCGCGATCGACTCGATTGGTGAAGGGGGCGGAGGGGGGGGGGAGGTGGGGTAGGTGGCAGGTTTCGAGCTCGGAATTTGCGCGACGTATGCGGCGTGCGCGATGTGAGGTCCGGGTCACGGACGAGCGCCGCGGAGCGGTTCGGAATACGGAGCGCCCCATCAATTCAACGGATGATTTGCTTCTTCGCCCAAACGAAGAATCTCGCGCGCCTAACTTGCGCCATCGTTTTGCCAATGGAACGCATTCGTTTAGGAAGTATATACATAAACATATATACATATATCCATATATATATACACACACACACACACACACACACACACACACACACACACACATATATATATATATATATGTATGTATATCCGAGGTATAGAACGCGCTCACGTTGCCTTCTGCGCATAGCGAGTATTCGTACATATTACCGTAATAGCGAAGGACTCTTCAATAACCCCGGCCGCGCGGGCAGAGTGAAAGATACGCATAATATCGCGCTTGGCACTTCCGGCGGATTTTTCATCTTTTCGTAATTTCACACGTGTATATATATGTTTGCGCGTCGAGACCATGTAGCTGGGAAGGTTTTCACAGCGTACGCATCAACCATAATCGGGTCAAAATTAAAATTTATTCAGGTAAAAGACGTGATGTAATGTAAAATTAATTGTAATAATACAATAATAACGCAATATTATGGTATAGATTTAGGAATGAAAACTGATCACCATAGAATTATTCAACAAAAAAAAAAATTTTCCTAGTAGTTTCATTGCTTCGGCGACCATAATGAGCCGATGATTTATAGGATTGTGAAAAATCGGCGATTATCGCACGAACGCTATATCATGACGAAAGTGAAATTGGTCTATAGGTCGATCGCTTAGTGGTACGAAATGTAAATAAAATTTTTTAAAAGTACCTTCATTAAATTTTTCAGCGAGTTTTCGCAAGCCCGTGAGTCTGCAACATGATGGGGCAGTACAACCTTATCTATTCTAAAACTATTCGTTTCCTCAATTCTTTTCAAATCAACATACGTTAATAAAAGATAGTTGTGATATGTGATTGAGTTCCATGTATATATATATATATATATACATATGTGTGTCCGTGTGTGCGTGTGTGTGGTGTGCGCGCGCGTGTGTGTGTGTATAAAATTCATATTTAAAAAATTAAAAAAGATTTTTTTAATGAATTTCAGCGTCATTCTTTCTTTTATTGCACGTTATCAAACGTCGACTATTTCAACTATTAGTAAACGAGATCCACTGTCTTCTGCAGTTTAAGTCGTCCAAATTAACCAGTATTTATTAAATTGATTAAAGAGTATTGTTCACAAAATTACATGCACCGATTGCAATAATTATTACGCTAATTCTAGTAATAATACAGTACTATAAATAATACTGAAATATTGAAATATTCTACATAAAGCTGTATTTTAATTGTTACAAACGAAAAAGAAAATATAATGAGGTCAACAAACGATGTCAAAGTCCTCCCCATTATTAGACATACAAACACCTGTAGACCCGATTTGCCCTCCCCACCACCATAAATTTCCCCTTTCTTAACACACACAGCTATATATATATATACACAACTATACTATCTCCCGCAACTAGTAGTATAAACGTTGATGCGCATGGGCGCTTATAGGCGTTCGCGAACCGCAGCATAGTAGCACTATAGACCGTACGGATGAGCTCCTCTTATCTTCGTGGCGGCGCATGCACATATAATAATACGTCCACGTCGCCCGCGCTCAGCTTCGCGTCGCTCGCCAAGACGGAGCAGAGGGAAAATGAGCGTGTGTGTGTGTGTGTGTGTGTGTGTGTGTGAGTGTGGGGAGCAAGTACCGAAGGAGAGTGGAGCAGTGAAACGGCGCAACGGACGCGCAAGTCTGGGGGTTGTGCGGCGGGACGAGGGGTGCAGAAGCACCGAGCGAAGACAGTGCTAGATAATGGAAGTAGCCAATTAGAAGCGAGAGAGACCGAGAGGGGAAACCTAGTTTGCCCGCGCCGGCACGGGATACATTAGCCGCCCGTGCGCACTCTCTCTCTCTCTCTCTCTCTCTCTCTCTCTCTCTCTCTCTCTCTCTCTGTCGGCAAGATAAACGGATTTTCGAGGATATATCTATGTATTAATGTATACGCTTAAACTTCGATCCGGGCGCGTGCGCCGGAATACCCGCGGTCGTTGAAAGTAGTCGCGTAGGGGGCGCTCGCTCGTCTACAACGGGAAGGCTGTACACAAGGCGAAGGTAAAGAGGGGCGGGGGGGAGTGTGATACTTGTATGTCTCCGTGTGTACTTTAATTAACGGCGTCCGAGCCCGAAACTGCGTGCTTCGCCAAAGATCCTAGACGAAGATAATTGTAACGAGGACGGCGGCCGGCATTGTTTTCCGTGTCGCCGTGGCGCGCGATTTTTTCGACGGTGCTTACATATTGTGTATGTATATCGATGTAAGCTCGCGCGGAAAATCGGGCACGCGACAAAAGGAGTGAGAAAGGGATATATATATATATATATATATATATATATATATAAGGAGAGAAAGAGAGAGAGAGAGAAAAGGAGATTCGACGAAGAGACGTTTATTTACGACTGCACCTTAGTTGTAGCAGAGAGAAATCGACACTGCTCTATGGTTGTCGCTACCTCTCTCTGCCTCTCTCGCTCTCTCTGTCTCTCTCTCTCTCTCTCTTTCTCGCGGAAAAGATCGCGCAACGGGCGATTTATGCGCTTATGGGCCAGTTATACAGTTATATATTCATTGGACGTGAAGCGAGCCGTGTGCTATATACGTAAAAAATGAGTTATTATCGATGAGAGTGGACGGAAAACGTTATGTACTGTTATAATAACGCTGGGGCTATCTCTCTCTCTCTCTCTCTCTCTCTCTCTCTCTCTCTCTCTCTCTCTCTCTCCCTTTCTCGATAATTATTATTAAACGAACCAGTGAGAGAAGCAGCTCGTCGTGCGAAAAACCGTACACATCCGTGGAATTGCCGCCGGGCGGTGATAAGCGGAGTTGCACAGAAGCGGTTTTCGATCGGCCGTTTGCATAATTCATATACCGGTTCTTCGTGACTTCTCGTACTCAGCTTTATTATGCAGTACGCGTGCTTTTCCAAAAAATTTCGATAGACGCACGCGGAAAAGCAATGGTTTTTCGTTTTTTCTTTCGTTCCGTCCAATGAAAAATCTTGCATCAGCGCGCGCTGTTAATAAAGCGCGCTCGTTTTATCCTTCGAAGGCAACCGGTATGTATAAGTGCCGACGAAGAGTTCGGCAAAATAAAATCAAATAAATATTGCCCGGCAGGCATGAATTGTGCATCGAAGTCAAAAACCACCGACGACTCTCTGGCCTGAGAGCCGATCGCGACGTTGGCGGGGCGAAAGAGAAAAATCTTATTAATCGGCGACGACAGCCCCTCGATCCTCCCCGGGCATCTTCGTGTAGCGCACAATACGAGGATGCGTATCATTTTTCTCCCCTCCCCCCTGTCCCTGCCCGGCCAGCCCGCAACGCCCGACCCAGCTTCGAATCCGCGGGCGACCATCAATAACAGAGGATGCGCGCACTGCAGAGAGAAGAGAGAGAGAGAGAGAGAGAGAGAGAGAGAGAGAGAGAGAGCGAGGGATGCGGTCAGTGACTCTGCACGTTCACACGGCCGAGCGCGGCGGCAGAAGCTCGACTGGTGTGTGTGTGTGTGTGTGTGCGTGTGTGCGTGTAAACAATCTGGAGTATCGGTAGCCTCATAACGACCTTCAGCTCTTTTCGAGACTCGTTGGCGCGCACGAAAAACCGGATCCCAAACGCAGCGTGTCTCCGTGTGCGCGCCGTACCGAACCTCACGATGACGTTCACACAGCTACGCGAGCACCAGCTAAATATGTATTTTTACGTAGCGCGATCGCGCGTTCACGTTTAGTTTTAAAAAGCTTCTAGGCGGCGCCTATTTACCGATGTCTCTGATTACGTTTACACAGGCGTCCCTTTCGTCAATAGCGACGCGTTCGAGGGACTGATTTCGTGCGTTATAGTTGCAAAGCAGAGATCGGCAAAGATCAATTGCTCAGCTCACGTTCTTTTCTAATTTAATGATTATAATAAGAAAGCAAGAGTTTACTGCAGCTATTTTTGTAAATTAGAATGTAAACCGACGCAACGGCAGATGATCGATGAATATCCTGCGAGTTTTATCTACTGAATTAAATTTGTTTAGGAGTCATTGTCTATGTCGCAACGGAGATTATACTTCAACGAGACGGGGTATCGAATGTTGCAAGAAACGAGTTCTTCCTCCATTAGCGCGCTGGAGTGTAAAAAAAGTTTGACAAAGAAAAAGTAGAACAAAAAAGTCCATTCAGCGATTAATTATGAGAGACTTCGATCAATAACATTATCTTTGGAATTCTCGCGAAAATTACGGCAGGTGTGCGGCAGGCGCGCGAAAAGATCCTATAAAACGTTGCATCACCTTAGTTATCCATATCCGAAATAAATTCTAAAGGATGTTGCGCGTTTGTCATCGTGAAATTTTCAGCAATTTTCAAATTTTCCATTATTTATATTATTGCCGTATGAACAAAATGTACCAGTGTCGCGAACGAGCAGCCGTTCCCGCCCGAATCTCGAAACATAATGAAACTGATGTAAATTTTTCTACACTGAGTTTCGCCACTTCCCTCAAATTTCTGTTTAGCATAAACAGCCCTCGAGTCCGACGAGTCTTTTCAAGTGCGCTTATACATCTATATCTATACATGCAAAAGAATGAAAACAGTAGGGTACCCGTGTCGCTTCGTCCTTTTCGCCTCCTATGTACGCCTTCTGCCCCCTCCCAAATTGAACTTTCTACTTTGTTTTCAGGCATACATTTTTCCCGCCCCATCCCCCGATTGCGTGGAACGCCCGATCTTGTGTACAAAGACTCGTGTATATAGACATAGAGAGAGAGAGAGAGAGAGAGAGAGAGAGAGCGGAGGAGAGCCAATATACGCGATGTGTCTCGTATAAATTAGAATTTATCACCATTATAACGCACAAATAGGCGCGACCTTATATACGCTTGTATACATTACGGTAAAAATGGAAAGCTTTTCGGAAGTAACGCCCGGAATATTTAGGTATATACATATATATATATACACATATATACATACATACATATATACATACATACACATATACATACATACATATATAAGTTTGAAAGTGATCTATATTTTCTCAAGTGAATAATATATACGGGTCCCCCCGTGGGAGGCTCGTAAAATTTGAAATTCTTCGCCAGACTCGTTAAATTTTCTTTTCTTTTTTCAATAAAGTGCTCTCTATCTCTCTTGCTGTTTCTCTCTCTCTCTCTCTCTCTCTCTCTCTCTCCTCTCTCTCTCTCTCTCTCTCTCTCTCTCTCTCTCTCTCTCTCTCTATTTCTCTCTCTATTTCTCTCTCTCAGCTTAGAGTAATAGCGTTATAACTTAATAGTCGTTGAATTTACGCAGTGGTACGCGCATAGAATACAAGACGAGGATTGCGGTTTATACTTAGCAAACTATAAATCATCCACGACTGGACAAATTTATATATATATATATATATATATATATATATATATATAGAATTCTAGAGAGAGAAAAAATACGGTATATTTCGGTGGAGAAAACGTTCGATCGGCATCCTTTACTGGCTCGCGAGACATCGCGGCGCAATGTCGATGGCAGCTTGAGAGTAATGAGAATTCCATTGTTCTACGGCTGCGCCGATAAATAAATGCAATATCGCGAGCATCTCCAATGTCGGACTTTTAAACGATAAATTCGACCGCGCGAGGAGCAACTATATTACGCCCCTGAGCCTCGCTCGCCTCGTTTACGAATAAATTGCATCGAGCATTAGTTCTTTAAAAAGATGCGGTGTACACGTAGAAAGCAGAATATCCGGAGATACAACGTCTCGGGCCACTTGAGCTGCCGAGCCCGTCCGTATACGTTCGTGAAATCGAAACTGGTTCTTTTTTTATGTTCGCGGGAAAAAAAAAACAATGGATTTCTCTGGAACGAGCGGAGGGGGGGGGAGCAGCGCCCTCGTGTAAGCCCGAAAAAAAGAGACCGACATCTATTCACGGCAAATCCCGTCGGCGCCCGGAAGAATCGCCAATAGAACGTGAGCACAGCACAATAACGACGGGACGGATTATAACCGCGGGCCGCTCGGGCGATTCGCGCGCCTTTAATGATTGACGCATCTATACATCTGTATATATATATATATATATATCGCAGGCACGCCGTCGCCGGCACTATTTCTCCTTTCACTTTTACCTGGCGCGCCGTAGCGCGCGCCCAAGTGAACTTTGCATCCCGAACGTTTTACCGCGTCTGTCCGTTGCGCGCGCGCGCGCGCGCCCTCCCCCGCCCACCCGCCATTTCGGCGATTACGCATCGAACCGCGACGGCTGGTTCGCACACGAGCGAGCGCGGCGAGATCGTCCGCGCGCGTTGCTCCGCGGGCTCCGCGTTTTCTCTTGTTGCTTGGGCGCGCGTGGAGATGGCCCGGGTATTGATCGAGTGCGGGGCCCTCGTCGAGACTGCGATTTTGCGGCGAGCGCGAGATCGTGCGAGAGATGTAAGGCGACTCGAGAATCGAGACGGGAAGAATTTCTGTGGGGACGACGGCCATGAGAATTGGAGGTGGAGGGTTCGAGCAGGACGAGATGCGCGTATTCGGCGCAACGGGATAGATACCTGGAATCAAGTGTTTTGGCTAACTGTTCCCTTTTCATTTCTGAATTGTATTTGAATCGATCAAATTCTACGCTAGGTACTTCAACGGGCCGTCGACTGCTCTTTCATACCAGTTGAACAGAGAGTGTTCAGTTATATGTAAACATTGAGCCGTTTCAAAATTTTACACAATCGCGCGCTTGATTTACATCAATTTTACGTTCCTACGAAGTTTCGAGCAGATTCGTCAAATCATGCGGAAACGAGAACCATTTGGTAGTATTATTTTGAATTTTGGTTATGAAATTTCGTAAAAGTTCGTATTCTGACCAAGATGAACGAATCCAGATGAAAATTTAACGGTTGTGCAGAACGTAAACGATCCGGCTTACGTATTATTTTAAGCGAAACGTACTTTTGCGCCGAATGGATAAAAATTCACGTCGACGGTCCCTTCGGGTAAAGAATAAAAGGTCCCACAAAAATCACAGCTGTGAACGTAAAGCTAGGCGCAAAGATCTGATAAAATATCTACGAATAATACAACAACAAAAAAATATATCGAAAGCCTCCGGGCATTCTTCGGACTATCGCCAAAATTACACCTACGTTATACCGTTATGCGATTTCTTTAAAGGACCTCGCCATCCGTCAACTTTGCTCGAGCGCCTTGCGCGTGCACTCGTTCCGTTCGGGGCGAAAATCAGTCCCTCCGCTCTCTCGTTTATTTCGTCGAGAGAGAGAGAGAGAGAGAGAGAGAGAGAGAGAAAGGCGAGCACCTCGTTCTTTTAACAAAGAACCTCGATAATTACGCCAAACGAGCAAAAAACGAACGATTCGACCGACGAGAATTCATCATTCTTCCGGCGGGTCGACGCAACGCCGCCCGCCGAATTCGCGCGTCATCGGTCACTCCTACCCATCCCACGCGACCGATTTCTACGACCGAGACGATGCACCGATCTCCCCTCCCCCCCCCACCAACGCTCCCCGGATACTCCCGTAGATAATTGGCAATAAATAACGCGCTCTTTTTACGTACACATATGTACATACGCGGTGAGAACGGTCCGAGGCAGCCGCGGGGGGGGGGCAGATCGATTATTAGTCGGCTCGGCTGAAACGTCCGCCGTTCCCTCCCCGTCTGGTCTCGAAATTTGCCCGCACCCGCTTACGCATACAGGCGGGTGCTCGACGCCGCGCACGACGAAATATTCCAGATCGGCGCGTCTTGGCCGCGTTCTCGTAATATGTAATTAGTTGATTCTTTTTATTAATTTGATCATTGATCGGTAATTGTCGCAACCCATGGACTTGACGGACCCGGCAAAGCACCTATTGCGCTTTTATCGATGCTCGAACAACGCGTGAAATTTTTCAACAAAGATTCGGCCGTCCGAAATGATTTCTGCCGTAAAGTCAAACGTGCACTGCCCCAGCGAGACGATTTTATTTTGAGGATTACTATTTCATAATTTAAGCCATAATTTAAGCCTGGGAATTGATTATTATTAGATTATTGGAAATTTGACATGAAGATATCGACGACTGAAACCGGATTAAATACTACGGATCGTGTTAATATTTACTTTGGTCGCTTATCAAAATATATAAATCATTTATAATACGAATATTAAGCTATCGAAGCTGTTTGTAGACAAGGTTTCATTTCAACGTTGATAAGCTCCATCATAATCTGACGTATATGCGTGTATTTCGAATCCTCGATTAAGATATCACGAGGATATTCGTATATTTTTATTTTTAAAAAAATACCGTTTAAACTACAAACGATTTCGGTTTCATTCATTATCCAGGACTAATGATATTTTTTAATTTTTTTTTTTATATCTATTGTTACTTGATCAAACTTTGCAGGCTAATCCGGAAAAAATAATCCATGTTTCTCTGGATGAAGTTGGACGTATCTCCAATTTCTTACTTATATACTATATTTACATACACAAAATGAAAAACGCGAGTACATGTTATCATGGAAGACGAGACGGATTTAACGAGACGGACGATGGAAAGAGCAACGTGAAAAAACACACTTTGTTGCGCACGAGGTGTGATAAAATAAAAAATGTTACGAATCCTGGCTAATTTCCGATAATCTTTCTCACGAAAATCAAAAGAAAAAAAAAAAGAATTACTGGTAGAAAAGTTCGGAAGCAGTCATTCTACTTTAACATCTCCTACCAAAGACAAGTGCATTAAGACTCAGAATCGAACGTGCTCAGCTCGCGCCCGAAAGTAGAACAACCGGCGCAACGGCCGGCAATTCGCGCCAAAATTATTTACGATTGATTTATATTCATTGCTCGTAAGGCAAATACGGAAAAAAGCATTCGACTTTCCGTTACATAAACTATGATTAAATATCCATGAAAGCCTCGTTGAATTTCATAAAGCATTGCATCGAAACGGCCACTTTTTCCGCGTTCATGCGAACGAAGAAAATAGTACGGGCGAGGCCTTGTGAAATTTTCGATTTTTCCGCTCTCCGCAAATATTTACAAGCTGTAATTATTTTAAAAACGATGTTTTATTTATAGAATGCAACGAGGTACGGCGTCGTTTTCAATCAGTAGTCGCGACGTTAAAGACACGGAGCTCGTACTTTTTTCCCCATCTTTTGGATTCTTTATTGCGCTTAATGCTGCTTTCCTAGGCTGGAAAAGTTAAAAGTAACATGTCGGGACGAACTTACGAGTCGTATAAAACTTACAAAATCACCGTTTGCTTTATGCAACGTTTCAGAAGTACTACTTCTGCAATAAACTTCCGTAATATATAGTTAGTGGATAAAACGATAGGAAACTAAAAATAGAAGAACATGCAATTATTAACGCTCAATGTGACGAACGATTCATACGGATAATCCAAAATGAAAAAAAAATAAATAAAACGGAATATATAAAATTTTGACACCCGATATTTAATTCCATTGGGAATGCAGCCGCTATTGCGCGCGAAATTCACGCCCCCTCCAATTTACCGCCGCTTCGTTCTCGCGAGCCTCCGCGAACGCGATGTCTGCGCGCCCAGGACCGTTACTACTTATGAATATAAAATATCGCTGCAGAGGGGGCCAGCCCGATAAAGTGTGTCTCGCGCCGCCGCCGCCGCCGCCGCCGCCGCGCCGTTTGCGCGCGCGCACTCGTGCGATTCGATCGAATTCCGTTAGCGTTCGTGACGAGACGACCTGCCCGGCGATCGTCGCCGTAGCCTCCTCGAATCCTCAACAATATCGGCGAGGAACGGAGAATTTTCGAAGTAAGCCTCCCTGTCGCCGCGGGATCGATCGCGCGTCCAGCGATTCGATCGTAAATTGACTCGAGGGGATTCTTTTCGGCCGCTCCCGATCGATTTCAACGAGGCGCGCTCCCGCCGCAGTTGCCGTAAACACCGGGTGATTAGACGCTTTCGAGACCGTGGTGCAAGTTTCCCTTGCGCTCCCTGACTCGTTACTCGAGATGAGACGGGGGGGGTGGTGAGGGGAGAAAGAACGGGAAGCTCGAGCGTGTGCGTACGTGTATACAATATATGTATAGCTTTTCACGCGAGAATTGTTTCCAACTCGTCCGTACGTACGCTCTAATGATTCGTCGGCAAAGCGCGCATCATCGTGAGGAGCGCACGTGCGAGTTTGTCACGTATCTGGGAGGGGGGGGGGATAATTTTCAGAGGCGACACCTAATTATCGGGAAATTCTGCGGCGGCCTCGAACGCGAATATACGACGCCCCCAGGGGGGGGGACAACGGTTACCCATCGATACCCCCCTACCCAATACCCATCTCCCTCTCTTGCTTGCGGTATATCTATCTATATAGGGGTGTATATATATATATATATATATATATCGAATTCTTCGCTCGCGCGCTCGACCCTCTCTTTGTCGTTGCAAATTGCTATACGAGAAAGCTATATATACATGTTTATATATATATATATATATATATATATATATATATACAGGCGAGCGACATTTTATATTATATTGTATATAAGGCGGACATAAAAGCGGCTTTTGTCGCTCCTTCCCCAACTGATACGGCGTCTATGGATCCTGCGAACGTGTGCGCGAGCGCTTGCGCGCGCTCGTCCTCGTCTATTTCAGCTTTGGATATAGCCTATTCTGTTTTTTTTTTCTCTATTTCCTTATATAGATTTTCCTCTACAAAAACGAAAATTGTGTTTGTCCCCTGACCCCCACCCCGGCCAGCCTCCTTGCAAACGAGCACGTACGCGGTTTTGCTTTGGATTTTTTAATAATACAAATAAGTTTTGAATTTAACTGGCGATTCCCGTCACATTTGACATTTAATTAAAATATAACGCGTATACCTTTTGTATGGCCCGCTCGAAGCTCGAAATTAATAAGTTCTTTTTATGAAAAACTCGACATGCGCATATAAATAGAGATATAGAGCAGAATGCGCAAATTGAATACTTGAGCGCAACTGTGTGCTTATTAATTTGTTTGGTGACAAAGAAAGCGCAAGATATTTATTCATTAATATTGTTGTATGGAATTATATTTACTCTATAAATATAATGAACGAATGATACGATGTTTAATGTCATTAAAATGTGTATAATATAAAAAACACTTTCGCCAATAATACTGAGCTTCGCCTGCCGTGAATTATCTAAAATCAGCGATTAAGATAAAAGTGTATAAAGATTTCCTTTTACCTGCAATATATATAAATATATAGATCCATACATAAACATAGTGTGACAAATAAGAAAATATAACGTTCAGTAGTATTCTTTAATAAAGTTATCTGAAAGAGAAATCCTTAAATATATTCCTATTTTGAAGAATAGGACTAAACTTCAAATTTTCTTCTTTTATCTATATTAACGTGTTAATCTAAAAATCTGCAAAAAATTTCTGTAAAGCTCACATCCAGACTATCGGCTAAGTATATCGAAAACGAAAATCAGCCCAATATCGCATCAACGAAAAAATACGTTTCGTTAATACTTGTTCTGAGGTCACCCAATCGAATACGTGTATATTTTATAGCTTGAAAACCTTTGCCTTTCACTTTCATCATTGTATAAGTAATAATATTATAACAAATTAATTGAATAAAATGATTAAATTATTCCGCTATTTAAAAATATTACTCTACGAGATTGATTTCTCAAAGAATAGCGTACGATACGGAATAATATGAGAATAGAACGTTATGCGTTTTCATATATTCGATTTCCCATGGAAAATTTTTCTTCTTTGTCTATCGCTCTGTAGAGGCGACGTCATTACGCATCGCAACAGCCCCGGTAATTCATCGGCCCGTAAACATCGTGTGTAAGAACGTCGATGCTCCGTTCTCTACTTTCTCTCTCCTTCTCTCTCCCTGTTTCTCTTTTTCGCTCTCTCTCGGTCTCCCTCTCTCTCTCTCTCCCTGTTTCTCTTTTTAGCTCTCTCTTGCTCTTTTTGTCCGACGATAAGGCGTGACGAGGGCTCATTATTCTATAGAGCGTATTATATATATATATATATATATATATATATATATATATATCACCTGCAGACTGCTGCTACTTATTAAGGATAATGGGCTTATCGCTTCCGCGCGGATAAATATTGATACGGCAGAGATCATCGACCACCCATGGGCTATAAATATATATATATATATATATATATGTGTGTGTGTGTGTGTGTGTGTGTGTGTGTGTGTGTGTGTGTGTGTGTGTGTGTGTATTATATGCGTGAAAAGAAAAGATTGAGGCCTCGTGAACATGGCGCATAATACAAAGTCATGTATATATAGAAAACCCGATATAACACAGGGATTCCGGCGTCTTCCCAGCGCGCTCCTTGAACATCGACCGATACAGAGGACGATGGCAAATTCATTGAGAAATATTACTACATTATACAGTTGCACCGAGTTCTTGGAGTTTAACGGTATCGACGGTGCTTACGGAATGGGAAGTATTATACGCCGGCTCGGCCGACGCCCTCCGTGTGTAGATATATATGTATATACATATATATATATATATATAATATATATATATATATGTATATATACGTAATAAGGTCGCAAATTGCTCACATAACCGAGCCTCGCAGTAACGAGGCGAATTTTCTTTTTCGATATACATATACATGCGCGCAGTGATTCCCGCGGGCATTCGACGCGCCTGGATTTCAGCTTTCGGCCCCGTAACAGCAAAATAATGAAGATATATATATGTATGTATCGTAATAATCGCAAAACGAAATGGAATATATATATATATATATATATATATATATATATATATACACAAGCTGTGAAGTAAGAGCGGTCTCCCGAGATTGATCGTAAATCTTCCAAGTACGCGTCTATACATATATATATATATATATATATATATATATATATATATATATATATACATGTATATGTGCAAAGGTTTCGCAAGGCCGCGCGAGATTCGCTCTACTAACTTCATACCGTGAACGCGCGCGCGCGTTCCGGCCGGCCGCGCTTGTCGTCTCTTTTGAGCTCGCTGCCGCGATCGAATTCCTGGCGTGTCAAGGGTCCGCAGCGGGCGCGCCAATTTAAATCTACCCCCCCCCCCATATATGGGCGTGTGTCTATATATCTATATATATACACGCGCGATCATACACGCATCTAGAGAACGAATAATGCACGTACCTTGTAAATGTCGTCGACGAGTTTAGTCAGCTCCTCGGTCTCCATGGCGGCGATCGACGATGAGGATGACGAGCGTGCGGCAATGGACGGCCAGTGAGAGATGGAGGGAGGGGGGGTGAGCGCCCCCGCGGTCCTTTTTTCGAACTTGGACGCGGTTGCGTCGGTTGCGGGGAGCGGAGGGGCCGTTCACGAGGCGCTCATGTTACGATGCCGGACGACCGCTGGCTCGCACGGCGCCGACGCGCCCTGGAAAACGAGAAAAGCGATGATTTTCGATTACTCGCACGAGTTGCGCGGCAGTGAAATAAAGGCGGGGATGGGCGGGTCGGTACGTACGGTCCGAGGTACGGGCCGCGGTACTTGGCGACTGTGTACCGCGGGGCCTTAATACGTAGGAAACCGTTCGTAAGCGTAATTAACGGATATCGTCGGGAAGAGACGAGGCAAGATAGCCTATAGAGCTTTCTTTTAAATTGTATGTAAATTATTTCAAGCTCGAAAATTATGTTAATATATATATATATATATATATATATATATATATATATATATATATATACAGGCATGCGTTATAAATCTATGAAAATTGCTTATTAATGACTTAGTAAGTACTAAATTAATAGTATTATAACAAGGATAGTATCTCAACTGTAGATAACGGCTTATTAATGAAAATTATTTACCTACATTTGACGCGTACTAGCAGATAATTACTAGGGTAGCTAATCATAACGCTAAAAACATCACGCGATAGGATAACGCATTATATGTAATCTTCTGCACCTATACATACTTTCGCAATAATCTTTTTTTCATGCTCTTTTTTTCCCTGGCTTTCATTGATATTACATGAACATTAAATACATCGATTCAATGAAACAATTTGTAAATAACATTCTTGTTTGTACAGAATAATCTCCATAAATTAACGTTCAACCGTGCCAAGTCAATACAATAATGTGCATCGTTAGTATATATCCATTCAATATTGTGATACGACCTAAAGCTAATTGCAGAGTAAACCTGAAATCTTTATCGACTACTCGTCTTATTTATATAAACTTTTTTTCGCCTACTAAATGAGCCTGCGTCGTTCTAATGACAGCAGATACCATTCAAATATATCGGACAATGGATTAAATGTAGCCGTACGTAAATGGCAAAGTATGCATATATAATATCGATTTCACAACGGTGTAATTATGAGCTTTAGAATTTCACGGAGTCATCTATTTATACATTGAAAATGCAGCTGAATAAATTTCATAAATTTTGATGATCCTAGACGATGGGGTTGATTGAATAACGAATTGAAACGTACATCATGGATATAGCTATAATTTAAAAATAGATCTCTGATTATATTATTTCAATTGCTAGTCTATTTGTAAGAAAATCTACGATTCTAAATGATCATTGATCGCTAAATCAGATCGAATAATGAGCATCTTTAAAATAAATTTCTTTAAATTACTACTTTAAATTATATCGAAAAGCAGTACTTTAAATTATACTTTGATTTTATTTCCCGATTCTCGGAGTAATTATTAATACTCCAAGTTGATACGCAATATGATAAATCGTTCATTCTCCGACCGAAGGTCGAATAGTCAACCCGTAACTGCCATGGAACAAGTGCGCACGGTTTTACTGCGTATGCAGCTGAAAACAACGACGGGCTTGTGCTTTTTTCCCCACATGAAAATGATGCCCCCCACCCCGGTGCTTTTCAAACAATATTAGTTCAAGGAGATCACGCGGTCCATTTGCGTCGCATCGAGCTATGAAAGACTTCTACAATACTTGTACTAAAGTGTAGCTTAAATACAAGCTCTACAAACATCTAAGAGTAGCTCTTTCAACGTATTTTAACGCCCGTCTACTTAGACTAAGCCTGTACACACTAACTCTTCATCGAGCTGTAGTTGTAAAACTATAGTTAAAAAAAAAAACAAAAAGAAGAAGCAGCCAACAACTCCTCTACCGAAAGCAAATTCAAAATTAACGAACTTCCCACGTCGTGCATAAGTACACATAAAATTTCAGATCATCCATACAATACTTAATAGTTATACCTCGGTCGGATGATACAAATCAAACTGCAGCCGACAGTTTTAGCGCATTATTAATACATGGATAACCATAGAATTTGGAATATAAAACTTAAGACAATGAAATCAAAGTGAATTTCGTTAGTGGAAGGACTGCCGGCTTGAAACACAAGACGCTACACACATACGTCATGGGGAATACAATTTTTGGTGACGATTGACAATCAGAACATCCGTCACTAACAAAATTCATTTTAATTTTAAAATTTTAGATTTTGCATTTCAGATCCTTCAGGGACTATATATATGCAAGATCATGAAGCCGTAATCCGTTTGCGTGCCCATGCGGACGGAAGGGCACACCATACGGTAGCGCCGCAGCAGCAACAGCAGCACCAGCTGACCGAGAAAAGACTCTCCGTTGCTCGCGGGCACTTTCATTTCGCAAGGACATCATATATATATATATATATATATATATATATATATATATATATATGAGAGAGGGCGAGCAGAGACACCGTGGACGGCCTCAGAGCTCGCGGGAATATACGTTATTTCGCAATGGGAAAGGAGCTCTGAGCGAGCTCAGCCAATGAACCTGCGCGAGTTTAAACAGCGCGCGTGAGTGGTAGATGTGTTTGTGCCTGCGTGGTTATGTGTGCGCCTGTCCCTCTCTTTCTTTCGCTCTCTCTCTCTCTCTCTCTCTCTCTCTCTCTCCGTGGGTGCGAGCGTGCATCGGCCTATGCGGGCACACAGTCCGCGATACTCTCGAAAGATATTGTCAACCGCAAAGAATAAATGTAAAGTGAACGTCGACCATGCAGATATACGTATAGCTGTAACACCTTCTCTCCGTCTAACGTTATACCCAACAGCTTCGTCTATATAGTCCCAACGATGATGTTCAGCCGATCACACTTTTGCACACTGTGTATAAAAACGCGCGAAAAAAAACGTTTCTCACATTTCTTTGCGGGGGGGGGGCAAGATTTTCCCGCTCGGCGAAGTTCCGGAAGCGTTTCTCTGTCCCATCGCACTAGCACGAAAATGAATTATAAATTTTAGTACTCCATGAATATTATATTATATATATATATATATATATATATATATATATATATATATATATATATATACATGTATGTATATATGTCGGTGGCTTGTATTCTTACTATTACCTTTAAAGAAAAAAGAAACATGTTTTAAAATTAAAATTCTAATTATCTAATACTCTGTCTATTTAAAATCATGCGTTACACGCTGCTTTTGCAAGAATTTGTGCAATATAATTCCGTTTCAAAGCTGAATTGTACAATGCTATTTTGTACAATGCCATCGATATGACAAATTTCATATAAAGCTTCGCTAAAACTACGTTGTATACGATTGTATGTCAGTAGATCGCTTAATAAAATATTATTTCAAATGTAGCTATGGGTGCGTAGCTTGATCGTGCATAGAGGACTAGCATACGATGTCGAGTTGTATCCGGGCCACTTCATTCGTTCAGGCATACCTGAAAATCGTACAATAGTCCTATAGGTAATATTCTAGTAACATAAGATGAAACGTTCTACTGTGATAGAATCATATATTGCATTAATTTTTTTATATTAATTTTTTAAATTAATTTGACATTTTATGCGATTTGCTGTTTAAATGGAGCATATACATATATATATATATATATATATATATATATATATATATATGTATATAGAGAGAGAGAGAGAGAGAGAGAGAGAGAGAGAGAGAGAGTGAGGTGAAGAGAGGGGGGAAAGAGAAAATGAGTGAGTGAGTTGACACCCGTATATTTAAAACAAACGCGTATATAATTCGAGATCTATTATGGCATTTATAAACGTACGCCTCGCTGTTATAAGACATATGTGCACACTTATTCGAGTCTCTGTCATTCTTCGACGGACGTTGAACTTCGTGTATAATATATATATATATATATATATATATATATATATATATATATATATATATATCAAATGCATTCCCGATCGCTAATTCCATCGGCCCGATGTAGATATATATATATATATATATATATATATATATATATATATATATATGTATATATGGCTTTCGCAACTATCGTGTCGTACGCGCGTGCGCGCGCAGACGTTAATTTACATTGTGCGAGAACGAGCGACATTCGAAAGGAAATTAAGTGGCTGTACGGGTGAGTTAATTTCACCGCAGACCGCCATAAATTTTATTCGCACTTTTGTTCCTGTCCAGTGTCCAGCTGGATATATACCCCAACCTACGCTCGGCAATGCGCGGTGAGGGGGAGGGAAAAATATCTCTTTTTACGATTTTTTTTTCATTTTTTTTTTTTTTAAGAAAAAACTTCTCATCCCATTATTATACCTGCCACTGTCTATCCGATTAGCTCCCACAACTTTCTCCTCCGCCCCCTTCCCAATCCGATCCATGTCGCCTCGCTGAAGAGGCCGTATACGTATATACATTTATATTACTCCGGATGACTCTAGCCAACCATCCGTCTATATATATATATATATATATATATATATATATATATATATACCCTCGCGTCGCGTCTCGTCGTTGTCGTCGCGCGCGAGCGCCCCAATTAAGTGTCCCCATGGCAGTATCGAGCCTGGCCGCGCACGCGCCCGTGTAGAGCCCGATCTTGCTCAACTGACAAATTGGGCGTCGTGGAAAGAGGGTAGGGGCGACGGGAGGGCGAGGGGGTCGGCGGGGGGGGGGCTCGTTATTAACGCAAGTCATACGCGCGCGCGCGCATATAGGGCTATATCTGCGGTTCGGCTCCATAGAAGATTTATGATGGCCGTCCGCGCGGGCCCGGGATACGTATATACCGCGCACTTACACTACATCCCCGTAGTTGCCTGTTATTAACACCGGGGCTTATCGCACCCCCCCCCCCGCTGTATTCGCGGGGCTGGGCGCGTAATGCTGTGGGGCTGTGCGAAGGGTGAGAGAGAGAAAGAGAGAGAGAGTGAGAGGCACAACACCTTCTCGTCTTGAATTTAATAATTATATAGCTATTATTGCACGATCGTAAAATCTTTTATAGTCGTTTCACGTCGCGAGGTTGTTAAAAATGGTCGAGTGACGATTTTAGTTAGGCAAAGTTTTATTTATGACCAGCACCGGGCGTATTATGAAAGATTTAGACGTCCTACGGCATTCGCAATCATTGCGATCTTTGATAGCGTAAGCGATGTTACAGTTCGATTTCCCGACCAATTCCAAACTTTATCGGGGGTGGCTGTATTAAAATTTTTTTTATCGCAACGCTTTTGTGTACCTGCGTGTATAATCGTTACTGAGAAACATGATTCTGTGAATTGCATAGGCAAGCCAACGAGTTATGATCGATTTTGTAACAGGAACTAGGGTATACTCGTTTAAAGGATATCTGTGTGGTGAGTCCGAATCCGATACCTCAGAATCCGTCTAAGATTCAGGTTCTCCAGATATATATATATATATATATATATATATATATATATTCCCGTACTAGAGAAAAACATAGTTTTCATCTATAATTTTTTTCAACTTGTAACGTTATCTCGCAAAAACTAATAAGAATGCTTTAGAAAATGCTGACGAGTATATTGAAATAACTGTTTTATTGTTTTACTTTCATCGAGATCTACAGTAATTTTTGTCCCAAGATACGTTTATGAATTTAGAATTTTATAGGCACGGCGTTTTCTAGGTAAATAGATGTGATACTCATGCGCGCTTGGATTTGGCGAGATTATGGTCTTCATTTGACATTGGATTAAACTGCAGAAGCGTGAGATTTTTTATCGTCATTATCGTTAAAATGACCGAATTTCTGAAGTACGTCAATTAAGACAATTCGTATAGTTTACGGGAGCTTGTGTTCGTGATACGTAATTGAAAGTCAAATTTCAAAATATTATATGTTCATAAAGAACAAAAGATAAAATAAATTCGAGGTTATTTAAAAGAGGATGGATACGTACGTTAAATGGACTTACCAATTGTGTGGCTAAAAGTTATACCAAAAAAAAAATATATATATATATATATACTTTTAAATTAGAACGCAGTTCTAATAGTTCTCTAGTAGTTCTCTAATAATTCTCTAGTAGTTCCTGAGGATGAAACGTAGCGGTTCGAAACGTCGGACAGGAAGATGGTCCTAAATTTAAGGCGGTGGGGGCAGTCAGATTTATTTCTGATTCTACGGGGGTGATCATAGACAAGGATAGTCTGACTCTCATTATTTTAACTAATATATGATATTATAAAGACTATAAGACCGATAAAAATATTTATTAATTTAAATTAGAATACGACAGAAAACACAATGTAGAAAAATAATTTTCAGACCATATTTAAACTTGGGCCATTAATGTCATTCAAGAAAATAAACTGCAATGTCGATCGTTTTCAACTTACATATTTGCGTATAATTACGGCATTTGAAAAAAGTCTAATATATATATATATATATATATATATATATATATATATATATATATATATATGGTTTGTTAGTTATACCAATTATTGCTTATTGAAATTTCTAAAAAGCAAACGTGAGAATAAATGCAACTTACTGCTAATAACAATTCGATAAAAATTAATAGATGATGGTATTGAGGGGAAAAGAGCTTTCGAAAGCACAGATAGAAATTCCATTTCTTGTCGCGTTTCGCACAAAAAGGTGCGAAACTCTGCCGACAGCTCCGGCGAGTCCAATTTAGTCCGAGAGAAAAAAAACCGAGCAATTACTGCAAATGCTTCAAAATTTTCAAATCATAATTAACCATTGCTAAATCGATATCCCTTATCCGCAGACTCCGATTGCTCCCTGGGAACGAGTAGAACTGCTCTCCCCCTCACTCCTCCCTCTCTCACTTTCTCTATCTAGCTATGTATCTCTCTCTCACTCTCTCTCTCTCTCCTCTCTCTCTCTCTCTCTCGCTCTCTCTCGCTTGTTAACTCACTCCGCTTGCTAGAAACTAAATTAAAAATTCGTACCAACTGTGCAGAAGCAGTAGGTAGTGCGGGCTCCTATGTTCATTATCCACAAAAGGAAATCTCGCATTAATAAAGCCCTATGAGCCTTCTAAACCTCCTCTCTCTCTCTCTCTCTCTCTCTCCTCTCTCTCTCTCTCTCTCTCTCTCTCTCTCTCTCTCTCTCTATCTCTCACTCCTTCACTCGACCATCTATACTTCTTTATTTCCTTTTATACACATACACACACATGAAGGCAGCGAGCTATATAAGACGCGCAACGTTCGCTCGCGCTGCAATTAATTGGCGAATATACCGCGATAGGCTCTCGGGTGGCCTTGTCGTGTAGTCTAATTATCGCACTCGCATTTATTAGAACGAATCCACATAGGGCTTATATATATAT
>JACCIC010000201.1:277500-375000 GCA_018907035.1 Sycobia sp. Sy_11
TATTTTTGCTATCATAAAATAAATTCAAAACTGTGCGCGAAGCCGCTTCCCCTCAGCGATACCTTACTTCAGATACTGCTCAAGCGACGCGTCGCTGAAACCTTACTTAATTACTTATCAGCATCCACCTCGCAAACCATCCCCCTCCAACCTGCCCATTCGCGACGCGCGCGTCCCGTTGCAGCGGCCGTCCGAAAAACGACGAGGCCGACGAGCCGCTACGTCTTAATAAAAAAAAAAAAAAAAAAAGAAAGAAAAAATAAAATTAATTGAACGAATGCCTGTCGACCGACCGCCCCTCCCCTCCTCAACCCCACCTTAACCACCACCTCGTAATTCCCACCAAACATCTCTCGCGAGCGATTTAAATCCTGGTCCAGCCGCGGCCCGGCGCTGCTCGTACAACGCGAGAGAGGAGGACAGAGAGGATGAGAGTGTGTGTGTGTGAGAGAGAGAGAGAGAGAGAGAGCCTACGGAATGCCGTTCTGCGGGCTCGCCGCCGCGCCGTCCGGCTCTTAACGGTACCGACGCGCGCCAGCGTCAGCGGCAGAGCGCCAGCCGGCCGCTCCGTATGGGCCCCTCGTCGCGGTGCCGGGAGCGCGAGCGCACCTGATACGCGCGCCGCCTCGAGCGCCAGAGCGACCTTTGCATCGCGCGAGGTTGGCGGGAGGCGGGGGAGGGGGGAGGGAGAGGTGGGCGAGGCGGAGAAAAGCCGAATGAGAGTAGTCCTTATCTCGATATAGCCGCAACGGCCCGTCGTCCGTTCGGCTGGGAAGGACGTGGCGCGAAAGTTTCGCACCGCGCCAACGCCCCGCCCCACCCGTCCGCGAAATGAAATCGAGAAAGATCCTGCACGAGGAGGGTACTTGTTCCCCTCCCCCCCACTCTAGAATTCTTCAATTTCCGGTTGTGTAACTGGTTTTTATTTCTCCGGCGCATTTCGGCAAAGTTATTAATTGTCCGCCGGTGTATTTTTCACAATCTTTGTCGTTCATACATGTTAATCCATTCATTAATACGGCATTAATTTACGTTGGAGCTGTTTTTATATGAAAATCTGTCTTCGCGATCTCTCTATAATGGTCTTCCAAGTACAATTTTTCCTCGATTGTTTCGTTTTCTTTTATATATATATATATATACACTTTTTCGTTTCGAGTTTCGAGTTTCGAGTTTCGAGTTTTCTTTTTTTTTCATGGGAATAACTTTTCCAAATACTAATTTCGAAATCAATGTATAAAATTTAGATCATTCTATTTCGCAAGTGAAACAATTTACTTAAAATTCAATACATCAGTTACAATGAATTGTTAAAAAAGATCAAGCCACTGAAGTGTAAACGTGAACGTAATGAACTTCTTAGCAAATTGAAATTTTACAATATAACATTTTGTAAAAATAATCATTTTCGACTAATACATCGTAAATGATTGAAATAGAATAATAATGTCTAATAAGATCCATGTGTAATCTGTATCGTCCAGTCAATTTGTATGGAATACATACATCTGTTACATTAGTTTGAATAATTGTGTAAGTCGAGCATGTGAATCATGCGAGGGTTTTAAAGAATACGACCTTGGATTCACCTTGAAATAAAACTACTACAAATTCGGGTCAAAGTCAGAACGGAACATACAAGGAAATATACTCAGGTCTGTACAATCCACACGTACAATAATTTGATAACTAAATGTTTCAAAAAATAACATTGTTTTCCATAGACTGGTGTAACTAATACACACATACACACATATATCTATATATATATATCTATATATATATATATATATATATATATATATATATATATTTATAAAGTTAGTCTAAGCATATATGTACTAATCTCATTCCTAAGTCTGAAAAATTTCCCAAATCCAAATACATTATTTTATATCCTTTGAAATTTAAAAGAAAAATATGTATAGTATGATAAATATACATGGATTTATGACACGTCGGGTATTAGGGACAGCTTTGAACTATGACTAATTACCTGATTTATCAGTCGCGTTACACAGAACGCCTAGATATATATATATATATATATATATATATATATATATATATATGTACATTTTTTTTGTACAAGGCAATGAACTCATTCTGTGACACCGAAAAAATTCCGTAAACATTTCTTGTAAATTATATCACTGAAAGTTTCGAAACGATGGGAAATGGAACTCGTGGGTAATTTCATCTTGGTAAGCAAAGTTCCATGCACTTAAATTTAAACACGCGCGCGCGCGCGATTTAGAAAAAAGGCCGAAGTTCTAAATATTTCTATTTGCATTGGGGGCAATCACAGAACTTTGCTTAATAGAAAATTAAATCCAATCCTTTGCTTAAAATAAAAACTAATTGTCATTAGCGTAAATTCTACATATATATCTTGCCATTCTAATAAAATAAAAATAAAAAAACCCAGATAATTATCAATCAGTTAGCCTTTATCCAGCCTAACTCGTCTTCATGTCGAGACCGTCGCATATTCATTCATATCAGCGAAACAAAAAAAAAAATACTAAGGAACAATAAATCTCAAACTATTGGCTTTCGCAAAGACAAAAAAAAAAGAAAAAAAAATTAATCAAATTCAGATCTAAGCGCGTCTACTATCCAACGATGCACCGAGTCCATGTTATTATAAACCGTACGCGCGCATACGAGCATTTATTTCCTGTACTTATAATTCCTCGCTAATTACGTAGTTCCTTTTCTTTCTTTCGTTCTTTCTTTTTTTTTTTTTTTTTTTTTTTTCATTCGAGCGCTATTGCGCGCCGTGCAGCAAGGCGTAATAGATAAGTGCAGCGCGCGCAAAGTCGACGGCGCGTCAACCGCGACGCGGACGTCTCACTCCGCGGGTAGAGTGGATGTTTTATTTTTCTTTTCTTATTAATCCGGCATATTTTAGTTGAAATTATACGCCTGAGGCGCGTCTAAGCGAATCGAAGCCCCTCTCGCTCGCTCGAGGGGCGTCGGCGAAAATTCAGATTAGCCAGGATAAAGCTTATTATCGTTTTGTTGTTCTTAGCTCGATCTGTATACGTGCATGTATACATGAATATATATATATATATATATATATATATATATATATATATATATGCACACGTATACAAGAACTGTCAAGCGGCGAGATTACTTCTGCCTGGAAACTTTCCTTGCGCGCCACGGTTACACACACACACACACACACACACACACACACAAAGAGAGAGAGGCAGATCCAGCGTCTGATTTTCGTGGGAAAGAAAATATCGAGCGCGCCAAAATTAGAGACACCTGCGGATCGACACCGATAGCTTGGTGCGCCATTAAATAGGAAACAATTAAGTAGCAATGGAAATGGATGTGAAGTTTCAATTATAAATTATTATGCATATAAATATATATATATATATATATATATATATATATATATAAATGTATATACAGAATAGCGCAATAAGATAATATACATTATACGGTATTCAGATATCGGAGAAAAGGGGAGAGCCTCGGTTTGCCTTCATTTGCCTTCGTTTGCGCTCATTTTGCCTTCAGCAGTATTATGTTTTACTGAGGATTGTATTTCACGAGCATGCCATCCCTTGCACTTCGATTTTACGTTGTGAAATTACTTAATTGAAAAATATGGAATACAGGAAAAGTTGCTTTATATACCGGTATATATACGCAATTGCGCTCGGAAAAAGGTTGAAAATGTTTCTAAGTAAATGAAATGTTTGTTCGAAGATTCTGTAATAAATTATGTCTATAAAAATGACACAACGTCATTAAATGAAGTATGTTTCAATTTCCAAACACTATTATAATTACATATGTCGTATAATTATTAAACTCCATGTCTTCCCAATTATACAACAATTACACGAATAGTTATTATTTGAAATTTATTAATAATGAGTGCGAGTATTTTACGAGAAATTAATTGAAATACTTTTGGAAACAATCGGCCCATATATGAAATTTTGAAAAAATACAATTTTCGAGGATGAAACTTCACCAATACATATGAAAATAATACGAACGCCGCTTTCTATGTACACGAATTCGTTTCGCTCGACGCGCGTCGACGTCCCCATGAAAAATGTTTCGGAAGTCACGAAATTCATATAAGGAGAAAGAGCCCGAATCTCGGGGAAATACGTGATTTGAATAAAGTATAAATATATATATATATATATATATATATATATATATATATATATGTATGTATGTATGTATGTATGTATGTATGCATATAACACGTATTGGAAGCCGCAACCGTCGCGCGTATACATTATAAGCGAACCCGTCCTCGGAACTTTTTCACCTACAACACTTATGCTCGTGGTATTCATTACGAGCACGTTTGAGGAGAATGGGTGGGGGGAGAGAGAAAGAGAAACAAGAATCTCCTCTTTATGCGGCTCGAACTCACGTGCACTTCTTCGCTAATAGCGGTAAAATCGCGGAGAATCCGTTCTATCGGCACCGCGGCATATGTTTATCTATATAATGCGTGTATGTGTGTGTGCGCGCGCGCGCGCTTTTAATCGGGCCACCGCGATATGCGCGTATACAATTATTTATACGGCTCGCGGAATAGATGAAAAGCCGCGACAAATTGTTGCCGAGTGCGCGTGCGCGTACAATGGGTATGATAAACAAAAAAAAAAAAAAAATAACGACCGTTCCCGTTGCAAAAGCATTGGAAAAGGTTCGTAAAAATCTTGATTCTTGACCCTTTTGTACTACGCCGCTAATACCGTGGGTATTGTCCGATTTTTGTTTCAAAACACGATCACACACATACACACACATATGTATAAACCCGTGCACAAACAGAGGTGTGTCAAAAAGGACTCGTCGTCGCGTCTGCCGCACTCGTCTCGCGGCGACTGAATACAACCCGACGGACCGGCTGTCGATAGACACAACTATATAATAGACTCCGTCAACTTTCATTGACAAGCGTGCAAACGTATACGGGTACTTACGCCGCCTCCCTCCTCCCTTCTCTTCAGTTTCGTCTCTTTCGGTCACGTTAATTTTTCTTTTCCTTGTCGTATTCGTCCCTTGGCCCGACGCATAACGCGTATAAATATACCACCAGAAAATTCGCACAGTTTCAAAGAAACAAAAAAAGAAAGCAAAAGGAGAGAATAGCTTGTGAATTATTTGAAACTTCCGCGCGCGCCTATGCGATGCAAACGTGAGAAATTCGAGTTTCGCCGAATATACACAAGCTCGGCGTTTATGCTCGATGTCGTATACATGCGTAAATGTGTGTTGCGTGTGTGTGTGTGTGTGTCAAACTTCTATATATAACGATATTTGCAAAAGGCGCAGGAATCCGCGCGCGTGTCCGCGTATTTGCACACGCGCAAGCGGCAGGGTAAATTCAGCCGTAGAGGCGCTGCTCGAGCAGCCGCCAGCCAGGACGAGTCCGAAACAAACGAATGCGAACGTGTGTATATTCGTGGTATCCATATATGTATATGATGTACATACATCCGCAGGCCCTCGCGCCACTAGTCAGCGCAAAAGCCCGGCGCATTAACGATTAAAATATCAGATTTCCGGCTTTTTGGCCGTTTCTATAAATACTTAGCTTATTATGCTCGTTATTTGCAGTATATAATAGCGTGCGCATACTGCACGATCGGCTGTTAAAGCGAGGGCGGGGAGGGGGGCAGCGGGCTTTTCGCATTACTTATGTGTGCGCGCGCCCACATATAGATGCTGATAAAAGGATTTATTAATAGCCACGCCGCGAAATGTGATCTCGAATTACGATTAATTTTTATATTTCGCGCGTTAATGCCGTTGTTAACTACACTCGCAATGTCCTTGGAATAGCGTATAAAGTACACTTATATACGGGGTCGGCTCCGATATTTTACGGTATATTACTGTTTTTGCAATACATCGATTTTCGCTCGAGCAAAGAGACCCAGCAATTACCAATGCACTAAATCAATATTATTTTATGAATTGAGCAAACTGCATTTGCCGATATCGCAATGAGAAGCGGTAAGGAAAAAATGCCTTAAAACATATCGCACGTAATATTAGAGTTCGAGTTGGTCCATTACGTGTGTATATATATATATGGAACTTTGTAATTATATCGAAATAGAAAGTCCGCGAATGCGTGCGCGGCACTTGTTGAAGTAGCCGCAAAATGCATAATGAGGTATATCGGGTCAATTATGTAAATCTATATAATGCCGGGATCAACGGCCCGCGAGATTTTTCACGCTTTACTTTCCACGTGTGTAACGCGCCTGCCTGTGACGAAAGCGCAATAAAACGTGGTAGGAGGTTTGTAAAAAAAAAAAAAAAAAAAAAAAAAGTACCCCGTATTATCGGTGAGTCAATCGCTGTTCTCGCGATCGCACGACGGGGTTTAGAATTTTTCGCCCCAATCATTATCCATCGATGATGGATAATCGATATTAAAACGGCTGCACAAATCGCGCGCTCCGATCGTACGATCGCCGAACCGTGACACACGCAATTTTCGATTTGAAAAATAAATGAAAAAAAAAAAAAAAGAAGAAGAAGACGCGGACGCGCGCACAGAACAGTCGAACGTCCCATCCCCCTACGCTCGACACCTACTCTTCGACGTAGCTCGGGTCGTCCTCGCCCATCGTGTCGCCCGGCTTACCTCTCGGCCTCGCCCCGGCGGCTGGTCCTGCGTTCGCCAATCCAACGCACACGATCCTGGGGCACGTTCGCCTGGCGACGGGCACGCCTCCCTGCCCGCCGAGCACACACCGCGATCGAGCACAGCGGCGGGCGCGCCGACGAAATTTTCAGCAACGCGACTTCTCGGTAAATGACGGGAGGGAGAATAAAGGAAAGAACGAAAAACCGAGGAGAACTAATCCCGACTGCGCACTGTACTTGTATATTAATATAAACTCGTTATATATATATATATATATATATATATATATATATGTATATCTCTTTTTTCACTATATACAGTCCGCGTGAACGAATGCGCGGCGTCTCTCTAGCTGATTGACTCCGGCGCCCGATGCATAAGTGCACGGGCACATGTACGTATCCGCGACTGTGCGTGCAAACGGAACGACGAGATCACCTATGACTCCGTACACGTGGAAGCGCGCGAAGCGACTGGCGCGCTCGGCCGATCCGGCCGGCGATACGCCGCGGGCGGCGGCGGCGGCGGTGGCGGCGGCGGCGAGCGCGAGCTGGAGCCGGAGCTGGAGCGCGCGCATGCATGAGAGAGAGAGAGAGAGAGAGAGAGAGAGGAGCGAGAGACTTTCTTCACCCGACGTATATATAGCGCGGGGCGCAGAGCGGCGGCCCCGAGCTGGAGATCGACACGGCCCGCTTTCCATCGAGAGTTGGAGGCGCGACTATTGAGAGGCGATTATATATATATATATATATATATATATATTATAGATTTGCGCCTCTATCCAGCCACCTAGAGCTGAGCGGTGAGCTTATAATGTTGTCAGGAGGATACTCGTGTATTTGTGTCTGTTTATGTGTGTCTGTGTGTGCCTAATTCGAGAAGAGTACATATATATATATATATATATATATATATATATATATATATATGTACTTTTGCGCGGACAGGTGTACTTGTATATATCCCGGGTTCGATCGGCTGTGCGGTAAGCTACTCGCTGGATTCGAAGATACGAGAGGCTATTAGGAAGAGTAAAAAGGAGGATATATGGTGATAGAAAGAGGTAAAGAGAGAACCCATGAATATATGCGATTGAAAACGCTGCATCTATAGAACTCGCAATATGAATCGAATAAAAATATTATCCCTTCTTATTAAATGATTCATGAAAAGAGAAAATATTTTATATATAAAATATTCTAGTGAATATTATCAATCCTCATAATTAGAAATTATTCTTATACATTGATTTATTTATTTATTTTACTTAATGCACATTCATCGTTTCACAACAGTTTCTCGAAAACATATCTATTATAGTTGTAAAGTATAATTATACTAATTAATATAAATGAATAGAATTTAATCAGTTCGAAAACCAAAAGTAACAAATATAAAGACTAATGTAATATAAACAGCAATGTAACAAATGTAAACTAATGTAATTAGTGAATACACCATAAATATTGCAACTAGTCCATTTAAAAGAGGCCCATGTGTAGCAGTAACAGTGTTAAAAAGAATGCATTTCTGAGCCCTTCTTAACAAATACTTAACGTAAAAATAGCCAATGGAACTTTTCTGATATTGACACAGATTTACTTGTGTAAGGTGGCCATATTATCGAAGCGTAAGATAGTGTGCAAGAAACCGGCAATTTCTAAAATTAAATAATTGATAAATAACTGGATAATTTGACAAATCCTTAGTCAGATAAAGAATAACATTTGTGTGTGAACTCGAAATCGAAAACTAAATGTTTTTAGTTGGATGTACATTTTTTTATATTTCTACTTATAACAGAAAGTTTGCCGCAACGTAATTATCGTTGTTAAAACTAGAACATTGCCTTCAAAAAAAAAAAAATCCATTTGACTTGATTTGAATAGAATCTATTTGCTTTCCCAAAAGATTTGTATAACAAGATTAAATCCTACACATTATACACACACACACACATATATATATATATATATATATATATATATATATATCACATTAAAAACATTGCTGTTTTACAAAATTTTTCTAGTTATCTTATCTTACTTATATGTTATCAAAGCTTTTTTTTCCTTTAAAGTTTTCTTTCTAAAGTTTAAGTAGAAAAATATATATTGCGAGTTATATTACAGGGTTATACACACACACGCGCGCGCGCGCACACACACACACACACATTTATAAATGAAAGAAGTGTCGCATTTTTTGTATACGCTGCACTTGCAGTAATGAAAATTGCGCAGTTTTTTAATTTCAAAATTCTGTTTCTCTCTATCTCTCTCTATCCCTTTATTTTCTTTTTTACTTTTACGCATCAAAAAATATATAACACCCCGTTTATTTTAGTTTGAAAAAAGCAAAGAAATTATTTTTATACGCGTACTTGTGATAATAGGCATGTAAATAAATTTTCTAGTTTTAACTACTATTAGTGAATGATAAGAAAGTCTCGTTTGCTTTAATTGCAGTAATTGCGCGTATTGTACCGTTGAATATGGTGCATGCTATGAACGTAACGTGGAAAGAAAAAAAGGAGGAAATGAGTACTTTAAATGCAAAATGGAAGATAATTTATGATTTATTCATTACTGATCGACAATTTCATAAATCTGTATTTCGTGATAACTACACATCAATAATGCGTCTGAATTTTTCTTTGAAATTCCAAAGAAAGATCGAATAGAAATACTTCTTTCGTAAAATAACAGGATGTTTTTATATTATTACTTGGTCATTATTAGATATATATGTCTATAGGTATTCTATTAAAACATTCCTGACGGTAAAGCCGCAATATCAGTGAAACGATCCTTCTCCTTTCTAATGTAGAATACGCCGGTCACTCCGTCGCGCGTACAAGATTATTTTATATCTCTGTATGAAGTAAAATTCTATTTCTAATACACATTTATATATGTAACCATGATATATGAATATTCCATTTCGAACATTCAATGCGCTTTCTTCCCCATATTTTTAACAATTGACATAGATTTTCACCCTGATTACTCACATTTTGTGCGTAATCATTAATAAGACCTCATTTATCAACCATTTATCTAAAGATATAAAGTACGCGCCAAATAATTCAAATTTCGAATTTTCCAAATAAATATCACGTATAAAGCGAAAATATTTTCATTAAAGAAAATGTAATAAAGACCATCATGACCTTGGTAAAAGGCCAAAAGTCATATGCCATAATAGCCGTTGTAGATGGAGGAGGAGAGGGGGGGGGGTGCGAATCGTCCCAAAACGTCGTCGTATCCAGCGCATCATCATCAGGAAATAGCAAATCACCACCCCGCGAAACTGTCGCGCATTGTGTGTGTATATATATATATATATATATATATATATATATATATATATATATATCAGCTATATAAAAGCGACGCGACACTGCGAATGTCTCTCTCTCTCTCTCTCTCTCTCTCTCTCATTCGCGGAAAAGGAGGATGAGCGTCCCCGGCGACGCCGACGCTCGATTTCCCCGAGTAGAGAAAGAAGAAGACGTTGGGACGGAGAGACATTAAAGAATTCTGGCCCCTCCCCTGCTTTTATCATGATAATTCCCCGCGAGCTCTTTGCATTCGGGCAAATTTTATCGGCGCCGCCTTTATAGAGCTCGATGCTGACGGGCGACCCGGCCGTGTCTCGATAGATAAATATTATATATATATATATATATATATATATATATATATATACATGTAGAGCATCTTGATACACAGACGTGTATGCGCGCCTGTGTCTATATACTCGTTCTTCCCGCTCGCGTCCTCCTGTTTACATAACGAATCCCGCGAGGACTTTTCATTACACTCCATTATATTTCCCGGTTCAGGGCTCCGCTCGATTTTTACCATTTATCGTTGTCCGCGCGCTCTCGTCTACGTCGTCGGCGCGGCCCCGCCACGGTGAATAACCCGAGGTTTACGAATTTCATACCCCGGACGCTCTTGTAAATTTAATTTTTTCAGAAGTCCGTTTCATTAACGTAATTCTACGGTTGTTCACGATGTTACATTTTTTTTTAATTATCGAATTTATAGTTTACCGTTACAGTGTGTAGGAAAGAAAGACTTACGCGTTTATTTAAGAAGTTCCAAAAATTCTCTTTTGCCGTGGTGATCGAGGGGCGGCTTTTGGTTATTCCCCCTATATTGGGACATTAAGGTGGTTCTAGCTATCAGGTCATGCTTAACTAGCATAGAATATAGATGGTTATATTTTTTTCATTTTTAATTTAATTCAATTGTTATTTTATTTTTTAGTTCCATTGCAAGATGGACAGTCTAACAATCATTATCTTAGTATAGTATGTTTGTATTTGTATTGTATAAAGGCTGCGAGAACGATAATAATATCTATTAATGTGAAAAAAGGCGCTTGTTAATAAAACTGTATCCAAGAATAAAGCATGTAGAGTCATAAAAGTGGAACAGAACGTTCAAATGATGAATTCGATCCAGATTGAGCGAAACAACTGGAATGATAACCGAAATGAGTCCTGTAAAGTTTCCCCTTTCTCTTTCAAGGACATTCTGCCTTCTTACTTCGAAATTAGAATAATTTCGTTCGAATTGAATTGCATGCATTGCGCAGTCGGTTGGATTAATTTAACAAAAAAATTTCCTACATTTGACCGCGAACAAGAGGAAAGAATAAATCATATTTCGAGCGAAAGAAGCTTCAATGGCCACATCATGTTCGTAAATGTGAAATTTCCTAGTCAACGTCGATTGAAATTCGGCTCGAAATTTCCTTAGGTTAGCATAAACCGTCAATTATTTGCTAATACCTTCTAGTTCGCTAATACATTAGAATCTTTAGCTGTGTAAGCGTAAATTCATTTGAAGTTTTCTGCCTGACATACTATTTTTACTACAGATCCGGAATCAATAGTAATAAAAAATACCTATAATAGTACAATTATGAGTAAAAAGTATTTCTATAAAAAACTGTTTATATATAATAACCTGTGTGTATATATGTGTGTGTCAATATATGTATATATGTATGTGTGTGTGTGTGTGTGTATATATATATAGGTTATTAACTTTAAACCTCATGACGAATCGCACGAAAGAGAAAAATGAAGATACGACTTTGTTTATGATTGCTGCACATTGCACTGTCGATACATCCTAATTAACGGTACCTGGTGATATACGGCTTTGTTAATATGATTGAAATAAAAATATTTGAAAAGTTTTATCTGTATTAGTGAAATCAAGCACTTAAGCCATTGAAATTTTCCATCAATTTGAAACTTCTATATTCATAAAATAATAGAAATCGATTTTCCGACTTCCTAGTAGCGCTCTGCCACTGTTTGCCCAGATCCGGCATTTCGTACGTTTAGCTTCTACGTAAGACAAAAATAAATAAGGCTGGAACAAGGAGAAAACCTTGACATTACTTACATATATATATCAGAAATGGCACGAGGCTCGATATGGAGCGGGGCGGAGGAGCGTCTGCATTTTATTACAGATTATCGGATCACCCCCGATTGCGGACACACACGCGCGCGCGCACACACACACACCCATACACAGATACATATACATATATATATGTATATACATATAGATATATGCATAGGTTCTCTACCTGGAATTGCACTTCTCTTTGCGAGAGATTTTTATATCTGAATCCGTGTCTTGTTTTTATCTATACGCGCGAAAAATGAGTCACTCTGTAGGTATAATATACTATATATCCACTATCAATTCGTTCCTTGGACATTATCCGACTAATGTATAATCATATATATGCGAGCGGTCGCTATAATTACATGGTGTACAGACGGATACATGCAGCTGTCAGCGTGATATTATCTCCTTAAGGAGTTGGCCAGCGAATGAAATAATCAGTATGGATATATATATATATATATATATATATATATATATTGAGGCGAGAAAAAGTGCAAGGTTCTTGCTATTTTTTTCGCGGAAGACTGTTCAACGCTTGCAATCCCAGTTTTTTCATTATACTTTTAATAGTATCGTTTAAGATTGTAATTAATGATTTAGTCTCTTTTTTTCATCAGTCATATATGTACACACACACACGCACATATCGCTCAACTATATCATTATTAGTACGTTGGTAGATCATATTTATCCTATATCTTTCTTGACTTACATATATATATATAAATTATATATATGTAATTTTAATCTGTCTTACTTTTATCTTAAATTATTAAGCGCGGGTTCCCGCTTGCTGAGTATTTTATAATGTCTCTAATTGTGTTTTTTGACTATAAAGATAAAGTAAATTTAGAAGATACTTCATATATATATAATATGAGTCTTCCTCCTAATGATAATTTTTTTTTAATTTTCTTTACGCGTCACTCTACATGGCAGATCCTCGAACAATCCGAATCAGTAATTTTTGAACAATTATCGAACAAATAAATGTAATGCGCGCGTATCTTTATACCTAAAAATGTATTGCTGTCGGAAAAGCGATCTTTATAAAATCTCATTTACATATCTTTTATGCAAATGTGCTTAGACTATTTCTTTTTTATTTTTATACGTATAAGACTTTATTCTCAGGATTTTATATTTAAGTTTAATAGATTATATAGTTGATAACAGCTTCTAATGGCGATAACCTTACGCAACATTGTTCGAAATCACGAAGTACAAATGTGGATTCTGCACTGAGCAAAATTTTTCTAGTAAAAATTATAAAACTGTCCACTAATTAGATCACAAACTGATGAAATTTTTCATAATTCCTGCAAGAGGCAGAGTAAAAATTTGCAAATAATTTAGATAAATTTATTCAAAACTACGATAATTTGGTCAGTCTGTGATATTATTACTGGATAGTTTTGTAGTTTTCACTAGAAAATTTTTCTCCGTATATTCTGTCACTGTGTCGAGTGACTTTAATATGTTCATTCATTCTCCAAGCAAAAACATTTATTAAAATATCTAAAAAATCCGATATACAATATCAATACCAACGACTAAAATCACTTGGAATTTATTATTAATAATTAATGAAGCTAACCATTAGACAGGCATGAAGGCTTAGTGTAATATTTCGTTTAGATACCACATGGATTCATAAACATCATATTCGCAAGTGGTAACAGGCGTGCTGGGACAGACATGTAATAGCCAAAGCCTATTTACGATATAATGAAGGCTTTAGCTTATAGATTATAAGAAGATAAGTAAAGTAAAAAAACTTATGATATTCACTATTATACGCGCTAAGCTAATAAAGAAATATTGCTAAGTCAACATAAAACGTGTAAAATGCCACAGACGGACAAAACCAGACGATTTATGACTAAAAAACTAGGACCGCAGTAGATCTAAGAAGTACATTAAGCTATTTTTATATGCTACTATTATTTATATTAGAATTAAATAAAGCGAATGAAATTTTCATATGCTGTTATTAAATTATTTTTACCGTATTGTCTGCTGCGACTATTAGTCGGGGTCTCTTTTGTTCTCACAATTTCTGAAAACAATCGTAATTTATTTTGAAATTCTTCGCTTCTAATATCTGTGCATAAGTAAAGTAAATCAAAGCACATGCACACACACCTATAAAGTAAATTATATTTTTCACTCATATGCTCTTTTAACCTATTTTATAATAGTAGTTTTTCAGACATTTGGCCAACGTACGTACATTGTCGCCTAACGCCCATCTCCGAGTATACGTAAAAACCCGCAAAAAAAAAGAAATAAATGAACTCATGCAGATAATACGGGTCTTGAAATGAAATTACATTTTTCATGGCGTCTCCAATTAATTATATTATATATATATATATATATATATATATATATATATATATATATGCAACAGTCCTATCCAGTTATATAGAAGTAATAATAATAATCCAGGCGTGCAGACACCTACGGAAATATACCTGCCATAAATTTGTCCTCGGTACATATAAACAGATATATATATATATATATATATATATATATATATATATATATATATATACTCATGCTCCCTATCTTCGCTCTTTCCTCGGTTACTTGTTTTTTCTCGTCCTCTCGCTCCTGGCTGGATCGCCAGCACTACGTAATATATATATATTCATATCTCATCTTATTTTCGTGCGAGGCTCCGTTATCGGCGACGAGCCGGAAGAGCTCTCTTATTCTCCCTCAGTCTCTCTCATTCTCGCATACATATGTTCATAGACACACGGATCAACCTTGATATCCCGGCCATTGGCGCGCGGGTCTCTCGCGCATTCCGCGAGATCTCCGCGAGAAATCGTCCTCTATCACCTGCGCCGCCGTTCGCCTCGCGCAGTTCGACGAGGCGCTTTAACGGATAGAGAGAGCGAGAGAGATAAAGAAAGAAAGCGCGAAAGAAAGAGAGGGAGGCCCACCATAGCCTCGCGATGCGGCACATATCGCGCGCCTTCGACGATCTCCTGGCGCGCTCGGCTGTTTGTCTCGGACTATCCCGCTTTAATGTTTCTTTTTTTATCCTATATACATATATATATGCGCGCGCGCGCGCAATTTCCCGTCGCGGCAGCTCAACGCCGTGTTACATATCGAGGTGAGCGACCGACTGACGCGCCCTGACTGTGTGCGCGTGGAATCCACGTGTGTATATATATATATATATATATATATATATATATATATATGCGCACCCATGTATATAGATATGCAAATGTCGTCTGCATAATTACTCAATGTAAATTCATTTTGCCTATGTATATGGATGCTGAAGAAGTAGGCATGAATCGCTATAGGTTACGAGGCAATGAATGTTTCCTTTTTGTGCCATTGTCAGTTCTCATCATTACGCGCCGACCTTACGGCCACAGATATGCAAATTCAGGATCTTTCGTACAATCGCGCTTACGAGTGTACACATGAAGAAGTTTGTAAAATGAATAATTATTTTATTGCACGTTCGAGTTTCAACTTGTACAAGGAAAAAAAACATTTCCAGTAACAAATACAATAGCACTCGGTAATCTAATCGTAGATTGTAAAAAAATCTTAAATAACTGCTATATTGTTCTAGCGCAGTTAGTTAACGTACAATGAACAAGTTATCATTGACCTTGTAAAAATTATTAGGACTTACGGTAACTTTTTGGAGTTTTTCCAATTTCTGATTAGATTACCGAGCACTAGAAATTTCGCAACTGGTAATTTTTTCTGCCAACATTTGTTATCAAATTTACGTCGAAGCATGTATATGTAGTTTTCATTTTTCTTAACCTCCCCTAAATACCTTGAATTCTATCTATGACCTTTAAAAATACAAACATATGTACTTTGAAAATCTCGTCCAATAAAGAGTTTTACACACACACACACACACACACACACACACACACACGTAATACATCACATTTTATTTTGAACAAAAAATAAAACTTATTACTTGGCAACGGATTCGGCGGCACGCGGGCGTATCAGGAAAACAATGCGTCTTTTCATTAAATGTACACCTTGCTGCCGCGCTTTCGTTATTACGAACGTACACGCGCGCACGAGTGCGGCTGCAACCCCTGCAACATGTTTCTATATATATATATATATATAGTTACAATTTACGCATGTGTCCCCTGCGACGCGTAGTCTCATTGTTTTATAGTCCAACGCGTACATTATATATATATATATATATATATATATATATATATATATATATATATATGAGTTTCGCGCTCTTGAAAATCCGCGAATTATACGATTGTCGCGAGATTAACGAGAGGCGCCTTGTGTTACGCATACACAAACTTATTACATTATTTGCCGCTGAGAATGCCGTGCTTTACGACCGGATATATAATTTTGGTCCTGTATGTATAACTGCAATTATATGCAGAAGCTAATATATATATATATATATATATATATATATATATATATATAACGGAAAACCGTTCTATATCAGATATATGTGGATAATTTGTAACTATACTATACTCTTCAAAAGGCATCTTCAAAATTGATTGAATTTTCAATATGAAGAAATTTCATTTATCTAAATAATCTTCTAGTTTCACTAACACGGCAGTTATTTTTTCTAAACTGACAAAGAGTTCTATATTCCTATATATAGTTATATACTTCGTTGATGAATCCCATCAAAAATGCGTCCTGTAAAGTTCCAGGACATAAGGCTATAATAAACAATTTTCCCCAATGAAATTCGACAATATCGCTTAGTCAGAGAAATAATTAAAGAGTTTTAATGAAAACTCTTAATTCCTTCGCCGGATCCGGTGAATAAATATCAATTCAAACAAAACAAAAATCTATATAATTAATCCACGTCTGTAAATGCGAATAGTTTCTTAGTTCATTGTTAATTGAAGTTCGTGCGATTTTACGCGCATAATTAGTCTAGACGGGCAATTTACCCACTAAAGCGTAGAAATACAGCCGAACTTCAATGGGCAATAAATTGCGAGTCCACCACGAGTAAGAAACTGTATTCGATTTAATTAAAAGTAATGTATAAGAATTTGTACGTATAAGAAAGTACATTAAAGTCTTCGACTTCGTCGTTGTCACAGTCAATCTTTACTGAATCCGTCATCGCATTTTGGGAGGTTAAATCGGGATAAACATTTTCAATGGCAATTATATTTTCATAATAAAGAAGACTAGTCAATAAAGAAATTATACGCTGGCATCGTTGTATAAATAATGCATCGAAATAATTCAATTATGTCATACGAAAATAATGAAAAGTAACTACTTTTATACTCGGCATAATCCTCTACATAATACACTTTGTCATATATAAGTAAAAAAAAAATGTAAATAATGTTTTTTTATATAAATGAGTTTTTTCCCAGTCTATTCGTAAGGAAAAAGTTACACTAATTTATACCATTGTTATTTGGGAAAATTATTTTTTTTTCTTTTATAATTAAGCATCTTTAAGAAGTCTTTTTCTTAAATCTTTTTACGATCTGTAAGGACAAATTGTACAGATCATTGAAATATCATCTCTATCAGTATTGTTCTTTATTTATGTAGGCTATGTCGATACAATTTAATATACGATTCCGTTTCAATTCCCTATCTTTTTTAATTGTCAAAGGATCGACACTGCGGTTCAAATAGAAAAAGCTCGGTTTTTGCTTGAGCTTAAGATTTCTCTTTCATATAAAATTCAATAGTAACATAAAAAAGTTCTAAAAATTAAAAGAAATTTCGTTTTCTACGTATTTTTCTGCACGAACAAACATGAATGTCATATTTTCTAATGAAAAAAAAGTTAATATCATATCGTCAAATTGTTTTATGGTTTATGAAAGAAAAAAAATGTAATTGTAAGGTTAATGTCAAAACAAATTAGGAGAATTTTTTGCATTGAATTTCAGAATTCCTCCTCGCTTCATTCAATAAAATAAATTAATAAATGTAAATTTATCCATAATTTAATTTTATATTTTGTTTTCTGCTTTTATTGCGTACCTTTAATGCTTTTGAAATTAAAAGAAAAAAAAAACCTAAAATCAAAATGTTACATGAAAATGGTAAATTAAAAAAAATAAAATGATCATCTGATCACGAAAATAATTTTGATAAAAATAACAATTCGTAATTTTAGTCTGGATGCTGAGAACTTTCTGGCACATGCAAAAATCTTTATTTTATAATTAACATAATAGGACAAAATTTTCATCATAACAGAAGAACCTTTAATTTAATGTTTTCTAAATCTTCATTATTCGTTTTGTAAATAATGTTCGCAAACAGTGTATGTGCAGCTGTAGATGCTGTTTATGAATAGTGACGTTGGCATATCAGACGATCCGCCCATTTCGACGCGTTCTGACTGAACTGAAAAGGTTGCGGTCTTTAATTATTTTTTTTCTGATTTAAATGTACGCATTTTTTCAGCCGCGATAAAAAACACTATCAACATTAACTGTAAAATATAAGAAAACCGTGTCGTTGAAAATTTCTTGAGAATCTAATTTGATGATCAAATTAACTTTGCCGACGAGATTAAAAAATCTTAATCGTCGCTTTTACGGCGTTTACGGCAAGAAGAAAAAAACGCAATACAATAATAAACTCCGGACAATCAGTTTTCACTCTTGACCTCGCCCAGACGAGAAAAGTATCGCGCCTGGATCACAAGGCACGCCGTAAGTTTCGCGTTCGCGTGCACAGTGCGTCCCAAAAGTTTTGAGATTGGGGTTGCAAAATACGCGATAAATGTATTAAAATTTTTTCAAAAAATTTTTTATTCATAATAGATTCCAGTAGAAGTAATACACAAGTTGGTACGATTTTCCAGTCTCTTCATGCCCTTTAAGAATTCCTCTTTTTGAATATTATTTTAATTTCGTATTAATTTCACAGCTTCTTGTATCTCGTCTATCTAAACGCTAAACGCTTCCCTTTCAAGTACATTTTTATTTCTGAAAACAGGAAGTAGTCTTGTGGCCTAAGGCGAGTATGGCATGTGGCTGAGTACAGGAATCATTTTTTTGGCCAAAAATTGACTGTTAGTTGCCACGATATGTGCTGTTTTACATTATCGGGCAAGAGGAACGATGCTCGCTAACACCTTTTTCCGCGAGCCTTTCGCTATAATACGTTCAACGACTTGCGAAGCTGGTCGCGCGCTTCCTTCGTCGTCTTCGACCGGCTCGCTGCCTGGCGCAAAGAGGTGATACCACCGAAAATTCGTAGCGGGAGACAAGCCACATTGGCCATAAGCCACTTTTAACATTTCCTTCTTTTCCGTGGCACTTTTATCAACTTTGAAGCAAAATGTAATTGCAACGCATTGTTCAATTTTCTATTCATCTCGAACAATGAGCGCGACCACTTTGATAATCCCACGCAAAACTGCTACTTAATTGTATGTACTCCGATTTACTTGAAATTTTCTACAGAGGTGGAGGAGGGTTCTACTAACTAGCGGCCAAAGTTTCATGAAAATGACGCAAGTAGTAAGCATTTTATACCCATAGTCTCACACATTTTGGGACAAAATATGCATATAATATGAGAGCTTTGGAAATGCAATATACGCATCCCTAGACTCGTATGCGCGCGCTCCTTTAGACCGAATTGCCGTAAACGGCTCGCACCAATTTATATACGTATGTATACGAATGCTCTGTGCGTGTAAACATAATGCGCCCCGTATACGAATATATATATATGTATATAGAATCGTCGTAAGCCGAAACGCGGAGAGACAAACAGAGGCTGTCACGGACCTCTCGACGCACGCCTGCTCCTCTCTCTCTCTCTCTCTCCCTCTATCCGTCTACCCCCCCCCCGTCCCACTCTCTGCCCTCTGGAGGTATACGAGTAAACAGGAGCGGCGGTTCGCTGCGCGCGCGAGCGCCCTTCAAAGGCCACGCCTCGGCATTCGATCGGTCTCTCGGCGAGAGCTGTATTTACCGAATCCTCTTAATGTCTTTGAAATCGGTGCCCGCTCCGGGGATCGAAACGCGCAGCGGCTATTGATACGACGGGACAGGATGAGGCCGTCGCCGACTCTCCGTCCCGTCGGGCTTCGCGTCGCTTTCTATATGTAGACAGAGAGAGTGAGAGGGAGAGAGAGTTGAAAACGGATTATATCGTCGCATCAAAGCCGGGTGCGCTAAAGAAGTACGAGAACTACGCGTTGACCAATCGACGAATTATCGAAGATCTGCGAGATGTTCTGGTTAAGAGACAGAGTTAATTAAGAAATTATAAAATAAATACAAAAAAAGTTTGCAAAAGGTCTATGACGCCGGCTCGATCGCTGGGGCAAAGTACTGCCAATTCGGCGGTCGGTGCTTCAATCCCTGCCTCGATCGATTGACCCAGGCGCTGCTTATTTGCCCGTCCCTCCTTGCCCGTTTAAAAACGCATCGCAGAGCTGCGTTGCAGATTGGCGCAGATATTTTGGAACACTAATAAGAGCGCTATTAAATAATAATGAGAAAGAATTAATTAGCAATAAAAGTAGATTTAAAATTGAATAATTTGTATTGTATACAAGAGTTGATCGTTATTAAGTGTAATTCAAGAAATCTTACATCTTTGTAAATTCAGGACCACCCGAAGCTGTCGTAAAAACTGCTATCTATCTTAGATTACGTTACGTGCGGATAACCCAAAAAAAACTAGCTTACCTTGAAATTGTCTTCCTAACACTGTACAAAATCTGCCCAAATTTTATGATCTTATTAACGCATGCATTCGTCGCAACACAAGAAGAGAGAGAGAATTTCATACGAACGCACGAAAATATAATAAAAATCAATGTATTATGCGAAAATTAATGAACGATCAACCGAAGAAGAAGAAGAAGAAAAAATCAGGGACGCGCGCATAAAACTTATACTGCGCGATCAAATTAAAGCGCTCGCTGCTCGTACCGTAAGGAATGTATTTAACAACAAAATTTCAGTCCCCATTACGTTCATCGGTATCAAGGGAATTCCGGGGCACGCGAATCCGCAGTTTTTTTACGCTCCTTTTATCGCGGCTTCGAGTGATATGGATTTAAAGAGCCCCCCCCCCCACTATAAAGAACCGTTGAATTATAGTTGAGAACGTCTTTTTATAATGGATAGGCTGCGTTCTATACGTTATAGTACCATTCGCATGCTTTCCACGTTCTTTTTCATTCGTACTCGTAGCTGATATACGATTTCTTAATCGTATGTTTAAAAAGAATTATACATCGGAGAAAGTCCGGCGCTAATTCATTCTGTCTCAATAACAAGGCGAATGGTCGCTCTTAACAATCGTGCTCAACTAACGAATTTTAACAAAAAAAAAAAAAGACGAACTTTTTCGATAAATCACCGATTCGCAATCACCTACTGCTTATAATTTACAATCTAAAATTTCAGCACCATTTTCACGAGGCGATTGAGCGTAAAGACGAACCGTCAGGCATCTCGCCTTTCGATAATGTAAAAAAAAAAAAAAAAAAAACGGAAACGAAAACCGTCCCTCACTTCCTGTAAGCTCCGCTCCTTCAACGATTCCTCCGTCGCTCTACCTACCGCCCACCCTACTCCCTTAGCCACGCTACGAATACACAAAGAATCTGACCGTCGACCCGCCAAAACACCATGAGCGCTATTGCAATAATTGCTCGACTCGCGCGCGCACGACGAAATTTGCGGCCGCGTTTCCAGAAATTGGAGCAACAGCAACGCGTCTGTCGTATATATATATATATACACACACACACGCGTCCCCGTGCCTCGGGATTCGAGCTACAGCTGCCGCGGCGCATTACATACGTACAGCATGCCCGGCAATTTTCCGCGATCGCGGCCCCGCGACGAGGAGGGAGAGGAGAGGGGGAGGATGAGGATGAGGAGGAGGGAGGAGGAGGACGAGGAGGAGGAGAACGGGGACGATCGAGATGAGGCATCGGGCCAAACTCGCCGCATTGTAGAACCGGCGCGGCGTCGGCGGGAGGGAGGCCGAGGCGGCGAGCACGAACGCGCCGCAACACATGTCGAACGGGCGAGTGCGCCTAAGTGGAGAGGAGAGAAAGCCAGGGGCAGAGAGATCGGGGAGGTGGGTTCACAGCGCCACGTGCGGATATGTATATATATATATATATATATATATATATATATATATATATATATCTTCCCGTAACGGAATTGTATACATGCTCGCTACATGGTATAAGAGTTTCCACTGCCTTAGTCTTTTGGCATTGTCCGAGAATTCGTAAATATTGCTGGATAATAGAAAATTGAAAGCGGGCTATTCACACACACATATAAATATATATATATATATATATATATATATATATATATATATATAATCGTTATTCAGAATTGTAGAATTCGATAAATTTTAACGAATTTCATTCTAAATTTATTCATTAAAAGATTGACAAGTAGACTTATTTAAAATATTATTTATCTATCTTGTTATTATCAACTTCTTTTTTTTTAATATAAGAACGTTTTTCAAAAACACCACCACATTTTGTGTATTTGATGAAATAAAGAAATACAACAGAAATTTCCTCTAGATTTTGGGCATTGTCTGTATTAGAAGACTAGACCTGTGTAACAAATTTTTTTTCAATCTTCGAGTTAATAACTCCTTCATCTGGTGTTTGTCAATTAGAATAGAGAAATTGTAAACAGTAAATGTCGAAAAGTGTACAGAAAATGAGTAGTTTATCTTTGGAAATTTATCGTATTGAGGGGATAAACTGCTTTGTATGTAAGTACTTTATAATTAACGACCGGGCAAAAAACGAATCGCGATAGAGTATGAGTTCCGGAGTCATATTGATTTATGAATGAAATTGAACGTTAGATGCTAATTCATAGATATATTCGCGGACCCACGCTCCTACTCTCTCTCTCTCTCTCTCTCTCTCTCTCTCTCTCTCTCTCTTTTCCCGACCATCGTAGAAGATGCACACTAAAATTTTTACGTCATTTTATGAAGAATGTATGTCATATGTAAATTAGAAAAAAGCATCATCGCCGCCCCTTTCTCAATCCTACGGGATAAACAAAAACGGTCCTTGCCCGTACATATATATATATAGATATAGATATTTTATCACCCGCGGTTAACTCTCAGCATTTATAGGCCATTAAAATGATTCCCGTGCCTCTGTGTCTCTCTTATATAAACGTATATACGTGTGCCGGAGTACACTGAAAACCGATTCTTGATCGCATTTACATATACAAAACGAAAAGTCAAGAGGCGCGAGAGCGCGTGTGTATTATATCTTGATAAATTATATACATACGCTTACTTGACGATCGCGCTCGCGAGAAACCGACATTTTAGTCCTACTATAATTCATCCTTGTGTTTGTGTGTGTGTGTATCATAAGCTTTAGAAATCCTTTTCGAGGCGACGACTCTTTGCTCATTCCTCCGGTAAGGGAACGAAAATCGGGAAGAAATGCAGAGCGGACGGTTGAAGGAAGAAAACTGATCGATCAACGCTGATTAACCAGACGTAGTTTTATACATGGATATAAAATTTCAATGGTATAAATATAAGAGTATGATAATTTGCCAAAAGCCTGCCCAAGTCTTATACGATCTTACATCGGAAAACTCCGTATTCATGAGATGAAAATATTCATTCGAATTTTGAATAAATTATTATCGTATATGTCGGAGCGAATTTCACCAACAAAGTCTCTTAAAAAAAACTGAATAAATAAAAAACTTCATCCCCTCTAATAGCAAAAACTATAATCCAATATTAAAAGGAAAATTAAATACTTGCCTTTTCATTTCCCATAAGCTCGGTGCCAATACTGTCGAAACAGCCGAAATACATCGACTTGCTTTCCGTAAAGTGTCTATGCCGTTAAATATCAACAATGCCATTCGCGCAAGAACAAATACGCGAGCGCCATAATATTATATATATAGATATATACATATATATATGTATATATATATATATATATATATATATATATATATAGTTTGCGCCCCATTCAAGCGGAAGTCGCGCGTTTATTTTCCGCGCAAACCACTAGGCGAACCACCCGCCTAACCCCCCACCTTCTGCGTCTCCCCACACGCATCTGTGCACAAACCCACCCAAAATTTATATGTACTAATACACGCGCATGCGCGAAAAAAAACGCCCACACTCTCGCAAATATATATTCCTATAAAGCATGAAAAATACGTAGCCATAGTAAGGACGTTCAGCGTAATAAAGAGGGCAATTATAACCGGGACAAAACGTAGTGCTCTCTCTCGAGATCTTGAGATTTTTCTCCCGGTCCTGGAAAGCATATATCTGGTCTACAGAGAAAGAGAGGGCGGATATATATATCGATGAAAAGTCTCATAAAACTGATCGATGGCCTCGTACAGAAATCGGGACTGGACGGGAGGTACGCCCGAGACGACGCCCTTCTCCGCTCGTCGACGAGTATGTGCGGCGGAGTACGTATAACTTACATTAATATCGAGTAAATACACGAAATCGCTACATTGGGTACGCTTTCCCATGGATCTGGCAGCGATTCCTGAATTCTCTGCCTTGGGCTAAAATTCTCATCCGTACCCACGATTCCGTTTACGCATGCACTGTACGCGTATTGACGAAATAAAATGCGCCCGGCTGATTATTCCAGACTGCGAAAGCGATCGATACATCTCGACTATTGGCGATAATTTATTGTTAATAAAGATGTACGATGGGGCGCTGTGGCGTGATTTCGATTGTACGAAACGAAAATCCGAAACGCTCGAGACGCCGTGTGCTCGATTCAAGTGGAAACGGTTGCAGTGTCAACGCTCGTCAGAGTCAAAATTAAGTGTAAAATTGAATCGGTCTATTACAGAGTCAGATATATAAACAGCGTATACGAATCAGTAAGTACATAACGTTGCGATTTATATATTCAGACGAATTTATATTGTCAGAGTCGCATTACGATCCATAAACTGTGCAATAAGCATTATAATGACATTGAACGACAAACGCCGCGCGGTCAACGATATCCATACTCATAGGTAAATCGAGGCGAACGCTATCGTATTGCTCTGCGATGCTTCGTTACGATTCGCCGCGAAGATCTCGCACGGAGAAAAAAAACAGAGCGCGCACGATACGTAAGTATCTCGATTTTTACGCGGGCACGCGCAGCGTCGATCGAACGTACACTGTGTGAGCGTCGCCGTTCCGACCCGCGAGCGCAACGCAGAACGTCGCGCTTTATTATCGTGCACCGATATGAAAGGAAAAAAAAAAAAAAAAAAAAAAATGAAACCAGCGAGCGACCGCGACGAAAATTATTATATATGCGCCCCCCCCCTCACCCACCACCACCCTCACAGCCGCCCAACCGCGTGACGCACGCTCCACTACCTCCCGAATGTCCCATTTTAATATTCACGGCCTATTAGCCATATAGCGTTTAATCAAACTGCTCTATATACGTCCGTACGTGTGTACGTACATGTACATATGTGCTATCGTTACATTTCCCGACGACAGGAATAAAAACGCGATATTTATATGCGGATGGAGGAATACGCGTGCACACCGACATTTTTTACGACGACGGGACGCATTACGCGACGTATCTCTGTGTGCGTGGGTTAGTGGGTGGGTGGGCTGGATGGGCGTGTAATTGGAAAGACCGCCAGTGCGCGAACGCGCGGAGGAGGGTTAACGTGAAAAATTGGAGATGCAGCGAGCCGTGCGCCGATCGGGCTTCGTATATATATATATATATATATATATATATATATATATATATATATATTTCCGCGCTTTTTTTGGCTTTCTTTCTTTTTTTTTCTCTTCTTTATTTTTGTTATTTGCAAAAGAATTACTCGGCTCACGCGTCGTTTAACGAGATAAACGAAGTATTTCGCGCAATCACACGAGAAATAAAAGATGATTTTTATCCCGTCCCAGCTCCCGCTATAAAGTGTTATAGACAAATGGATGGAAAAAGCGGCTATTTCTCTTCGTTCGCCGCGAGGGACTGTACGCTGAATATATACAGCAAGAGTGTATATATATGCAGTTGTTGCATAAGAATTACTAAACTTTCGGCTGATTCGAAGCCACCGTATAAGCTATAATACGAAATTTATTCAAATATCACTACAATACTCCGTATGATAGATTCAAATATACAAATAAAAATAACACTGAATACACTGAATTACCGAAACATCATTTAATTATCCCGATTCAGATTTTACACAGAATCCTCTGCTCTCTCGTCATCCCTCCCACCCCCCTCGCGCTTGCTTTCTCGCTCTCTCTCTCTCTCTCTCTCTCTCTCTCTCTCTCTCTCTCTCTCTCTTTCTCTCGCAATTATTCAGACTTACAACATTTCAAATAATGCATAGTACAGATTTACGCCATCCGCCTGATCGGCCGCGCCGGCGCAATGTTCGATTTTACACTCTTTGAATATCGCTGGGGCAGAGCTTCTGGAATTTATACGCAGTTTTTATTATATCCCACCGATTGTACTTTTCGGGCCGCACGCTCTATATCGGATTAGAGCGAAAACGATGAATTTCTGCGAATAAAACAAAATTATAAAAATCAACATATATATCGATATACACACACACACCTATGTATATATATATATATATATATATATATATATATATATATATATATAAAAGGAAAACCCCTCGTCGAACAATATATTCGTTAACGAGTAATTCAATACTCTTGGATTTTCGACGAATCCGCCGGTACATTTATACAGACGAATAAGTTATTTTTACGCGTACGCGCGAATCACAGAAAATGTGAAATTGATATAGCAGTCCGCGCAGACAATGTAGTAGTGTAAAATCTCGCGTGAAATTTCGTTTATCGCATTCAATACCCTCGCGATTTTTATACTTGTGTTCTGTTCTTTTCTCATTATTAAAATTTCAACGCTGGTTAGAAATCGATATTTTGATTGTCCTATAGAGATGATAGACTGAAGACAAAATCCTCTGCTAACGGTTAACAATATTTTCCCTGAACAGTATCGAGCAATCGATTGGATTTCTTGATTTTTACTTTGATCAAGAATGTATCTCTTAGACTTCAAATGATTTAGATTTCACTTTCCTTCATTTAAGAAGATATTCAAGTGATATAGAGAACCTTATTCTTAATGTAGCGTATGCCCATATGCCATTCTATAACGTGTTCGAAGTAAGGTGATTCAACAATTAATACCGTTATAGCAGTTCTGTCTTGCAACAGAATTCAATATCAATACCAGGACTTCTGAAAAAGTTCTGAGATAAAACCCATGATCTAAGGAGCAAGGATATTAGATTTTTATGAGACGTGTAAACAACAAAATATCGTAAGAATCGTCGTATTGACCAAACTGGCTAATCATTTCAACAAAGAATTTTTTAAATCACGACTGTCTGCCGTGTAGTCTGCTTGAGGATAAACCGTCTCACGTGGCAAATCATCAGCTTCCACGCGCAAGCTGTAATCGAAAATTACTCTTGTTATTCATCTACGTCGACAAGTTTGATCATATGTCTATATTCTGGAACATAACGTAGTGAAAAATTAATCGGAATTAAATTTGAAGAAGAACAAATGCATTATACTGTAAAATGTAATTAGCTGCACGCTTTTCCTTTGATACTGGATCCGTGTCTTTAATTAAAAGCAATTGAATTGGCCCACTAGTGGAGAGCTTTGTCGTAAGGTATAGATTTATAAATATATACATTGAATTAGCAAGAACAGCCAGAGATTTCTTGGCGAGGCTGGCCGCGTCGGCATCCCTTCGATGTATTTTTTCATGCGGCAGCAACGGCACATCCAACAATGGGCAATCATTAAATGATGATTCGACAGAAGGCTTCATTGTACGTAGAAATCAATGCACGTGGTCTAGCCTAAAAGTCTGATATAAGTATGTCGGTTCACCCCAATAAAATTATATTTACGGATTAATAATGCAAATACTTTTTTTTTCAGATTTTTGTTTATAGCTTCATCGTATTATAAGCCTACCTGCTCCGTTCTAAGATATCTAAACGCCGGACTCTTCTCGCCGAGTCGCGAGGCCGGTCGTCGTTGCGAGTTCGACTGGCGCGTCGATCGAATTTTTCCGCGCTACTTCACGGTGCCTGTCGGATTTTCGCCCGGTCCAAGGGATCACATACAGTCCGTGCGAAAATTTGACAAATAAATAAACGTATAGTCCCGTCACGATAAGAATGTTATTCGTATTAAAATAGAAAAAATAAAAAAAAAAAGATAAAAAAGTAAACCAAAACCTTTACTTGTCCAAGACCGAGGACAATACACCAAGGCCGATATAGGACACGCGCAATCTTAGAACACGCACAGTAACGAGGCGGTGCTTTATTTACGAATAATTTTACGATAAATCGCGTCCTGTTCTGCTACACGTAATCAAGTAAAAATACACAATACGATGCATTCGAATTACTATAATTAACGATTAGGAGCTAAATAAATCACAGGCTAGATAATTTCTGGCCTACTTAGATTTTTTGTCGGGGATAAATCTCGCCGGGGCCCATTAATTATCCGCAGCTTTAATTACTTCGTCGAGGCACAAATCCATTAGCCGTATGGATCGGCAAAATCTATAATCCTCAAGCAAATGCACGTATACAGGCATAAATTGAATATATAGCCATTTAAATCTTCCTTCGAGCGTTTAAAATTAATCGGGTAATCGAGCATCCTGTGTTTCATGTGTCATTATATATATATATTTGCAAATTAGTCAGAAAATTCAGCGCGCCTCTTCGCATTCATTGGAAACCAACTCAGTGGCAGCTCGGCTTCGTTAAACAGCCCCGAACGTACCGACGAATTCTCAACACCGAATAACCCATCGAAACGCTCCGACCACCGTCGCCCCTTCCAGCATTACGCGCACCTATACATCGCTCCCTCGCCCTCCCACGGCTTTCCCAAAAGAGCCGCCGCCCCCCCCCGTACGCAGGCCAAAGGGCCGAGGTTAAGTAATTGAAACTGGCCTCACCGCGTAAGTATGAGTGCGGACATACATAGGGATCGGCCCGTGGTACATCCGACTGCCAACGTTATCCGCGTTATCTCGCCGTGGCCGAGTTACCGAACGGCCCTTTCGCCGCGATCGGCGTAGCGCGCGTATTAGTGCAAGCGCGTATGGAACGGCACCGGTAGAGCGGGTGGATCAAAGTCCCAACGGATCGACGTGGATCAAAGTCGCAGCTTTTCTTTTTACGGCCTCAAAATCGCACGATCATATATATATATATGTATGTAAAATATCAACTGCCCAGCGTCAGGTGAGCGCGTTGCCCGCATCATCGCGACAGCGCTATATCGATTTCGTTGGCGAGCCGCTATAACACGGCGAATCGGATAATGCGCTTGTCCATGTGCGCTCATTGCGTGCGGCGTAAGATTGTAGATTTTGATTTTTTTTCCCCAGATGACGGCAGGACAAATCGGATAAAAATGGCGCTCTTAAACGTTGTTCACGAGAATATCTATAGGATTTTCTCTGACTCATTCGTTCACTCCGACCGTTATAATAGACGAATTTTTTGATAAACTTTTGTCTATCGAACGACGTGCATACGCGGCAATCCGATGGACCGTTTATGCAAAAAACTAATCATTGCCGTATGAAATAGTTTCAGGGCGGCGACGCATGCAAATGGAATTACGAATCACGTACGCACGCGTTACTGCTTATAACGCTGTCGGCGATTCGATCTGTAATCACGGAATAGCCGTACGCTCTCGTAAATCCGCGCGGAATTAAACGCACGCTGAAGCTCCACATTAAACCGAGGAGAAAGTCTCTGGCGCGCGGATTAAAACAGCGGCGAGGCGATACGCAGGGGTGAGGGGGAGAGGACGAGAAGATGGAACGTTATAGGGCGCGTCATAAATTGCTTTATGGACGAAAGGAAGCGGGTCTATTGATTTCCCCGTTTGAGGTTTTCCTATATATAGAATGTATATGAAAACAGCTACGCCCTCCCCCCATTCGTCGTCCTGACCTCCCTTTACTTGGGATAACCTTCGTATATGGATTTCCCTTACTTTTTCATTTTCTTTCTCGTTTCTTTTTTCCTTTCTGCTCCGTTCTTTTCACATAGACTGCTCTTCTCTTTATACCCCCGGTCTCGGGGACGCGTCAACATTTTAATCCGAAAAGCAAATAAAACTGTCTTAGGCGTAAAAGAAAAAGCTTCCTGTCTTACGTTATTCCGCTCCGGTCGTTATGAAACTGAGCATCGAAGCTCGGTTTCGATGCATTAAATTTTTAATCACAACGTGTTCGCCATATTTCATAATGATATTATTTAAATTAAATTTTAAATCTATCAATCCGATGCATAGGTCGTATGCACGTATCACAACAACGATAAGATCCGTCAACGTTGAGCATTGTTGAAAAAAAGAAACAAGAAAAAAGAATCGGAATAATTTTAATAGATATCTCAATGTAAGCACAATTTTTATCAAATACATGGAGTTATCGCGAGAGCCTTGGCATTCAAAGCTTGCATCAATTCTAAAGATCTAAATCCGGTTGTCCCGCGTACAATTAAAAAGCCAGCCGTGCACTCGAAATTCCATATGTTTATATGGTATATAATTGAATTTTCCGAAGAAAAACAAAAAAAAAGAAATAAATAAAAAACTCATTCGGCCGGGAATTACTCGCGATTACGTGAACGCGCTTGACGCGTCGCTATAGCAACTTTAAGAAAATTTCGCGCAATACGAGCGGAATTCTTCCCGCAAATGCATCGCCCCCCCCCCATCTTCGTGGCCCTCCAGCTTTCATTATCCTCGTCCCTTCGTTTTTCCATTGCTTCCTCCCCCGCGGCCCGCCCGCCCCGCCCGGGCTCCCCTCGCTTCGTCCCCGACGATTCGAGCCGCATATACTCCCACCCCTCTATATATATATCTATATATATAATACACTCGCCCTTACGCGAGTCATCCACTTAGCGCTCGCGCTTCCTTCTTCTCCTCCTCCTTCTTCTTCTTCTGCTTCGTCCTCTTCCCGCCGAGTCGTCGGTCGCCTCGCGCTCTGTTTTTTTACGATTGCGCAAGGCCGTATAAGCAGGCGCGCTTTTACGCGGACGAGCCTCCTATACATATACACATAATGCATATGTATTTACACCGCATCTGTCTCAACACGTAGTTCGCTTCGGGGCTGTCTTTTGTCCGTCCCGTGCGCGAGGCCCTCCTCCCCCATACGACTGCGAAGAGAGGGAGAGAGAGAGAGAGAGAGAGAAGAGGAAAAGACAGAGGGGGAAGAGAAGAGTCTCTGGCGTTGCGTAAATTATATGTATGTGTATATATATATTGAAAGGGCAAATCGCTCGAGCGAATACGCGGGCGTCGGTCGCGTCGCCCTCTCCGCGCCCGTGTGCCGAGCGCTCTCGCTATTTTACCCAACCCCCCCTGGCGGCACTCCGTATCTCCAGCGGCGCGGGACGAACCGGCGCGAGAGTCGCTCGGGGTAGCGACGCTCCATTTTTTTTAAATCTCCCGGGAATTTTTGAGCGAGCTCCCCCTCCCTCCGACGTACATCGGCGACGTACAATTGATCGCGGGACAAATATATACACACACACACGTGGATCTAACGAACCAAGATAGGATACAGAAGCCGGAAGGTTCGCGGTTACGGGAGAATGGACGAGCGGCGGTATTCCAGAAATCGATCCATGAAGCGGCAAGAAATTGAAAGGGGTCGATGAGATTTTTTTTTGAATTTGAATTGAAAAGTAAAAAGAAAATAGCTGCGTCTCGATATGACGAGCCGCTGGAATCGAAAATTATTTATTTTCGCGTACGAAAATTTTTTAATTCGGCGTAAGAGTAACTATGCAGAGAAGGAAATTCGAATGGAAGAAAAGATTTGCAAAGATTTAGGTTTCTATTTATTGTCAATTAATTTTACGCTTAAACTTTAAGACGTGCCAATTCAGCCGAACTTCCGATGGCAGTAAATAAAAAAAAAATCATCAATTTAAGGTCAAATGGGTTTATTCGAATATGTTAGCTTGAAAAAGTGCCAAATTACAAATTTTCATGATAAAAAAAATTTTTTTAACACGCTAAATTTGAATGGACTGACCGAAAATTAGTGATATTCTACTAGCAATTCAGTCAATTTTCAAAGACACTAGTTCAAATTATAGAATCGTTCATTATCACTCGCTGGTCGGACTTTCGTTCTTTTCATCAGCGATTATTCATTGGCCACTAGTCCCATAATCGCGCGCTTAATTTTAGACAGTGAATCGCTTCTTTCTCCGATTGGAATTGTCCGAAGTTAAACCATTTGGGCGGAAAAAAACGTTACTAATCGTCGTAAAAAATAAAATCATAAGTCTACAGCGTGCTTGAATCTGCAAAATTGAAAGAAGCACTAATAACGTTTATACGAATATTAATCTTCAATGAACACAGCCCTCGAGCCATTTCGTTTTATCTGCGCACTTTTTTTTCACATTATTATACACCGAAGATTTGTATGAATCTTCATATTTTTTTTTTTTTTCTTTCGAACTCAACGTTCAACTCGCCGTACTTTTATCACCGTCGATATTATTTCACGAACGTAAAAACGGATTCGCGCGCAGACTCGTCTCGGACAGCCGCTGTACCGGGCCGCGGCTTTAACGCGGCCGTTAAAAGATTCACCCCGCCCCCGTCCCTGGGGGCGCGATTAATTTGTACGAACCCCCGGCTACCGTTCGGAAATTCATTAACCGGGAGCTGAAATGAAAATTCGCGCGCGCTGGATCCTCCCCCCCCCCCCGCGTTACGTTTTCGCCCTCGTCACGACGACATCGATTGATCGCGTGGAGAAATCGCGGATTGATCGCATAAATGCCCTTCTTCGCGTCTGATACGCGGGTCTCGCGATGCTTCTCGGCAAAAAGCAACGGGGCCGATAATTGTTTCGCAAAGCTGCTTGGCGATGATTTGTCATTGTGAAACCGCGGGAATTCCGGATGGATTGCCTTGGCTTTGAATGATTTTCCCCGAGAAATCGTGCAAATGGCGAAAATTGAGAGGAAGGCGGTACTTGGGAGAGTCTTGAATTCGCGCAAAGCAGATGTTCCAAAACGAGTTCTATTTCGACGAAAGTAACAGAGCCTCTTAGCGAATTTTTCGCTATTACGCGAAAATCGTAGGAAACGAAAGCTCAGCTTTACCAATGAAACTCTGCAGTGATTTTAAAAAAAAAATATATATATATATATATATATATATATAACGGATTGTCAGCGATATACTTATACAAACGAGTGCAACAGCAATTCCGAAACTTTACCCATCTTGCATATACATGTAAATTGCAATGATAACGGCGACTGAAGAACGTGAAGTTAAACATCTGAGAAGTAAGAGAAGAAAATGCAAAGACACAAAGCTGCTCCAATGTTTAACGCGATAACGCAGGCACAGAGTATATAACATTTGCAGATAAATTGCGCGACCCGAGTGGATTTTTTTATATATATGTGTGTGTGTGCGTCTATATATAAACTTAGCGCGCGAATCTCCAGCAAAGTAGAAGAGAGGGGGAGGCCCTTTCTCTCTGTCTGCCACTCTATCTCTCTCTTTATCCTCTCTCTCTCTCTCTCTCTCTCTCTCTCTCTCTCTCTCTCTCTCTCTCTCTCTCTCTCTTTCTCTCGCACACCTCGAGCGAAATGCGCACTCGTCAAGAAGGCCTTTTTACTCTTCAAACTACCTCTGTCGCTACGCGCCGGAGCCCTTTTCTCTGCCCTCAGCCTTCATTCCTCCCCCGTGCTCTCTCTCTCTCTCATCTCTATCCTTCTTTTACTTAGTCCCCACCCCCAGCCCCTGGTACTGCTTTCTTTACCTTTCTCCGCACCTTACTCGCATCCTCTGCCTCTTACTTCCGTCCCCTTCCCCCGCCCGCGCTCGTTTTCTTTTTCCACAGCCTTCTCGCCTCGAGAGAGTGGGAGAGAGAGAGAGAGAGAGAGAGAGAGAGAGAGAGAGAGAGAGGCAGAAAGGAGAGTGTCTTGTATTTGTGACCTCCTCGCGCGCCCCTCCCCCTCCCGCCCCATTAAATACTTTTCTTTGCCTTAAAGGGCCGCGCGCGCCCTCGACGCGCGCTCTACGCGCGCGTCCGCACGTAGCTAAGTTACGCGAGGCCAGATTGCGAGATTACGGAGTGCGAGAGCCCGTAATCCGATGAAATTGTCCCCCCGTCCTTATTTCTCGGCCGAAAGGCCCCGGGGGTATACGGGTCTAATGAAATTTCTTTTTCTTGCTTTTCCTCCCTTTTCTTTTTTTGCTTTTACATCGAGCATCGCCGTGTACATGGTTGGGACGCTTCGAGGAGAACGGACGAGAGCGTTCGACGATTTTGCTTAGAAGAATAATATCTTGTCTATAATAATGTAATGCTTCTGTTTAAGTAGTGAAAAATACGTATGATTCTGGGCTAGGATTTTTTTTCCATTCATTTATTATACGTAAGGGAAAATTTAATAAGGATAAATTAGATGTAACTTTTTGTTAACGTCGCTATAAGCCGCACTAAAATATCTACGAAAACTCGTATATTTTTTTCTATACTGCGAGCCGTCCAGGGGCCCCAGATAGGTGTCGCTGCCATTTTAAAAAGCTCAGATCCACCGATATTCCTCTGAACGAGTTATAGCCCCCTCGAAGCTAATTTTTTCGACGAAATAAAAAAAAGTACACTTAAGCAATGAAATTGTTAATAAAAATTTATAGTCCAATTCTTTACGTCCTCGCGATTCGTCTCCAGAAAGTTCGTCGGTAAGATGTAGATAAATTTTTATTAAAAATTTTAATTCTTAAAATCGGCCGTGGAACGGAGTCTGTTCCTTAGAACGAAACTACAAAGTCCGAAATTATTAACATATTTCTCCTACTTAAAAAGTCTCGTTATAAAGCTTGATAATCTCTTTCTCGAAATACGCAGTAATAATATTATGCACTTAAAATATTATTTAAAAAAAAAAAAAAAATTCGTACCTTTGAAAATTATCAAAAAATAGATAAGAATGACTTTTTATTTGTAAAGAGGTGATTTAGAAGAGGATATTTCGCCTATGAATTGGTAAAGAATTGCCCTTGTCCTACTGCAATATAAATCAGTCATCGCTTTTGACTCAATAACCGGCTGCGCGCGATGCGCCAAATTTCCCCGTAGTCATTGTCTGTACGCTGTGCGGGAATTCGCTGACTTTCAAACAGATACCATTTTCCGAACGGTCTTGTGACCTTTCCAACCGAAATCTCGAACCTGAAATTCCAAAAATATGGGATTGCAAAATCCTTTTGCCTCAGAAACTGTGAACGTGTGCGCGCGCGCGCAACTGTGCCAATCCGATCGTGACCATTGACGAATCAACGAAATCAAAAGACAACGATCGTCGGCACGCGACGCCGCATCGAAGGTCTTTTACCTCAATCGCCCGTCCGAGGGGACCCGGTCGCTTTCTACCGAGGTGTACCCGCGCCACGTAGACGCACTTTCCCCGGGCATTCAGGCCAGTCGCGCGAGGCGAAAAAACGCGCGGCCCAGCCGTGCGTCCCCGTAATCTATCGAATTTTCCGACAATAACGACGCGCCCCGCTCACTTCGTCCCTCTTCCCCATTCGCCCGCTATCGGCGATTACAGAAAAACGAAACGCCGAATTCCCATCCGCCCGTATACGCAACGGTCCCCGGAGGCAGAATGTCTGTCGCCCGCGTGAAATCGAGGAAGCACTCGCCAGTCCCGAAGGAAGGCTAACTTCCGACGAAAGTATACCGACCGGGGGGCGGTGGTGGGGGGGGGGGGGAGGAGTATCAGTCGCGCCTCGTGTCACGGCTTATTTCTATCGTTAACGTTCGAAGCCGCTAAGACGCGAACGTGCTACCCGAGAGCGGCTCCTCCCGCTTTCGTGGTCTTGAGGCTTCTCCCTACCCCCCCCCCTTACTCGCGGAAAATTCCGCTCCCTCGACCCATACGCGCGGACCCGGCGGCACGAGGGGAGGCAGCCGCGAGAAGGCGGAGGTCGGGGAACGCGACACTTACGGCGGAACCGCCGGCTGGGCGGCCGCGGCAACGACGGTGAGGTAGGGGGGGGGAGGCGAGGAGCGCGTAGACTCCTCGCTCGCCCTTAGCGCGCGGCAAATGGACGCATCGCTCCCTCGACGCGCGTCCTCGAGATAAGACGCGTACAATCGACGCGACCGCGCCGCCGTATACCCCACCCCCCCCCCTCACCCTCCAACCGGCAACGCGCACTTTTGCGTCCGCCGCACGCATCGGGCTCCGTCGCGCGCACCGTGCCCGAGGAATGCGAAGTATTCGCGACAAAAGAGGGTGCGTGAGTCTTTTTCTCCTTCAACCAACGTTTCGTCTTACACCTCTTCGTGCTTTGCTTCGCCTCGTCGTATGGATCACGGCGACGGAGAATGAGAGAGAGAGAGAGAGAGAGAGAGAGAGAGAGAGTGAGCGAGCGAGAGAAACCAACCAGTCTTAGGATGCCGGACAAGCTTGTTGTTTTCTCTCCTTTTTTCCCGCCCATTGTTTGGAATAGATTTTGGAATGCTTCACCCCTCGGTGCCGAATGAAAGCGAGAAAGCCACCTGAGAAAACTATATGAAATTTGCGAGACTATGCGAAGATATGTACATATATGAAATTTGTACGGTTCTGTACAGATGGGCGCCGATATCTCGGGACAGATTACAAGCGCGGCTTTATACTAAACGAAATTTATTGGATTATATACACATATATTAAGAAGCAAATTAGCGACGATTACAGTTTTGATCGAGCGGACCCTCGGGCTCGGACGCGGAGGGTCACCCGCCCTCGTTTATTTCCTTGCTCTTCGATCATTTAAGTTTGCATATATATATATATATATATATATATATATATATATATATATATATATGTATGCAATACGAACTTCGAGGGCTGATATAACTTATTCGAATAAGGAAAATATAAGCGAATGTTCATCCATCAATTAGAGTTGTATCATTGTATTAAATACAAAAAATTATTTTCTCCCCGTCATCAGTATAAGTTGACAAGAAAAATGAAGAAGAAAAAAATCGTGAATTCGGAGGATAATAAGATATGATAATGCTCTTGCCATTTTTCACATGTAGCAATGGCCATATAATAAAATCCCTAGAAAAAAAATAAATAAATGTTTCCCAACTAAGTTGTCCTCCCAATTCTTCGAAATCGCGCCGGTCGAGATTGAAAACAAAAAAAAATAGCTTCTAACTTGTTGTCACCGCGGCACATTTGCATTTCAGAAAGACAGAGAGAATCAGAGGCCAAAATAGATAAATGAAGAGAAAACTCCTATCCTGGAGATAGAAAGAGGGAAGTGGAGAGGATCGAAAAGCTGTCTCCCGCAAGCCACGCCGTCGCACGAAAGAAAGGCGCGCGCGTAGATTAGAACGTGTACGAGTGCGACATATATATATATATATATATATATATATATATATATATATATATATATAGAGCGCGCGCGTACACGTACTGCCGAATTAGCATACTATTGAAAATCGGACCGACGACGGCCGGGTCGACCGTGGCCGGGTGTCTCCTACATTAATGCGCAATATTACTCTGCATAATGCATATGACGATGGGTCCCCTGTCGCACCTTTCTAAAAACGGACGCGAGAGCGTAGATTTTCTCTTCTCTCGTGATTTTTCTTTTCTCAGTCTGACCTCTCCTCCCCCCCCCTCCGCCCCACCTTCTCGCCACACCCTGAAGCATCGCCGTATCATATCGTGTTTTCTTCGGTTCGGCTTCGCGTGTCGTCTCCGGATTTTCATCGGTATTTTCGAAATTCCCGCCGCTCCCGTCTATATATGTGTATATATATATATATATATATATATATATATATTATATATATATATATATATATATATATACGTACACAATGGCATTCTTTTATGTATAGAAATTGACGCCAAGAAATTTATCGACGTCTCCTTCGGCGTCCGCGTCCTGGAGAAATCGTGAAAAGTTGGAAAGTACGCAGTTTATTCGTTGTTTGAGACGTGGCGTCCGTTTATACAAAAGATTCGAAATATATATATATATAGCACACAACGACATGTATTGAACATTCATAAAGTTTCGTAGAATGTCAGAGATATAAACTATATATGCAGAAATACGATGTTTTTAGATTTTTGTCAAAAAAAAAAATGCGAAAAGACAACAAAATGTCAAGATCATTATATACGGGGAGCGTACTTCTAATGCTTCGCAGAATGTATAAATATTATCTTGAATGACAATAATGGCATTAATACTTTTTCAAACGGTTTTCGCGATTCTGAAGATTACAGCATTGAAATACGTATACGTACGTCCGTATCCCTTACGTTGTGCTTAAATCTTTCACTGTTGGCGAACCATATCAAATATTTTCGACCGACTTCAATCTTCATCTTCTTTTCACGTAGATCCAAAAAAAAAATACATCACGCTGCCCATTTCTAATTTAAACATTGCCCCAAGAATTTGTATTTAAATTTTCTTCGATAATATATATTTTATAGAGATTAATTAGCTAATTGAAAACAATTTGATTAGGCGATGGGGTATAATCCTGTTTAGCCAATGAGAATAATACCAAAGGATTGCGCGACATTCAAATTTTTAAAAACTAAAAACTCCTAATAGGTTGCTAAATAATATGCTATGTACGTTATTCGGTAATAGCAAAAAGTAGGCAATTTACGATAAAGAGCAAAGGATTAAAATAATATGAATAAAAAAATAGACTTAAAGAATTACGACTAAAAGCGACTTGAAGCAAGCAGAAAATTATTTTATTATGCAATAAGTGTATATTTGGTGTATATTACATATATTTATTGAAACTATTCAAAAATTACAGTGGCAACAAAAAGAGAGAGAGAGAGAGAGAGAGAGAGAGAGAGACGTCAACCGTAACAAACGAAATACCGCGATACTCAGCAATATAAGCAGTACTTTCGTAAATGCTCAAGCCCCCCCCCCTCTTGGCTCCAAATTGAAGCGAAGAAGTTCAGAATTACATTAAAGATCCCACGTTCGATGCAAATTTTACGCATGACTAGCAAATTCATGGAAATTTCGCGGGACTGCCTATAGACTCTACGTGTGGGGTGTGTGTGTGTGTGTGTGTGCACATGATACTTCCGCGTTCTTCTGTTCTGACATCCCGGAGAAGATTTCAAAAACTTCGAAGTAAAATACGCAATCACGAATAATGCATACGTACTGTCACATAAGTTATAATGCAATGAAAATATAGAGATATACCTAAATATTTATCTCATGCCAACACACGAGGACAAATGAATCCTTGTGTGTGTGTGCGCGCACGCGCACGCGCGCGTGCGCGAAGACGTCATCGAAGGTCGGCTGTATTCCTCGGAGTACGAGGCCTTGATACATAAACTGACGGGCTATGATACCCGCAAATTATCCCTCAGCCCTGTATTTCGTCCCGATGTTAGCGCCACCGATCCCACACGGCATTACCGACGTCTCCGAGTCCCTTATCTCCGTCCTTAACGCGTTTTCCATTAACGCATTTTCAACTGTCCGCAACGCGTGCATATACCGCGATAGCGACCGCAATCCCCTCCCCGTATTTTTACCCATCGAGGCAACTCAAAAGCCTTTACTGTATCAATCGAATGAAATTCAATAAAAACGTGACACTTTATACACGTCGACTGATCTATCGTGAAAATCTCGTTCTGCGTAAATTGAATTTTGAATTAATTCAGTGCTGCTTCGGCTGACGCGGGGTTCGAAATTCGACTTTTACCCAATCCTTTAGAGTATAAGAATTGCAGACTTAATTCATAAGTATACGGCATCTCACCGGCAGCATTACAAATTTCATTCATAAGATCCTGGTCTATATTTTCCATTTGTATTAATAACGACTATTTTGAAATCACAATATTATACATGGGAGATCGTAATAAAGGAATTTTATTATTATTTATTCATGAAATACGCCATCGACTCAAAATCATTGTTTTTTTCAGTTAAATTACTTTTAAATTAATCCTAAAAACATATACGCTTAAAACCTTTGCCGATTGTCAAAATCATTATTTAAGCATGCAATACAAAAAAAAAAGAACATTTTTAAGTTACTTAGCAAAAGTAAAAATGACTTATCGAGTCCATTCTGTTAAAAATTTAATAATATATTTCCTACATAGAGTGCTTTGTCTTTATGATAGGAACCCGCTTCTTACGATCGATAATACTTTACCAATGTTTATTATAATCTCTTCTTCATACATTAATATATGACCTATGGTAGCTACTTTCCGTGTATTCATTACAATTCGACTTCTTCATAACCTTGTAATTTCGAATTGCTTTTTAATTTTCCTTTAATTCAAAGTTAATTGATACATATATATATATATATATATATATATATATATATATATATATCAATGTTAAGTATAAATCAACTGTAAATTCCTATTGAACTGTAAATTGAGCTTTATGATCTTTTTGTTGTTATATTAAATCGCTTTGAATAGAATACATCGATATGAAAATATACTGATGGAGAACCCCACCAACAACAGTATTTACCGAGCAAATTCTGATGTGTACTTTTCATAATTACAACGTTTTAAAGAGCTGAAGAAAGCAGAAATGTAAAAATTCCTCGAGTCTGATAAATTTCTTCTACTGACATATAGACCTTAGCTAGCTGGGTATATAGGTCGAGACGTAGAATATTTATAAACTTTTATTATACCGTCAAAGCGCGCGCCGCGAATCGCATCAGTCGCACTCGCTCATCCGACGCTCCTATATATCTATATATCTATATATATATATATATATATATATATATATATATATATATATATATCCCGGAACGTTCGCCATTATATTCCCAGCATTTTATTTCCTCTGGAGGAGATCACGAGCGTGGCTATATAAAAAGGCGCACCATATAGAAGTGAGACCATCATCGCTACATCGTAGTATTAGAGGGGCCAGTGACCGAATATATATATATATATATATATATATATATATATATATATATATATACATTCGAATCGGCTAAGAGATCCTCCCCATTCATTGCGGTCCATTGCCATTTATATCTTTCACTGGCGCGCCAAATCGTCCTTATACACTGGCCAAACTGCGCCGGACTTCGTGCTTTATATATATATATATATATGAGCGGGAGTTTCAGCTGGCGAAACTTCCTGGAAGCCGGAAAATTCCGCGAGGAAACTCGGGATTATCGCATTAATAAAACTTTTCCGCCGTACACGGGCGATATGACTTATATATTTTTTTTTCTTTTTTTATCTACCGCCGGTACTGACTTGGGAATGAATGGTGGGATCGCGCGCGAGACGCGGGGCGGTGGCCCAACGTTGGTAAACAGCGCGCAACTGGAATTTGAATAGATACTTTCGAATAGGAATTGGTATACGACGAATTCGTAGTCGCGTTGGAGGCGAATTTTGATTATACAGAGATATCGACAGATAATATATATTTCATAATACTTTTCCAATCCGCTAAGTTTGTATAATTATTACACGTATTTTTGGGTGAGAACTTTTGGATTCGGGTTTGGATTAATCGAATACCCGGCGCGTATAGGGACGCGTCCGAGGCGGACCGCATAGAGCTTCTCTGAAAGAGGATTAACTTACACAGAAGTGAGGGCGGGGTTCCTTATTAACACACGCGCTTCATATATGACTCCCTTTGAATTTCATATTTGCAAGGGTATCAAATGGCGTTATAATACGCACATACTGCAAAGATATAACATTATGCTTAAAAAAAATTTAATCACCAGCGATAATTACTATTATTATTTTATTATTTATAATTTATAATATATATATATATATATATACTTTAATTGTACTTTTGTCGATTGCTTATATACAAATTAATAAAGATTTTTTCATTGGTCTTACAGTCCAGTCAAATCAATCGAAAACAATACGTAACAATATCAATACATATCTACATTAATATTAATACATCAATACACAAAAATAATAAAAATTAAAATTAAAATTAAAAATTATAATGTCAGTCAGACTGTCCTTGTATCAGGGAGTCCCTGATGAGGAGCCGTAACGAGCTCGAAACGTTGCACTGGATCTTCAGTTAGGTAAGGGTGTTGGGGACAGTCAGATTGCACTTTAATCTGAAAATAAAATATTAGCTAAAAAAATTTTGTTATTAGTCTGCGGAGGTGACTGTGTACAAGGACAGTCTGACTGTCATTATAATCTTTAATTTAATTTTAATTTTTATTTTTATTATTTTCGCGTATTGATCTATTAATGTTAATGTAGATATGTATTCATATTGTTACGTATTGTTTTCGATTAATTTAATTGGACTGTAAGACCAATGAAAAAATATTTATTAATTAATTTATACATATATATATATATATATATATATATATATATATATATATATATTGTACTTATTTCGATTATTGTATATTAAATTAAAAAATATTTTTTCCTCATTCTAACCTACAAATCACAACTTCACCACATGATTCCGGTTCTCATGAGGAAACATATAGTTCTTACCTAATACGAAGAGGCTTTTTTACGAACCTCGTTACAACCCTCGGCTTCGCCTCGGGCCGCAAACCTCTCGTTTCGTAAATAAAACCTTTCCATACTCGGTAAGAAATGCACTATTCCCGCACTCGGGACGCAAAATACGATTTTCTGCAGCTCTCTAAAGGGGGCAAAATACTACTTTTCCTCCCTAGGGAGGAAAAGTGTTTATGGCCGCTTCCCGACCAATCAGAAAGCAGAATTTTACTTTTCCTCCCTTGGGAGAAAAAGTGAATGAACGGAACCGTGTAATCCGGTAGGATTCTCAGTTTTCTGTTATTTACGATGTTTAGACTTATGAGTATATGCGCGAGTCGACCGCGGGCTCGATCTTTTATTTGCATTTTGAGTTAGGTATTCAAGATTTGAAAATAAAATAATATTTATATGCTATCTGAAATTTATTATAAAAATTCTTATGTTTTTTAAGTATTAAAAATTATCTATATCTTTTTTTTAAATTCATTTTCATTTTAAATTCTATTTATTATGCAATGAAATTTTTTAAAATTTTAATTTGAGCGTATTTTATTATCAAACTTATAATCTTCTATTGATTAGTCTTATTTATTTATAAAAAAGAGGGGCTCCGCCCCCAAACCCCGGCGGGGGTTTCACCCCCTGCACCCCCACCACCCAATTCTCAATCGCTTCTTAACATACTTTATCAATTTCCAAATAAGAGGAAATTATTTAATTTAATTTTATTCAATTCAAGAAAATTGGAGGTATAACTTTTAGAGAAAACCGATAATATTTTTTTTTTCAAACCCAACAAATTATATTTTATGTTAGGGCAACTTATTTCAAAGCGAGTATCATTCGGATCTTTAGATTTTAGACCTGCTCGCTCTATCTAAGCATGCCTAACACATGAGGGGAGAGGGGTTGACATTCTTTAATTCTGTGAGTTTGCCGTTCAATTTCTTGTGCATTTCTTTGAGAGAGAAAAAGCGCCCTCGTATGGGAAAATAGTATGTAAAATAGTCACAATGTACTATTATCGGTCTTGCATTCTTTGTACAATAATCCAATTATAATATTATGACAGTTGAACTGTCCTTGTGTGTAATCACTCCCATAGAATCTGAAATAAACATGAAAAATAAAAATAATCTATATAGTGTAACAGCAGATAGATTATCCTTTACCAACTCAATATATCGATTATTCTTTTTATTTTGTTTTTATTATTTTCACTTTATTATATTTTTAATTTCTTTCCATTTTAATAGTAATTTTTGTTTCGGATTCTACGGGAATGATTATAAACAAGGGCAATCTGACTGTAAGACATATTAAAATATTTGTTAACTTAATTTTATATATGTGTTTTATTAATGTGTTTTTATTTTGTTTTTAAATTAATGATATATTGATTATTTGCTTCTTCATTCATAAAGAAATTAACGAATGATATAACGTTGAATATTTGAAATTTCAAATGAATCTATGACCTCTTACTTAATTAATTTTTATATATTAATTTAAAAGATTTCTGAGACAACTTCAACTACAAAATTCAAGGATTTGGAAATTAAATTAACGCTAAAAAATAGTTCCTGAGCCTTTTTCTTAAAAACGTAAAAAAGCTATTTAATTCTTAGAGGATTCGCAAAATCTCATTTCATCGGCATCGTCATGCATCAAATGTTAAGTAACATTCCTCAACCAACCGTAATTAGGCCGTAAAACGGTTATACAATAACAATAATATTCTAACTAATTTAACCCTATATCAAGCGACGCAGAATAAAAGAGAAGCAGCTCGCTATCCCTCACGCTTTCTCGAAATCAACCCTCTTAATGGGAAGATGAAAAGAACCGGAAAAAGGGAAAGTAAGCGCGGCGGAAACCTTTGAAGTCTGCCCGGGCCCCGATTTGCGCTAAAGAGGTGGTTGCCGCGCGCGACACGCAAAAAAACCAGCTTTATTCCCCTTCAATTTGAATGCATGATCCCGTTGCGACGTTCTCAATGCGCGCGTGTCTGTGTGCTAGCGGTATCCCAGGCGCGTTTACGTATTCCGTGTCCCGCACGCGGGGTTGGTTACATCGCCGGTGTCTATACCGTCCTACATTATTTTTACACGGCCACCGTCTTCTGTTTTGTTTTTATTTTAATAATACTATAAAGGTAGAACTGACTGTTAATATTATATTCTTTTCCCCCGAATTCCTATGTATTCTTCAATGCGTCGTTAGTTAATAGAAAATAGTTTTGCCACTTCATACACATCAGATTCTGTATTGTATTTGTCCTAGTCAAAACTGTTCATGAAAAGAAAAGTAATTTAAACAAATTCTAAACAAATCGCTAAAATAAAAATAATAACATGCAAAAGCTTATTCAATTTTCATTACAATATAGTTAACATATTACAGCTAATTTATAACATGAAAATTAAATGTAGAAACTTTAATCGCAAATCTTTTAAGGTTTTGGTTCCGAGTGATTTAAAAGTGTAATTTTCAGAGTTGAAATTCATTTGATGTTTTTTATCTTTTTTGAATTTCAGATAATGCAAATTCAATCATATTTTATATTTCGTTCGATAATGAATTTCACTACTTTAAAGATTCTTTTAGCGTATTACGTTGTATAAAAACTTTACGTGAATTGTTTATTAATATCGATACTGTTATCTTAGATATTCCATATCAAGAAACGACAGCAATCATAAAATGTTATTTTTCGATATAAACATTTTTATAACCATTTCTTAAAAAAATAATGGTTTAATTCATATTGAAACTAGCTTATTGAATATTTTAAAATTTCGTTCTTGTCAATACAAAAATTCATTCAATATTATCAATTACTGTATTGAGTTGCTTCAATTACTGTATTTAAAATGTATTATATATTTGCTAAATATACTATTTTTTAAATATAATATTAATTTAAAACAGGTAGCTAATTATCAGACTAACTTTCAAAATATTACAAAAAGAATAATTTCTTTACAAGAAATGAAGTATGTAAAAATAATTAAAATAATAAATTCCTGTTAAATACATAATATATCAAAAATTTGTTAATATTTATTGACAAGAAACAATTTATTAAAATTATGAAGAAAGTTCGTTCAATTCAGAACACGTGGTTCATGTGCATTTAAGGTTAAAAAATTACGAAAATAAGTTTTTTTTTTTTTAAGAATATTGAGGAAAATTAAAAAACTATTTTTTTTAAAACTTTTAAGGAGTTTCAGAATAAAGGTAAAAATAGAAATAACATGAAATGTAAAATATAAGTTGGAATTTTTATTAAGGAGTTTATTCCTTAAATTATTAAAATATCATTTAATCTTCTTCTTCTTCAGCAGCAGCTGCTCCAGTTCCCTTGCGTAAATTCTTCCTCTTTACACGACCAGGGCGACCACCACCAAACGGTGACTTCAGAGAGAAGTCAATGTGTTTTTGAGAGTCCAACCGAACAATAAACGAAGGAATGTTCACAACTTGCTTGCGAACTCTGAAAATGAAATTTTCTTTCATCGATAATAATCCTTTTTTTTAAATTATGTTAAGAATGAATCTATTCAGCAAGATTAAAAAAAAAAATAAAGTTTTTTGACAAATTATATACCAATTTCAATAAGACATGGTATTCCATTGAATTTTTTCAGACGTTAAGTATTAAACAAAGTTTAAAACTTAAGTGGCCTGTTTGAAATAAAATGATTTATACATCAATTCAAGACGTAAAATCTAGTGGCTTTCTCAGTGTGACCAGCCAAGTGTTCAGTCAGGTACATAACTAAAAAATTAATTTTAATTGTAATTTCCGTGTAACATTTATCGAAAAACTGTTAATTAACTCCTAACTATTAATTAACTATTAATTGTTTTAGTATTTCATCAATAAATTAAATTATTAATTTGCAAATGAATTTTGGATTAATAATTTTAAAATTATATATAAAAAACAAACCGAATATGTCTTTGACGAATTAAAACTCTGGCATGATGGATAGATTTAGCCAATCCAAGCTTGAATACTTGAGTTTGTAAACGCCTTTCCAAGAAATCTTCAATTTTCAAACCAAGTACATAATCAAGCTTCATTCGACTTTCATCCAATACTCCAATTCTGACCAATCTTCTCAACAAAGCATTACCTAAATAAAATCATTATTTAAAATATTGCATCTACGAAATTGTAAATATACATATTATTAAGAAAACAATTTCAGACAAACGTTTTCGTTCAAAATTTATTCAGACAAGAGGTGTCAGAATTAATAATAATTTAATTTCATCATTTTAAAAACTTTGAGATACGTAATTATCCTTTTTCATTTTATACACAAGGATAATATTTAAGTGAAAGCTGGACTTAATTTCGTGTTTATATACCAACACATTTACATTAGTTGCACTAAACCAAAATAAAACATTGAAATTAAATACAGGACAGTTTACCTTCGAAGAGACGTTTAGCATCTTTTTCTTCCAATGTAAGAAGTTCTCGGGCAGCTTTACGTATTTTGGCAAGAGTATACTTAACTCGCCATACTTCACGCTTATTACGAAGCCCGTATTCTCCAATAATACGTAACTCTTGATCCAAACGAGCTTTCTCATATGGTCTTCTTGGAGTGACATAAGTCTTTGAAAAGACTGACGGTATCCTACCGTTCACCATGGTTGCTCTATATTAATTGAAAATAAAATTGCCATATTAAATAAGTAAAAAATAGACATTTCAGAAAGTAATGAAAAATTATTTAGATAAAAATGTTTTCTGATATGAAATCGAATGAATAATTATATTCATTCGATGATTAACACAGAATTTTCTTTTGCCTTACTGATTAGAAACAATCTGCAATATTACAGATATTTCTTGCCCAAAGAATAAGGCTTTCTTTTGTTTAATATATAAATATTTATGAAACTTACAATTGGTAAGCGTAATTGTTGAAAAAATTGTAAAATAATACTTATAATCTTAATTTAATTATGATAAGTACTTGTAAAAACTCGGTGATTTTTATTTATAAATTTAATAGATACTAAATCAAGAATAGCAACATATACAAGACCTGAAGGTTACTTGAAAATATATAAAATTATAATAAAAAATTTTCGTTTTAACTAATAAATAATACACATATATGCACTATTGTTCTATAGACACGTGCAAGTCATATTTATATATTTGCTAAATATACTATTTTTTAAATACAATTTTAATTTAAATCAGGTAGCTAATTATCAGACTAACTTTTAAAATATTACAAAAAGAATAATTCCTTTACAAGAAATGAAAGTATGTAAAAATAAATTAAAATAATAAATTCCTGTTAAATACATAATATATCAAAAATTTGTTAATATTTATTGACAAGAAACAATTTATTAAAATTATGAAGAAAGTTCGTTCAATTCAGAACACGTGGTTCATGTGCATTTAAGGTTAAAACATTTTGTCGTTAAAATATCTAAGAAAGCTATACATAATATCGCAATATAATATGATAATTGTAAGTTTCAATATAAAAATAATTTAATCTGGATAAATAACTTGTTTGAAGAATATTTCCAACATGAACTTACGTATTGTTTTAACAATGATCAGCAACCAACAATCCTACTCTATCTCCAGACAAAATGGAAATGGCAGAGAGAATGAAGTGAGTGAACGAAAAACGTTGGTCACGTAAGCAACATTGGCGCCGCACAGTGGCCGGCGTATCAGTTATACACTATTTCCGCTCTTTTCCGAGATAAGGCTGGATATTCCGGTGCGGGAAACTTAAACTGTTTCGAAAGTAACTCGACATTTATAAAAATGATATATCTTTTTTCTCTTTTTTAAAAATAATATAAATAATGGATAATAAATGTATTTTATAATTAATTTGGAAAACATTTACGAGTGTAATTAGTTTTTTAATATGTATAATTTTTTTTATTCGTCAATTAATATATTTAACCTTAAACTTGATTTTAACTGTGCAACTTTTTATTGATAGTTGATATTTTATTTACAATCTCATTTAATTAAATGTTAAAATACTACTTCAAAAAATAACTTTTATAGGTAACAGGTAAGTATCAATAAATAGTAAGAATACCTATACCCTTGGTCGAACTTATACTTAGCAGAATAAGAACTTCAGAACACCACCGAATTCAGAATGTATTTCAATTATATTAATCACAAACGCATAAAAGAAAAGTTAGTTTTGAATTCTATCGTAATTTAAAACTTAACCAAATCGGCAACTAAAGTACTATTTACTATAATATCATTAAAACTAAATGCTCAAAAATAGTGTTAAAACAATTGTTAAAATAATAATTAACATCAATAAATAAGAATAGTTTTAGATTAAATCTATTAACTACACAAAAGACAGTATATGGTTTAACAAGGCACTTTTTAAATCTTTTTAAAAATAGTTATGAAGTTTGCCTTTAATACCGAATTATTTCAGTAAATCGTTAAAGAATAATGCTAAAATTTATAGTGTGTTATATTTTTCACCGTGATTTTAACATATTTATTATTTTGGGATTGCATAAGGAACACTTTCAAGTTTTTTAAATCTGCCATACCGGAAATCACAACTAAATTTCAACTTCAAATGCGGAAAACTCCATTATGATCTTTTAGTACCTTACTAAATGCTACCATCACGTAGTTATTATCAATCTTAAGCGTTGGCACACCTGCTAGAATTTTGTCCAAATAGAGCCAAAGCGCGCAGGCCTTTCGCAGCCGCAGCGCGGAATATTTGAAAATCAGTCCAAAACGAACAGTTGAATGTCTAGCGAAGAGTATTTCTCTTTTTGAGAAATTTGTCACCTTTCAATAAAATCTGTATTTCAATGCGTAAATTACTAGCTGAGAGAGTTAAATTATATAAACAACTGAGTTTTTTTATATTTTCCCTGTAAAATTTGAATAAATAATTCACGTTATTTGTAAAATGTGATTCACTTAATTAATAATTAAGTAATAACTTAATCTTTTTGATACTAATCAATAATAGATAAGAATGACTCTTATTTAATAAATATTGTTTACTATTGTAAAATGTTTAAATATACATATTGTATCAGAAGCGAAGTATATTGCTTTAGCGTTTCAACGACTTTTTGAAACTGAATAATAATACTACTGGCAATTTTATAAAACATTATTTAAATTTATATACATTACGTTGGCCTTTCTCAGAGCCTTAAACGTGTATGTTAATATTCGAACATTATCAAGAAACTATACTAAAATAGTTGATTAGACATTAAAGATTTTATAAAATGAAACACAGATTTCGTGAAAAAGGAACAAAAATAAAAAAATATTCCTCCTTTACATTTATTAATTTTTTTAATTTTTTGATCATTTTTAATCTCAATGTATAAATAACATTATACTAAATAAAAATTTTATATAAAACTAGATGAAACACATTTACAATAATTATTTTCTATATATATATTAGAATCAAATAAACTTTAAAAAGGTAAGGTTAACTATTCTATTTAGGAATAAACTATAAAAGATGGTAATTAAATAAGATGAAATAATCAAACTCTTAAAGATAAGTATATATGAATAATCTGTTAACGTTGCTTTTCAGAGAGGAATATAAGCTATTCAAAAATCAGTATCTAATAAATTCGTTCGTAATACTAAATTCTAAATGGAATGAAAATCTACTAAATAAATTTTCTTAAAACAAATAACTTTCTTCTGTTTCATTCAGTTTGATAATTTTTATAAAAATTTGGTTGGTTTTCCTATAAAATATTTTTTTCATATTTTAATATTCAATATCTAATAAGATCTTTTTTTTCATCATTATATTTGAATTACTTGCAACAATATATACAAAATTTTTTAACATCATGAGAAAAAGAATTCGCGGACACGTTTAATAACTTTTGTTTTAATAAAATACATAATCGAAAACAAAATATTTGTGCGGAAAGGAGCAAGGAGATTTTAAGGATATTTATAATGTAAATTAAAATTTAATTCAATTTTTATTAATTAAAATCATCTTTTTCTTAAATAAATACACTTAAAAATTCAATTAAGTACAATAATATATACTATACAATATTGTTCCGACTAAAATTTCAATAATTTAACTGACCCCCGGCCTCTTACTATCGAGACGGGGATTCTATATAAACCTCGGGCACGCTCAATAACGATCTCGATCATCGCGCGTGACTGTTATATTTATATGGATAACGGCACTGTCACAGTGTGTCACTCGCAAACGTGCGCTCACGATTTTTATATAATATTATTCGCGATTTTATATATACATATTATATATATATATATATATATATATATATATATATATATATATATATACATATATATACATATACATATACATATATGTATTAAGGCAAAGAAAAGCTATACAATCGTTTGGCTTCACGTGGACGGAATGAACTGCACAACGGCGAAGCTCGCGCGCGCGTCATTTGTAGTCTTCAATGCGTATCCGCAAACACACACACGCACACACACACACCAGCATCGCGCACGTCCTAAGAGCCCGGACACGTTTTCACCGTCCCTGCCCCCGTCGGTCCATACAAAGAAAGAAAAAAAAAAAACAAGACGGAAGATCGTCGGTCGTCGGGATCGGGAGGGCGGTTCGCCGTGCTCCCCTCCATACGGACCCAATGTACATTGCACCATCGTTGTCGTCCTCGTCGTCGCGTCACTGTAGATCGTATAAAAAATATCGAATTTTTTCGCGGCTCATCCGAGCCGGAAGCGTCAGAAGATGCCGAAGCGCTTTTTTGCCCCGCCGGCGCTGTTGCGCTTCTTGCGGGCGGGCGCCTGCATCTCGGAGCGGGAGTCCGAGCCCCCGCCGCCGCCGCCGCCGCCGCCGTTGGCCGTCGGCGCCTGGGCGACCGGCGCCAGCTTGCTGCGCACGTGCTCGTCGAGGAGGGTCTGCATGTCCATCTGCCACTGCTCGAGCTGCTCGCTCAGCTCGATCTTCTGCTGGATCGCCTCCATCAGCTGGCTGTTGATCTGGAGCATGTCGATGCGCGTGCGGGCGAGCTCGACCTCGACCTTGTTCTTGCGCGCGACCGCCTGGTCCCGGGTCTGGAAAGTGGGGTTTCGAGGATAAGTGTCAATGTGCGCGTGATAATCAATAGATGTTCGTATATGGGGGGGGGGGGTGGTGCGAAATTTACTTCAACGTTCAATGTTAATCATTTGGGGAAAAATAAGAAAAGCAAATAGCATGAAAGAAATGTGGCATTCCGACGGCAGTGTCTATATGTCAGAAATTTACCACATCGCTGATACAGTACAAAATCGAATAAATAAAGCATGTTTCTCATTTTGCCATTTTTTTTCTCGCAAAATTCGAGTTATAAAAACAAGAATATACAGAGCAGAAAAAAATTTTTTTTAAATATTCCAATTTGTTTTTGTACATCCTTTATATAATGGTTTCAACATTAAATTCTTTTTTAACCTTCTTATTTTAATATTATTTTAGTATGTTTATTATATAACGAACTGAAGTACTTTATTAAAAGTAATAAGTTAATATATACATACTCATGATTTTTCAAAAATCAATGGTTTACAGTTTCCGGAAGTGTATCGTTTTGTAACGACGATTTATAAGATTTAAGCGGAATCTGAGCATAATTTTTTGAGATACTACAATGCTTTATTTACATAGATATACCAATCAAACGGCTTATCGAGCAGACAGATTTCTAAAAAGTTTTGCGCGATATCTCAATAATGGCTAAACTGATCGCCGTCAAATTTTAACTATATACTTATACCTTCAACATTATTATCGCGTGCTTATACGATCAACATCTAAATGTAGACTTTTTGGCTGTTGCTTGAAATCGGACGAATCATTGAAATTTTTTTATTAAGAAAAAAAACGAAATCTTACTTCCGATACGCGACAGTTCCTGAAAAGATAACATTTTGAAGTACTTTGCACGATGACTGTTAAAATTAAACATAATACGGTTCTGATAAATATTCGAATAAGACTCGTTCTCGACAAAAAAAAAAAAACAAAACAAAACAAAAACAATTCCAAAAGAACGGATTTCATTGCTGTCTTGCCCAATAAGTGCCAAAGCTGGCACACCGTTAATCCTTGCAAATGATATATACGCGCACGTAAATCGCGGCCATGTGTCAGCTATAGATGATAAGACGAATGCCGACCTGTAGCGCCTGCGCGAGCACCTCGTCCTTGGACAGCTGCGAGTGCTCGATGTCGTCGCGCGCCCTGTCGCGCTCCTCGCGCGCACCCAGCAGCTCGGCCTCGCTCAGCTTCAGCTTGCTCGCCGTCTCCACGAGGCTCTCGGCCCGTCGCTTGAGCTCGTCCTGGGCCTGCCTCAGCTGCTCCTTGGTCTGCTCGAGCTCCTCCTTGATGCGGTGGAGCTCGACGGCGAGGCCGAGGTCGCCGGGGCCGCCGCGGACGCCGGCCAGCGCGAGGCCGAAGACCTCCTCGACGAGGTCGGTGAGGGCGTGCGGGCAGTTGATCATCAGCTATAATTTAAATATGAAAAATCAGTTTTTAAAAATCCTTACGTTGGCAGAATAACAATCTGAGGATGTATAAATTTATTATATAAGCAATATATATATATATATATATATATATATATATATATATATATATATAAAAGAGTTAATAATGAAATAAAAGGGAAATGCGCTAAATATTTAGTAATTCGGTTCGTTTCCATCATTGCTCGGATACAATATACGCCGCACTGGACGATCAAAAATAAATCCGATAAATAAAGCTATACTGAAAGAAAGTCGCACAAGAAATTCTAAAAGTAATTTATATATATATATATATATATATATATATATATATATATATATATATATATATATATAGATCATAAAAGGCGTCTCTTTTCAAGGAGCATTTTCAGAAACTTGGGCATTGTTCGGCGCTGCCGTTCAAGCACAATCGGGAATAACGGCCGCCAAACTGCAAAATAACTGCGCGTGAGAAACGGCCGCCTCGATGATTCATTTCGCGTTTGTCGTATATATTATGTGCGCGCGCGCGAGCATACAGACGCATGGGCGTTCGCGCGCGCGAGCGGGCGGTCTGTACCAGGGGGGTGTGTGTGTGTGTGTGTGTGTGTGTGTGTGTGTGTGTGTGTGTGTGTGTGTACGCGGTGAGAAAGAAAAGAAGAAAAAAATCAGCAGCGGAGAACTGGTCCGGCTCGACGTGCGTGGGCGGTATAATACTGCGCGGCGGTATTCGGTGTAGGTATACGGGTATTGCCGCGGTGTATGCGCGCTCGAAGAATTGTTTCGCGTGAACTCGCGGCCGCGGCGGCGAAGATCGAAAAGTACTATATTGTACAGAGCACGCGCTTGCGCGGGAACAGACTATACAATGATCGCGGATTTAAGAAACGAGCGAAGAAACCCGATATCTGCTGTAGAAAAATCTATAAGCATTCTTGGGAGAAATAAGATATGATGGATTGCGGAACAGTGTATGAACTTGATTAATAGGGTTACATAATTATAAACTATGTACGAATAAATGAATATATATATATATATATATATATATATATATATATATATATATATATTATAAACTTTATGCGACGAGTATAATTGAATTTTAGTTGTAATTTTATTGTTGAAAAATAAGTTTATGAAGCGACAAAGTTTCTACTTATTATGATTTGATCGATTGAGAAAACGATGCCACGTTATTTTGTAGCTTTCGCGATGTATAAACTGAAGTTCGACACTTATCTGAAAGTTTATTGTTAAGCGCCCGAGGAATTTCGATAACCAGAAACTGCTGCCGATCAAAATTTTGTATCCAAGGACAAAAATCGCGTTCCTTTTAAACGTACACTTTTCAATCGGATACGGTATTATAGATAAAAATTTAACATCACTGGTACACGAATCGGAACGAATACACGTCGTGTGGCGGGTATTAATTCGCTGGAAAATCTATCCTGCACTTGGTGTCGTTTATACGTATATATAATGGCAATAGCCCCTCACCTCGGCCTCGGCTCCATTGTTCAGCCCCAGCATCGACTCGTCGCAGTCGCTCTGCAGGCCCGAGTCGTCCTCGCCGCGCTGCAGGTGGCTGGCCAGCTCCCTCAGCCTGCGGCAGGCCCTGCCGACCTCCTGCCTCAGGGCCGCGTCGTCGGGCTCGGCGCCGAGGCTGCTCGTGCCGCTCTCCTCGCACTCCATCTCGGCCTGCAGGGAGCGCGGCTGCTGCCTGACGCGGCCCGCCGGCGAGGCTGCCCGGCTGCCGGGGCCGCCGCGCTCGGGGCTACGCGTCCTCTCCATCGCGGCAAGCGCCACCGCGAGCTCGTCCCTGAGCGGGGTGCGACGAAGTAGGAGAACAAAAATAAAAACAGGAAAGAAAGAAAGAAATGAGATTAGAAGGAGAGAAATAGATCGAGAATCGGATCATCGTGTTTACGTGTATATATATATATAGATCGTCCGGGACTGTCGAGGAACGTGGGGATTTTCGTGACTGGCGAGTAGGAGGAGTATCGTTGTATTGGTTGTATTGTATCGTTATATTTTTTGCTAGCCGCTTAGATTCGATCCAAGGCAATATCGCTATATATATATCAGAGCCGCATGTCGGAATTTAGTATATAATATATAATTCAATTTTGAAACTATCGAGTGCAAAGTACTTGATGCCAAAAATAAACGTTTGCTTGATTTCTATCGTTGCACGTACACATATAAAGTGAAGAGTGAGTCTCGGTAAAAATTCTATGGCAAGAGCTCCCGTTGATATATGTGTCTTATTCTTTATATCGCGCCTGGTCTCTCGTATAGGCTACTACTACACATATAAATAGACAAATCACGGCTGAAGATCTGATCAGATTTTTGTGCTTAAAAAAATGTCAGAATTCAATGAGACAAAAATCAAATTAATTCTAATCATTATTACTTTTTGTTGTTATCAATGACATTAACATTCTATCGTTGGGCATTAAATATTTTCAACTATTTATTTGTTTTTCAACGAAATTTTGATTTAATATACTTTTACGGTATTTGTAATTTTTCCCGATACAGTTTTATAGGCCACGATCATGATGCGAGTTTTCAGCTTAAAGTCTAACCCAAGGTACAGCTTCCTCAAAAGTTTCCTATTGGGAATTAAAATCGTCGATACGCGACCTCTGGCGATCAAATTTTTCACTGTAAAAGAATGCCAAACGTTACCTTTCAAACATACAGCAGTTTACATTTTATTTATTTATTTCTGACCAAGAACTTGTTGTTATGGAGCTTGCGGAGTTTATCAGAACCATAAAAAAAAAGTTCTTGCATTGTTAACCGTGCGGTCAGTTGTCCCGTTTTACTTCCCAATAGGCATCGTGCGCAGTGACACTATAATAGCGCTCAAGATGTCAAGCTATGCAAGTTTTCGATCCCATTACATTGAAGACGTATAAATTACGTCAGATTAGGTATATACATAAATATATCTCGTGACATGTGATATATCTCCAATATAATATAGGAATACCTGTAATGGTATTGGGAACGAAAACTTACAAATTTGCCCATGTATATAGGTGATCCTCTAGTCGATTGCGCACGTTACCTATAATTCGTGCATTACTTCAATATAAAATATCATATCCGACAATTGAATTATGATTGTGCATTTACACGTGTTCCACATTCATACCAAACATCGTTAGATTCTCTTTTTGTTATTGTAGTGTCTGAAGTAACGTAAGTTCTGTAATGCTGATAAGAATATTTATTAATTTCATTTAATACAAAACAGTCGACATATGTGCAATTTTTAATTTTAAGTAATATAAGTTATATCCATAAAAAATTATTTTGCTAGTATCTAAAACGTATTATAAAATAATACATATAAATATTATAAAAAGTTCTACAGATCAGTTAACTAATGGGCACAGAATTTAAATATATACATGCCCTTTTCCCTGGATAATGCGGAATATTAACTTAACAGGCGAAGAGTTGGAAAGCGAGCAAAAGACCGATGAAGAAATGCCGTTCTTACGGCACTGAAAGGGAATTATGCCCACGTTCATAAGTATGCATTGAAAAATAATTTTAAGGAGGCCATAAAGATATACGGCGTGTAATATATGGCGAAGGGAATATGGTGTCGGGCACATAAAAAAGATGTCTTTTTTAAATAAATTTAAAACACTTTTGTATATGTGTATCCATACTAACAATTAAAATTTAAAAGATAATTTTTAAAGTGTTATACTAATTATTGCTATATACTGATTTTTTACTTTCTATTTGAATTATTCAGATTAGCTCGATTAATTATTATAAATTAATAATTATGAAAAATTGGAGAACAATTCTTGTGTAATTACAAAAATTTAGAAAGCCGAGTAACAACGAACAATTACTTATAAAGCAAAACAATAAATGCGATAAATAATTTTCAATTATTGCCGGGACTAAATGGTGATAAAATAAATTAGATTTCTATTGATCATTTTCAAATATTAAAAGACGTAGAATTCTCCAATACTGTGAGATTTAAAATGATTTTGTTGGGTGAAGAAGCATTTGATATTTCCTTGCCATGCGATAAAACGGTTGTATTCATATATATATATATATATATATATATATATATATATATATATATATATATATAAAATTATTTAGATAGATGCATGTCGGACAACCCCCAAAGGTATGAGAATGATTGGAGCAAATGTTAAATCAAGCTAATACTCGTTTAAAAAAATGTAAAATATAAAATACTGCATTTATTCTGTTTAAAACAAAAAGACAACTGTCGATAGAATTGCAAAAATCGGAATCTTTACTACGACACTACTAGTTATAAAATCAAAGAACCAATAAATTAATGAATAATGACGATATGGTACTTTAAAAAGTGGAGTTATATTTCATAATTCTATGAGCGTCATAACAAAACAAAATAAAAAAACAATTTTATCCCAAAAAATCCATGTTTATTTTGCACATGCGCGGACTACGTCGTTCTGAAGCAACAGTCGTGGAATGCTGTGCGCTTAACAGAATCGAGCGGCTTCCTGTCTCGGCCAAGGACCTTCTCGATCGACTACATGGTATCTCCTTTATATATCTGGACAATGAAGGTCAAGTCTATTGTCGCTTTAGCAATTGCCGCCGAAGTTAAGCTTTAAGGGGAACACGTAGCTGTCGCATTGTGCGCGGAGCCGCCGGTATATAACGCACCGTATTACATATACAATAATCGAAGAGCGATGGAATGACGCTAAGAAGAAAAAAAAATTGGAAGAAAAATCGAGGCCTCCTTTCAATTTACGAATGCGACGGCTAATTAGAAGCGCTAATTTCAAATTATCTTTATATATATATATATAGCTGTATAAGTCACGATCTCTTATAATTGCAAAAGCTTTTCTGCAAAGCCATAAGTGGGAATTAAAAGCTGTCCAAATCTTATACTGAGGATAAATTTCTGGCAAAAATTACAATATTAATTAAATTACAAACTAACGAAATTAAAAAAAAGTTGCCGTATTTTTTAGAAAATTTTATAACCAAAACGTTGAAAATGTACCATAAATCTAGTGACATTTCTTTGAAATAATGGCAATGCTTAAAATTTTTACAGCCCCTGGTGATCAAATTATTGGATAGTATTGTAATTTTTACTAAAAATTTCGTTCTGCCTAATATTAGTACATACAAAAAATTCACTTCAGTAAATTTCAAATAGAATTTTCAATGAAAAACAATTCGTAATGTAAATAAAGTTTTTATAAATTTTGTGAATAGAAGGTCGATTAAAAAACCTAACAGTTCTAACGCTTCACGGAGTCTTATATACATATATATCTATATATCTATATAATATATATATATATATATATATATATATATACAAATACATGTATAATATATATACATACGCGGCATTTTCATATATATCTTGCGCCAGGTGCCCACTTCGCCGATACAGGTATATACATACATATATATATATATATATATATATATATATATATATATATATATATATATACCTACTTCGCGTAACAAGGAAAAAAAACAAAAACAAATAATAAAAGAAAAAAAACGAGGAAAAAAACTGCGCGCCTACGTGAAGGAGCGGGTTGCGAGAGAAACGGTCGGACGCGGGAAAAGCCGCACGAGCGTTCTCTCCCCCCGGCGCGCGTTGATAACGACCTGGTCGTTTGCGGGACGCGGATGGGGGCAGGGAGGAGTGAGAGGGCAGAAAACCAAGGATATGTATATGAGGCGCTCTATGTGTACACGTATGTATATATGTACATTTCTATATATATATATATATATATATATATATATATATATATATATATATAATGTTCGTATACGTGTGTATAATATACCTTTCACGCTCGGCCACGACGGCCCGTCGCTCCGCCTCGTGCCCGAGCCGCTCCAAGGCCGTGGCGCGCTCCTCGGCCTCCTCGAGGGCGGCTATCGCCCGGGCCCTCTCCTCGCGCAGCTCGAGCGACCGCCTCTCGAGCTCGGTCCGCTGCGCCGACACCAGTTGCACCTGCCCAGGACAAATAAATTATATTCATATGTCTATATATATAAATATATATGTGTGTGTGTGCTAATGTATTATATAATATATCATAATGTAAAATAGCGATCGTTCTTTTTCTATATTAACTATCCCCCGAACCCGGATACTTTGGCGATTTTTGGCGAAAATCGTTTTTTCGTCGAATTTTTCACGAGAGCTTGTACACAAACATACAGATTCAAGATTAAAGAGCGTGTGCGCACTCCTCCGCCCGCCAGCCCCCCTCCCGCCGCGACTTGTAGATCAATATTAATATCTTTGCATTAAATTTATAGATGGAATAAGCAGAACTCCTCGCGTTTACGGCCCCGTCCTAGAAAACGCGCTAGATGAATAATAATCAATATAAATATTGATAGGTTTTGCCTCCTGCTGCGGAGCGCATTGTAATATAATCACGTTCGAATGGCGCACAAAGAAACAATCGCGGCTTGTCGAGCATTATATTTATAGATATATATGATAATTCTTCGGTCACACGCGATCGCGCTAGTAAAATTAAAACTGTAACTATTATAATATAAGCAAAGCAATGGGGCGCGACCGATTTAAAAGCGATATCAGGTGATTCATCCGCGATGACCGTATCTCTCATTTGGATGCACATCTCAAATCTATAAGATACACAATTAGAAATACAGCGAGACAATTTTACAGTGACAATTTATCCATGCGTATTAAGTAATTGCAAAGCATAATTATACATCAAGATTTAAAAACCGTGGAGTAGCATCGCTCAAATAGATTTTTAATTATTATGGAGAATTAATGAAGGTCTATTTGATTTATACATATAATAAGTACGTATTATACGACAGAATATTTCAAAAATTCACTTAGAAGCTGATTTTCGCCGTTTTTCTTTAACTTCATAATAAAAAATAAATGTTCTTTCGAAAGTTGTGTAAATATTGGTTTTTTTTTCTCCTTTGTAATATTATTGCTTTCTACTATCTACTGCACTTATGCGTTACCCAGCCTCTGCACAAATGATGATTTAGGTTAATCTTTGAAAAAGGTAGTTCTTCATAATTAAACAAATTACCTTTTACTTTCTAATATCACGTGCGCATCGGCGAATGATGCGCCTCGCTTTGCGAAATAGTTAATAATAACCGTATTATGTTGTTGGGGGGGGGGGGAGAATCTCATACATAAATTATAAAATCGAAGACATAAAGAGACCCCACGACGGTATGAAAGATTTAAATCTGTACCGATCGTTATTTCGCAATTCGACTTCGAAAGGACAAAGAAAGGAAGTCTTTTGATACATTATATACATTAATCTGTCATTACCCACGTTAAACCAACCGCTGACCATAAAACTATGTAAAATATTTTGAAGATTTTAGGCGAAAGAGAGAAAAAAAGCAATTCAATTAAGTCTCCATTACTATAGCGAGGCAACATGTGAAAATTTAATTATAATGCAGTACCTATGCGTAATTAAACTGTTCCGTAAGGTCTAATTAATCTTTTTTTTTTCTTTTTTTTCTTCTTTTTTTACAATTCAAAAAACGTAAATTGCAAGGTGCTCGAACGCATTTTTCTACTTATACCCTGCATAATTTCATAATTTTAGGCAATTAATTACGAAAAATATAATTATTGCTGCGGAAAACCATTCTTTGTCAACTGTATAATTTTTTGCGTCGTTGTTTTTAAGCGTATATTATGTTGTTCGATTCAACTTAGTAAAATAATACTTCGCACCCAATGAACAGATTAAATTTAAAGATAAAAATTAAATAAAGAAGAATTTCAAGTCTCCTTGTCATCCGCACAGAGGCAAAATTCCAAAATCACCACAGCTCGACTCTTTTCATTCTTTCGTCCTCTCTTGGCGTTGTATTAAATCAGACCTAGAGAACCCATTATCCGCCGAAAATCATCGAATAGTTCAGAATTTCCACAAATCTATGTATGTATATATATATATGCTTTATATATAAAGCACTCGCTCACCTCATCCTTGAGGACCTCGAGGCTGCTGACGTGATCCTGCAGGGTCGTGCTACGGTGGGCGCACTTCTCCCTCAGCAGCTTCAGCTCGGCGAGCAGCTGCTCCTCCTGCTTGGCCGCCTCCCTCAGCTGATCGGCCAGTCGCGAATTCTGGGCGGTCAGCTCGGTGACCAGGCTGGCCTGGTCCCGCTCGGCCCTGCGCGCCCGCTCGCTCTGCTCCTCGAGCTGCCTGCGCAGCGCCTCGAGGTCGGCCTGAAGCTCGAGGGCGCAGGCCTCGCTCTCGCCCCTCGCCTCCTCGAGCTTGCGCCGCATCAGGTGGCGCTCCTGCTCCAGGCCCTGGTGGAAGAGAGAGAGAGAGTGAGTGAGACGTAGGTCTAATGTATTAGGATTCATACGTATGTGCGCGTATATTTTTCTTAGAAATTTACGTTTATTCATGATAATTATTTGAAGATTATCGCGTGAATCGACTCAATGTGTCAGCGGCGAAAAGTTCAGAAAATCGAGACGGTTGTTAGGAAAAAAAAAAGGAGACACGATTATATTCTGGTATACGTATAAAAGTTGGCTGTGATTCCATAAAATAAATTCGCAAACTCATCGTCCCGATTTGCACTGGTGTAATAGTGATTTTTTTTTGTTTTTTTATTTTGTTTTTGTTTTTTGTTTTAAGAATTTAATAGCTCAGCGAATTCGTATACAATGCGCCAGATTTCGATAACGATTGTATATTCAAGGATTTCCTCGTCTAGACAGAATATTTTCGTTTAGGCTTCGTCTTATTAGCGAATAAGGATGAATGACCTGCTTTATTCGAGCGTATCGTGTACAACTAAAAAAATGATGTATATATATATATATATATATATATATATATATATATATATACGAGCACTGAGAATGTTACATAAAAGTAGCTGTAGATAATACTGACAATAATGAGATGTTTTCTACGTTTTCCACAACATTTGCAAAGGAGAACGTATATTGCAGATTTGTATAAGTCAAAAATTATCTTTTGCGATAGTTTATATCTAGAGATATATTCAAGAGTTAAAATCTAAATGAGATTTTATGTATTCCATCTAATTACACGAATGAACAAAAAAAAAACTACATTGAAATAACTTTTTGTGAAAAAATCTATGGAAATAAATTGAAATCTAGTATACTTTTGGATAAAATTATTATGATATATTACAAAACAACTAATTGGCTATGGTGCCTATGGCTTGATCGCTAGAGCTAAGAACTAGCTCGCCTGATATCAAGTTCCGATCTCCGCCATAAATAGAACAGCATTAAAAAAAAAAAAAAAACACCCTACTGCATTTATATTGATAATAAACAAGGACAGTCTGACTGTCATTATATTAGTTAATATATTATATTATAAAGACTCTCAGACCGATAAAAATATCTATTAATTCAAAACAGTCGACATAAGTAAATTTTTAAAATTTAATGCCTTTGTATTCGCAAGAGGAGAGGTAATATTTGCTGAGATTAAAAGGAAATAAAATTTTCCAATTCCTATAATTTGAAGAACACGATTTCTTACTTATGAGAATATATTAGCGCGGACTATCGACTGTTCTTCTATACCGATCGAGCTGGAAGAGAGTTGGTGTTAACAATATTATATACGTTAACATTAAATTATTGGAAAGTTTTTAGTTAAACCACGATTATTATTTATGTAGTATTTTATACCTTGGCAGCAAGCTGAGAAAACAATCATCAAACGATGTGGAAAAGAAATGAGCACGTTGTCAAAACATTATAATCGTAATTTTCCAATGGAATTTTCAAAACGATCACAATTCAGAAAGTGTGTGAAATTCTGCGTGAATGTAGAGTATACCTAACTAAATGTCACGACTAACTAAAATTTACAGTTACTGAAAGTGAGCCTACAATATTATTATATTAAAAACAGACCAACATGTTTACTCGACCGGTTATTAAAATTGCGTTCAGCAACTGCAGGTAAATAAAAAAAAAATTTATATAAAGATGCTAAACTTTTGTATCATGGACCAACTATGGGAAGTAAACTATAAATGAATTATCACACAATTCTTTATATTTTCTGTTAACATTCATTAATTGAAATGCAAGCGCTCTATAACAATGATTACATAATATTTGTCATTTGTCCGGCATAAGATCCATAGATGAGTGATTTCCCATCTCAAGTAGGTAAGTAATTTTTTATAATATATATATATACTATATACTCTATATATTCTACTCCTTTATTTGAAAACTATACTGATGCAAGCATTAAAAATAATTTATTAATTAACCATCCAATACCAAAACTCCATTTCGCACGTTTCGCAAAGGCCTCGGTTTCCCTCGGACAATCGGGCATTAGAATCTCGACTGCTCCTAATCCCCAGGTTCTCCTTTTCCGCCACATAGATACTCCAAGTATATATATGTATATATATATATATATATATATATATATATATATATACAGAGAGGCCGTAGATTTAGCGAAACGCTATTGTAAAAACCGATTTGCAATATTCTTCGCGCCGGTTTGGAAAATTAATAATTATATACACTCGAGGAGCGAACCTTTCGACGTATAATCCGAATTCGCGCGAGCGCATTTCTATTACGTACCGTCACCCCCCCCCCCCATTGTTTCCCATTGTAAGAATCAGGATCGCAAACAAGAGAGCTGGTTTCCTTCGAATTAATTTTCCGATCGGACTTGTTTTCTAATAGCCAGGTGTATAGCCATGATATTTCATATACACACACATTCACACACGCGCACAAACACACACACACACACACACATATATATAAACAAAGTTCCTAATATTTCTGAATGAAATATCGGCAAAAGGCACACCGGAATATTTGAAAAACAGGCCGGATTGACGCGATGGCACGCGCAACCGCGTACATGAAGAAAGATGCCAAGGCAAATAGATCGGAGCGCAAAAAAATGTCGCGAGTGAGATAGATAGATAAATGGATAGATAGGAAGAGAGAGAGAGAGAGAGAGAGAGAGAGAGAGAGAGAGACAACTCTTCTGACGATTATATCATTCCGTTATGCGTCGTACCGTCTCGTGCGCAGTCAATAATGCGATGAATATACGAGTTTGCGATACCTATATAGGCACTCGGTACCATTCGTTACAAGCTGTAAACGGAAACCATCATCGGAGAAAAAGTGTAAATGTTTGATAAAGTAAGGGACAGAGGAAGAGAGAGAGAGAGAGAGAGAGAGGGGGGGAAAGAAAGAGAGAGAGCATCCTGACTCACCTTTATAAGGCCATTCAAATCGTGGGTGTTCTATACCCACCTCACGTCATCTATTTCTATCCGGTTCTCTTTCATTCTCTCCCCCCCCAACATCACTCTCTCTCTCTCTCTCTCTCTCTCTCTCTCTCTCTCTCTCTCTCTCTCTCTCTCTCTCTCTCTCTCTCTCTCTCTTCCTCCTCGCGCAAACTTAATCCGAATAATATTATCCGGCGAAAGGCTTTTTAGCGAGCGAGCACACGCTGGCGATTGAAGACAAAGAACGTGATAGACAAACACCGCGCAAGGTAAGCACGCTGCGGGTATGTGTGTGTATAAATATATACTTATATACATATATATATATATATATATATATATATATATATATTTATATTTATATATCACGAGTATGACTAACTCGAGGAGGTGGTTTCGCGATATTCTATATATCCCTCTCACCATCTATATAGTTGCAAAATCGGTTCGTATATATACCAAACCGCATTACATTGATATATATATATATATATATATATATATATATATATATATATATATATATATAAGCATTTCACGTTCTTGCTTATATTGTATGTGCAATCCACAGTTTTATAAACCGAGATTAAAAGTCTTGCGCGCACCGTGCGAGTATCAACATAATTATTATGGTGTATACATATATGGATACACTTACAGGTAAACGAATTACACGCGCGTGCGCGCCTTTTCTCGTCGCTACTGCGATATGCGCGCATCCGATGCAGCTTACCGTCGTTTGGAACGTTGTACGCGCCCGTACATATACTGCATATGTGTTTTTGCGCGAAGACGTCACGACTTCAACGATAATAAAGGAACAAAAAAAAACAGGCTAAGCTATATTGTATTTAGATATATAGCAGTGGAATGAGGAGGATGGAGAGAAGGTGGGGGACACACGGAAAAGCGGCGATCGTCTTATACGCTTATCATACCTCTCGTCTCTCTCCTCCTCTCTCTCTCTCTCTCTCTCTCTCTCTCTCTCTCTCTCTCTCTCTCGCTCTCTTACACACACACACACACACACACACAACAGTCGCGATCGTGCGGTCGTTTTGCCTCGATGTTGTGCGCGCTCTCTGGAGAACGAGGAGGAGGTGGCGGGTTGTTTTACTCTCGGTTCCTTATGGGCTGATCGGCGCGGGTTAACGATCCCCCCCGGGACATACGTGACTCAGCCCGAGCCGAGATCTATGCGCGCTCCTGAGATTTTTCGGATTTCCGTGAGCCGCAAACGCGTTGTGCTATGTTTTCTTTGCATATATATAAGAAGAAAAATAGATTCAAAGCTTAAATATAGCTTTAACAAGCGACAAATAAATTCAAAGTTTTTTATTTTACTGCCTATAATATAAAAATAGACTATTATAGAAAATTTGAAAATATCTGGTGATGTAAGCCCACAATACTTGTATATATAACGTTACCCCGTTTATAAGGATGACGATTTTTTAAAATAACTCCGCTAATTCGTAATGAATTATTCATGCGAATCGCGCATATGCACGAGACTGAGTCAGATGAGAGAGAGAGAGAGAGAGAGAGAGAGAGAGAGAGAAGTGGAACAGTCTAATCCTTTTTTTCCTCTCTGAGTCTAATATAGGATCATACCATCTTTATATATATATATATATATATATATATATATATATATATATATATATATATAATTATCATCAATTCGATAATAAATATATAAATTTTTCCTCCTATGAAAAAAAACTATAGCCGTTTATAATATTTATCAACCAATAACATAACATGCGTATTTATATACATTTTTAAAAATGCACCTTACAAGACACATGCGCGCGCGCGCGTGTGTGTGTATAATTATGGAAATCATTCACGCGAATCGATCTGCAGCAAGCGGGATCGCGAAGAATCCTTCCACGAAACTTTCAAAATAAAAAAATATGTATACATGCACTCGTAAATACATAGGTGTGTGTGTGCACTTATATATTCATATCTTAGGCGAATCAGTAGCAGTACCCCTACAATTGTTACACTCCTACCGCGCATTTTATTAATTACACCTATGGAACTGCAGTCGGTGCATACCTATACGATTATATACCGGTTCAATCCAATGACCGTCCCCAGTGATTATAGCCACATTCATTTCATGTATATATATATATATAAATTATTGCTCAACCCCTAGTGTTTTGTCCGCGCCCAAATAGCTCTATGGTTTGTATTATATATGTATATGCGCCACGCCAAACACGGGGTAGACGGTCGGTGATCGAGGTAGAGAAATATAGGGAGAAGGAAAAAAAGAGAAGAATCGCCGTGACCTCTTCGGCTAAATCCGGGTATTGCGCGCAACTCAATCCTCGCGTGCAAAGTTTATATATATATATATATATATATATATATATATATATATATATGCACATACGTACGCGTTATAATTGTACGTCTGTATAAACGACGAAGTACGCCAGGACGAGGAGAGGAGTGTCTGGCGCGAGCTGCGGCGAGATATAACATGTACGACTCTTTTTTCTTTTTTTTTAAGACCCGATGATTCAGACGCGGATCCCTCCCCTTCCACTCCCAACCCCGTAAATAAGGTCGCAGAAGATCGCGAAACATTTAAAAGCGCAATAAGGTTGCGCAGTAGAGAGAGATAGAGAGAGAAAGGCGTAGAGAGAGGGGCCTGTTTTTTTACCAACGAGGATGACGAACTTGGTTAACACGCGTCACTATATATATATATATATATATATATATATATATATATATCCAACGTTTTACGACCTCGTCCTCCGCGAGCAGGAGCAGCGCGTCGAGAGGGAGAAAGTCCAAAAAAAAAAAGAATATAGGATATTCCCGCATGCGCGGCTTTAGAAAGCCGGAAATATGCGGCTGAGCGCGCGACGCGCAAATTCGAGGAGGATACTCGTACGTTTAGCTGTGTGTGTGTGTGTGTGTGTGTGTGTGTGTGTGTGTGTGTGTGTGTGTGTGTGCTCGCGCGCGTGTGTTAATGTGTCAATTTGTGTGTGCACGCTTTTCTGCGGCGGAAAAAGAAACGTTAAACCCGCATGAAAATCGCTTTTGCGGATAGGCTCTAAGAGAGGTATGGAAGAAAGCTCGGGATCATCAGAAACTGAATTTTTCCAAATATTTCACTGGCTGAGAAAATTTCCTTTTTAATGTACATACTCCAACTAGACTTTGAGAATGTGCCCTATTGAGAGGTTAAACAAATTAGTTTGTTAAGTAAACATTGTCAATCGGTAAGCGAAATCGTTTGCATTTCGTGAAAAAAAAATAATAATTAAATTCCAATCTCGGTCTTAATTTAAGCTTTCAATTAGATAAACTTAGATTACTGTCTCACTGACAAAAGTAAATTTTTCACTACTTTAGTTACGTTAAAGAATTACAGACTTGAACCGTCAACGAAACTAATACAGTATTGCAATTTAAACAGATTTAAAATCAATATACGTACTTAACAACTATATTTCGATATAATGAAACGTGTAAGCCTTTAGCTGGATAATAAAGATGGTCGTGAATAAAATATTAACGTAAATGTATCGCTTTTTTTATAGCTTTCACGTAAAAGGTATCGCCGTCGAGAAATCCAGTAAATTTAATACAATAGGATACGTTTATTTTTCTAGGGAATTTAAATTCGAAAAAATTAGCATACGCTCTTTCTCCGGTAGGCGGTGAGAAGATCGAATTAATAAAAAATATTGTTACTTTCGAACTTATTATTCATGAACGTTTAAAATAAAAAAATCACGATCAATTTCTCGATTGGATAATGAAAGCAAAATAGAAACGAAAAGTTTCGAAAATTCTAAAATAAATAAGTGTGCAACACGAGATCTATAAAAACCAAATCAATGGTTCCGTTACTATTTTTCATTCATAAACAATTTTTGATAATACTATATCATATTTTTTGTATACGTTCAACATTACTATGTTAAGAAGTAATCGTTTGTTGGTATAAATTATCATCATACATATATATGAAAGTACAGAAAATATACGATATAAATAGCTTCTAGAGAAATAAATAAAATTCTTAGTTAAAAAAAAAAAATGATATTTTTGAAAAAACGCTACGAAGTTGTCAAAATTCAAGAAGCTACTTGAACTCAATTTATCGACTGGAAACTTGTTCAAAAAAACAATCCAAAGCCGAATTAAAGTGTTAAAAAATAAAAAACAATTGCTATCCACTCTATAATTAGAATTTACATCATCGCATATTAAATGCTGAATAATCGAAAGGAGACATTGAAAATAACAATAAAAGAATATAAAGTTTAATATTCTTTATTTTCTTCCGTATACGGATGATTTCGCAAACTATTCATTATACAAGTGTAGTTCCTATATATATATATATATATATATATATATATATATATAGACAAAGATCAAGATATCCTAGAACTACCTATAAATTCTTTATCTCGAAGTATAATTGATTTAAATTTTCAATTGTTCCGAAATCAAAAGCTATACTGGACTATATAGAAGGCTAAATCGATTTTAAAAAATCTTAACGCACGCACAGCGGCCACATGCCTTCATAGTATTGCCTTCTGCAGCAGGGCCGAATTCGTATCTATATATATATATACATTACAGAAATGCCTCAAAAGAAGCACGCGCACTCATGAAACGTAAGCAGTATAACACAATCATCCTGTTTTTGCCCCCTATAATCAACAAAATACAAATCTCATCAATGGCCACACACAGCAACTACGAAGATCTAACTCCAAAATCCCTTTCTGAAAACAATTCTCCTTTCGTCGGGTACAGCCGTTCACCGCATCATCCAAAGCCTATATATAATATATATATATATATATATATATATATATATATATATATATATATATATTCAAAGGAAGACAAAGAGGTCGACTGAGGAGAAGGGCAAACTTCTGTCTCTTTCTCTCTCTCTCTCTCTAACTCTCCCTCTCCGTTCGAAGATTTTGTTGTTTTTTGTTTTCATCTCCCGTATTCTTTTCGGGCTTAACAAGTGGCGCGCCAAGGTGATCCGCTTTTTGGTCACGCGCCGGAATAGAGGAGAGAAAGAGAAGGATGTGCTTTGCGGCGTATAGAATAATGGAAGGCTACCGCCACCGCCGTCGTCGCCGTCGTCGCTGCTGCTGCTGCTGCTGCTGCTGCTGGCAGCACAAAGCCAAAACGGCTGTATCACTGTCCGGTTCTATAAGACTCCGTTTCTAATTTTAAATGGAGAAAGAGCGAGAGGAAGAGAGAGAGAGAGAGACTAAATGCGAGATAGAGAGAGGATCTATCTAAGCCTTCCCATAGTTCGAGAGCTCTTCAAGTATATAAATAAATATATATACATATATATATATATATATAGTTTTGCGTAGAGGCCATTGGACGGACTCAGCAGAGATTATACTGGTATATAGAGAAGAACACCTAGAGAATTACTTCAAGGAAACGACGGAGTATATGTATTATATATAATATATGATTTGGCACCGTGAAGTGTTTTTAAGTTATATATATATATATATATATATATATATATATATATATCCTCCCATTTATTTACGCATTGACTACGGAATACGATTTGATATATCGACATTTAAAGACATGTCAAGAGTCTGCTCTACTTAGCCATCATATATAACTTATTGCGCAAACCCTCTATGATTTTCAAGTTCAAGCATACCTATATATATATATACATAGCCACTTGCATGAATTATCTAATAATTTCGGGGAACTAGTATTGAAATGTTTTTCAAAGTAAGTTTTTCGTTCAAAGTCATGTGGAGATGTATGTATCTATATATTATGTATTGCGCGTATAACCAGGCAATAATCGTTTTAGAACTTTATAATATACATTGAACGCCAACGGAGGATATTTTATGAATGAAAAACGATTTATCATACATTGAGACGCGGTTGCGCTCGTTCACCGTAATGTCTCATTGTCTCTGTGCACAGGCATGGAAATTCGTCGTGATACAATATTGCCCGATTATCTGTATACACGTATAATATATATATATATATATATATATATATATATATATATATATATATATATTAAATTGAAGCGAAGAAGGACGACTAACAATGATTATTTCTCAAGTTATTTTTTATAAATGACCTCGGAATTTTTGCATCTGAATTTGGATAAATGTATTCGTAATGAACGATTAATGTATCGATGTGTTTCGTAAATATACAAGGAACATCGCATATATTTCTACACGAGAATTTTAAACGACAGCGACACGACAGAGTATTTCTTAAAGTCATGTATTCGTTGACTTTTTTTTCGTTGATTTTTTGAATCGACGTAGTGAAGAAAAACTTTTTTTCTTTATGTCTTATTACTAAAGTCAAATATTCGAAAAAGCGACAGTGGCTATATTAGTATTTATAGAGGCGTTTCTTTTTTTTTTATAAGCGTTCCGAGCTATCCTCGAATTAAAATAATTTGTTTGCACGGCATACTTGAATACATTGGACGGACTCCCTATTTGAGCCAAAAGCCATTAGCGCGACAACGGCTAAGGAGACATTTTTTGCGTTAATTTGTTGATTAACGTCCACAAAGGCGCGGCTATATTATGAGTCCGTCGATTGAACCCTCCTCTAATGTACATTCGAGTATGCCTGGTCAGTGGAATCTCGTGTATTTCGGTCATAGGCGGCGTGGGCGAATGGCACACTCCAATATACCGAAATTTCATATCTCTCTCTCTCTCTCTCTCTCTCTCTCTCTCTCTCTCTCTCTCTCTCTCTCTCTCTCTCTCTCTCTCTCTCTCTCTGTGTATGTGTGTCTCTCGAAGAATAATCACGATATATAGAAAGAAAAACACACATATATACAGACACATTGAAAAAGTCCAGCGAACGCGTGCTATAGTACGGCCAAAGGAGGTGAAACGATCGATGTACGCGAGGTTCGAACGGGGTAAACGACGCTTTGCCATATGTGCGCTTATGTATCGATCGTGCTTTTTAAATATGCGATGATTGTGGAAAAGGGACGGACAAGGACGGCGGAGATAGGCGTGGACTAAGCGCCGAGAAAGGTAAAATTCCCAAACAGAAGATTCTTAGCCAAACTTATTATATTATTATTAGTATTATTATTATTATTATTATTATTATTATTATTATTATTATTATTATTATTATTATTACGATCGTTCTATGGGACGCGTGACTGGAGCCCTGCGGAGCCCTGGTCGTTTTATTCTTCGAGAGGGGCATCGGAAAACAAACCTGACTCGGTGTACCGACGATGGCTGTATACGAAGGACTTCCGAATCAAAGATCACGACTGACAATAGCAATATAGAATATTATGCTTTCTAGTTTAAATAAATATTAAGCATAATCTTTCTGTGTGCTTATGTTTATATAATATGCGTGTGCGCACGCGCGCGCAGCGCTCGTGTGTGTATGTGTAATACTTTTACTATATAAAAATATCTAAATCGCAGAAGATTTCTTCTATAACGCTGATGTACAACCTAAAGACTTGACAATGTGAGCGAACGAGCATCGGTATCGCCTCCGTAAAAAAAGACACAAAATAAATTCGATTCTGACACAAATTACTCTTATGTGTATAGATTCTTATATACATATATACTTGTATATATTGTATATATATATATGCATTATATAGATCGCCCATATACGTAGCTTCCTTCCCCCGCACGCATTCAACAAACATCCTCCGAACCCCACTGACCCGCAGCAGTTCCACCACGGCATCCACGCACGACAATACGTGTTTCCCCGCCTGCGCAACAGCGTCCCCACCAGCCCCCGCCCCGCCCGGACGTGCCGGCGCGTACGAAACGATTACGCGCCACGTACTCGGCGCACTGCCCACGTTCCGATGCTCCGTGCGGCCGGCGCTCGTTGCGCCAAGCCATTCCAGGGCACCCGTGAACGAGACACGATTGTACCTATACGTTATATCTCCGCCGTCGCCCCGACGATGTTCGACCGAGACTTCAACAGTTCGACCGTGTAGCGGTAACGCGGGGCTTGCTCGAGACACTCATACGTGCCACATGTATACGCGCATGTAGGGAGCAATATGCCCCTGAAAGGCCGATGGGTTGATGTGGGGTGGGGTGGGGGAGGGGGAGGCACGTCGCACTTTGGAGCCTCGGGGACGATAACGAAGTGCCAATATTGCGCTACGGCAAGTCGATCCGCACCGCTCGTTCATCGGTTAAACGGCTGGCGCGCGCTCTGGACTCGTTTGTTAATTATAGCCGGGCTCGCGCGTTGCTCCCTCCGCATATACACATATGGACATCGTATACCCGACGTACGCGTGTACAGACGAGCGCGCGCATCGATTCCCCGTCGAGATATCAGTATGATTGTGCAGATGCAAGTGTGTCGAGGGAGGTCTCGCCCCCCCCCCACTACCCTCCCCGCAATCCCGCGCGGCCGCACAATTGCAGAAGCTGCGACCGCTAGGCCGACGCGTAGCGCATCGTAAAAAAAAGAACGAAAATTCCTTTTTCTCTTTCGTTCATTGAAATTTACACATTTGGCTGATTGCGACAGCTGTGGAGTGTATTATTATGTATGTCAATTGTGCCTGTGACGCACGCGTTTGCACGTGACGCGACTGTAAATATATATGTTTTTTAATAAATAAATAAATAAATATATATATATATATATATATATACATATTTTTTGATGCCCATTCGTTCTACACCGGCTAATTTGGGATTATTTATACTTTATCTGATTTATCGCCGAGTATACACCGTGTGCCACTTCTTCTTCTTCTACCACTGGAGTTGATTGGGAAACGAATAAATATTATAATTAAAAAAAAAAAAAAAAAAAAAAAAAAAAAAACAAGCACCAATTAATTATATAGTATGCAGAATGTAGACTCTGCCTACATTCTGATTACACTATAAGTATAAGTATCTAGATCCTTTGTCGGAAAATTAATCAACACTTATTCAGCACGTCATTTAGAATCCGAAGGCCTGGTCCGGAAAAGGCGCATCAATCCCGGATTATTAAGCCGTGTTGCATTACCAGTTGCGCGGCTGATTTTCCTTATTTTTGCGCAATTCAGCGCGCTCGCTCGCCGTTCATACGCGCCACGTATAATCGCAATACGATCGCGTGTACATCTGCATATATATATATATATATATATATATATATATATATATATATATATATAAACATGCATTATGACGCTTTCCCTGGAACGGGGCAGGAGGAGCGCAACGACGCACATACGTTTATTATTATTCAAACGTAATTTGTAACGAGTGCGCGCGCGCGCGTGCACGCCTGCCTGGCCCATCTGTTACCGCATCATATCATCATGCCCCCGCACGCGCGGGTCTCGGTAATATATATATGTATATATATATATATATATACATAAAGTACCGTAGTAATTGACATTTTACGACTCCCCCGACCCGACGAAGGGAATGAACGCGCGCGCGAGCGCGCATAATACTGCAGTATATATACGGAGCGGTCGTGTCGCGAACTACTGCTCGAGACGAATTTTGTGCGTCGGGTCAGGGGTACGGTCGGGAGGGGAGAAGGGATTTGGAATAAAATCGAGATTTTATTCCAAAGACCTGGCGAAAAGTCAGTCTTCGTATATAAAATTCTTATATACTCTATGCATGCACCGTTACGCTTACGAGGAACTCGCGTAATTCGCGCTGTTTTTTTTTTTTTTTTTTTTAATAAATTTAATTTTTAAACACTGTTTATGATGACCGTGCTTGCTTAAAGAACTTTCTTCGTTCAGTGTGTTCTGAAGCAAAACCATCGATATCAAAGAATACCTCGTGGGCAAGACGTCGCGCAACGCGAGCTCCATCGTAATACAGTCCTGCGCCCTATGCAGCGCAGAATACCAACGGTCGAACTATATAGACGATCGCGCATAGCAGAAGTATCGTCAGGCAACTTCGGTGGTTAGGTTCATGATGTGCGAGCGCATGTATGTATGTGTTCTTTTTTTTTTATTTTGTTCAATAAAAAATCTATACGGAGAAACGCGTCGAATGAAAACGAAGTGCCTGTAAATGGAAAATGAAGCTCCTAATCCGTAGATGATGTCTTTACTGTTCTAATTCTGCCGATAAGTCTAATGGCCCATTAGTTACGTCATTCACGCGTATGGGCGCGCCGCCGGCTCTCGACCCGCGAATCCGCGCGACGTCGTTACGAAAGTCGAATTTTTGTCGAATATTCCCATGCGATCGTTGAAAAATGTACGTCGAAAATGTATTTTGTTCAAAGTCATGCATTTCATTTAAAGTAATGTTTTACCCGATCGGGTATAGATCAGCGCTCGTGCGAAATTCATACAGTCTGCGGCATATAAAGAAGTACACGGAACGGTAAAAATTCTTTACGCACCGTCGACCATCGAAGATATATAATTGCAATTTAAACAATAGCAGCGTCGAGCAGAGAAAGATCTTGTTGTTGTTGTTGTTGTTGGCAATATCGGTATTGGCTTATTATGTACAGAACAAATGCTGCACGACTGCGGCAAACTAACATTTGGAAAAGTGTGTTGATCGGTATCGGATATGAAACAATTCTGGTCGAATTCGCGCCCTTCGCGAAATTTCGTGGGAGCGCGTCTCTATCGACGTTCGCCCCGTCGGCATTCGCGGCCTTCAAGTTCAGTTAAAATATATCGCCTATACCTACCTATAGGCACACGTAGAGTAAGAAACGTCAACGACTCGTGTGGAAGAGCGACGCGCGCGAGCCGCGCACAATATCGAAACCCTACCTCGGGACAAAGTTTCAAGCATACATATAGATATATATATATAAGAAGACAAACAAAAGGTGTACAGAACTATAGTGTAAATCTAAAGGAATGCAACGAAGACTGTACGAAAAGGTATAGCCAGCATGTACTTTATATAAGAACTGAAAGAGTAAGATTCCAGATAGCCATGCAGGCGAGCACGCTAGTGACGATAGCTCAGGCGATGGTGTATACTTTATATTATATATATATATATATATATATATATATATATATATATATATATATATATCGCAAACACCAGTCATATACGTGCATATGCACGTGTGCGAGAGAGCTCCTCTCTCGGTACTCTATTATGGTGGTAGTGAAAGCGGTGTCCCGGACAAAGGAAACCGGTCGCTCGGTTCCGCGGAGTCCTTTCTCTTACGTCATCGTGGGCGCGCGCGCGCGCGCGCTCGCCACGACGCCATGATAATAATACACACAAACGTACATGCACTCGGCGACGTGGGAATACGATGTGCACAAACGCGCGCGCACATCGAGTTCATCGCGCGGGTCGTGGGCGGGGGGGGGGGGTTGGCGGCACTGCACCGCGAGAATGAAATCGCCGAGGCCCGATGGTCGTCGGAACCTCGTGTTATACCGGAGCGGCGGGTGGGGCGGGACGGGGGTTGTCGCCGGAGCGAGGGAAAAGGGTGCGGGGATCTACTGTCCCGGCGCAGGTGCACTTGTTGTTGTCATCGTCGAAGCGAGCACTTGGGTATAAATATATACATATTACATGCTTATGGGAAAATTCGACTGACCGCAACCGCTGCGATTGCAGAAGAGCGCACGGATATATAAAATATACATTGATCACCTCTTTTTGTACGGCCCTTCTGTAAAATTTTTGTGCATATATATATATATATATATATATATATATATATATATATATATATATATCAAAATCACGTTTTCTGTCAACCTGTACTCAGTCAAACTGTATTCTAATATATAAATATATAATATGTAGTTGTTAAACTGATTCTGTGGATAAGAATATAAATATGTAACGAAATGGGTTACTTAAGAGAATATATATATATATATTATATATGTCCATCGTGAAATATAATTCGACCTACATGACGAAATCCGATATTTTCTTTCCGATACACCAAAAAAAAGTTTCTCCTGCTTAAAATTGCATACAAACGGTCAATACAAACCGCGGAGGATCGTTAAAAATCTCCTCTCTCTCTCTCTATGTATATATATATATATATATATATATATATATATATATATATATATAAATGCCCCCTTATTCACCCATTGTAATTTTATCGCAACCGATTCGTTCGCATTCCATTCTTTAACAATCTATATAATTGCACAAGATCCTCGCGCGCGCGCGCTGACAAAAAGATGGAAGCCGATGCAATTTTTGAAGGGGAACAAACACAGCCCGGAATACCGGCGCGGGTCGCGGGTGCCGGGCAAAAAGAGACACAGCACACAATGTCGAATATAATGAAATCCGACAGGGCGGAGGTGGAGGAGGGGAGGGTCGGGTGGGCGTAAGAATCGCGAGCTCGACCTCGCGCGCGCGAAGCGTTATATATACAGAACAGCGCAATAAGAAATGTATAGATATATAGTTAAGTCGATTGTAATCTTAAGTCTTTTTAAGCGAGCCTATGTAGAGGCTACTTAAATTCAATAATATACATATATATATAGAAATTTAGCCGCAAAAAAGAAAAAATAATGCAGAGCTCGATACATTGTTATATACGCATTGTATACGTTACTGCATTGCTGGCTGAACTTCGGGCACAAAGTATGTCACCTCCAAGGTATTCCAAACGGAGGTAATGTACAATAGTTTTAAACTATAGCCCTTCAAGTTCAATACTAATATTGTTGAAAAATTGATCGAATCGTAAAAATCGCGAAAAGTCATTTTATCCGAATGAAGATTTTGCCCGCCTCGCATTATTTCATTCTGAGAAATGGCCAGATTATATATATTGCTTGCAGTATCGGAGGTGGATTTGATTTATCAGCCAATATGCCAATATGTATAGCTGTACGATTCTTATACCTATTTCGAATGTGTAATAAAGTAGCCAACAGCGACTTGGTCACCGAAGAATTATATACACATTTTATCACATGAATGTAAATTGCCCCGATAGTCGTATAGACATATAGCCATCGACTCTGCTCTAACAATAAGTATTATCTATATAATTACCTCGATAATTAAATTATATATATATATATATATATATATATATATATATATATATTTATTTATATTGCTTGCGTCATTACACGTTATAATCGTATGTAAATATAACTTTTACTTAATTTCACGGTTCAATGTTAATTTATGCTGTTTCATTTCAAGCTCTTCTAATTTAATTTTTATACTTTTCTAATATATGGATATTGAATGCCTGCGCGCATTTTAACATTACGTAAATGCAATAATCTCGCATTGCTCATATCTTTATTTTAAGCAATGATTTCACTTTAATATAATTACCTGTATTTATTTTTAAGAAAATTTACAGAATCCAATGATTAATCGCTTTAATAATTTTCTCAAATACTGCCCCTATCCGAGGGGCCGGGGCATAATACACATTTTCAGATAAGCACTCGTCATAAATACATAGCCTAGGTTGCACATGTAAATGAAAGCAGAAGGTTGCCGAAGAAAATTGCGAGCGCGCGCGCGCGTCCATAAAACCGACTGCGAGTCCCCCGCGCTCATCGCCGAGGAGATCGCCGACAACTGTTTATATACGTGTACTGAGCTTTTAGCCTTCGCCGAAGGCTTAATTGCGACGGCAGGCCAGACAAAGGAAACAGGTGTATATTGCATATATACATGATGTATGTTTCTCTACATACGTATATGTTCTAACTCTTGTTGCTCGCGCCGAAGAAACGGTGTTTCAGAATTAGCGTAAGTCACGAGTATGGACTTATTGTGTTTATTGTATTTGCTTATAATTATATTTATTATGGGCTGATCAATCAGTTTATCATGGATTGTGTTTCCAATTTTCTATGTAAATTTTAATGAGGAGAGGGGACGGGACTCGTCAGCGCCGGACGGGCTCGACTTCGTCCGCCTCGGCTTTTTTTTTTTCGCAACGATAACGGCAAGAACGACCGATTTTTCGGTTCCTCTCTGCAGTCTATATATATATATATATATATATATATATATATATATATATATATATATGCAGATACCTATAAACTATAATATTATGTATTGAAATGAAATTTTGGGAAAGGATTTTTAGAAAAGCGTGTTAAGAATTGAATTTGTAGTACTTGTAAATAAATCTAATTACCGCTATTCTAACCGTCATAACGTACATTGGAAAGAAATTAAATTTAGAATTTCGATGGTGCCAGTGTTCCGGAATCATATGCGGTCGAAAGAATTTGAATATAAAGAGTTTAAAGCCCTGTAATTTGTCACTTCGAAAAAGAAAAAAAACAAAGCACTGAATCTTGAAGGATAAAAATGATTACACGATATGACCCCTTTAAAAAAAATTTCCATAAAATGCGGCACGAAATACGAGGATTTGAAGCCCATTACACGTTTACGAAGGCCGGCTTTACGAACCCGCGTCTAGCCGATACGAATTAAATATTGAAGATAAAAATAGAATGAAAATTACGTGGTGAAGTTGAGTTAGCATGTCGTTTATTAGATTTCTGAAGTTTGTGACAATTTTTGTGTAATCTAGGTATAGCGTTACATACTATTGTTCTTTTGAATCTTATAGCATTAAATTATTTGGATGCCTCTCGTAAATACAATAGGAAAATTAATCATTGACCTGGATATCGACTCGTTTTCAATTACTGTCTGTACTTTGGATTGAATAAAAAAACCAAATGATTACCTATAGTATACCTTCATCAAGTTTCGTATATACGGTCCAAGCAATATTTCAAGTAAAATCATTCAGCCTATAGATCAAAATCTGAACTTTAACAATAACAACATTTTCTAACTATGTATGAATTTTTAAAACAGGTGCATGCGTTGCTATAAAGGAGAACGTCATTGAAAATGGGCACAAGAATAATGAATTTTTTCAGCATTAAAAAATCCAGTATCTCAAAAAACTAAAATAACATTATCCTTCATCGGTAATTACCTAAACTGTAACCGTCAAAAGGTCTATATATACATACAATCCCTCCCCCTTTCGCGGGCTTTACTTTCCAGGTCAAAAGCAGAGCCTCTCCCTACCACTCGAAATTCAGTGAACTCCGCGGTAGCTATTGTAATACACGAAACATAGGGACATAAGTGTTACTGTGTGTGTGTGTGTGTGTGTGTGTGCGTGCGCGCGCGCGCGCGTGTGCGTGTGTAACCACGCAAACAACACACAAACACATTGCTTGGTCGCTGGCAACGGCAACGCACTCGGTCGATGAGTAACCAGGGGAACCAAGGCCGGCCTCAACGCGCGCGCGCGCGCGCGCGCAAACACACACACATCGCCCCGGCTCGATAACTCGAGCTTGCTGAGGAGAACCCCATATGCAATACTTACACTTGCGACTGCGCGGGGTAAAAAGTCCCCGAAGAAAAATCTCCCTACCCGCCCCCCTCCTTGTTTACTCGCGTGCATGCATAGATAAAAGACCGGTACTTACGGCATCTCGGCGGATTTTTCCCATTATGATCATTTGTTTTTTCGCTGCGTGCGCCGAGCAGACGAACCTCTTGCATTTCGAATAAAAAGAAAATTAAATAACACCACTCGCGTTATATATCCCGACGTGCATAGAGATATATAAGATATATAGGAATACGAACGAAAGGCCAGCTGTTGTGGCGATCTGAGAGTCGTTATATATATACACGCGCGATGGAGGGTTGAGCTTCCCTATACTATACATAACTCAAGTAGTAATGGCGATATACCTACTGTGTGCGCGCGTGTGCGGGTGTGTGTATATGTATATATATAGTACTTTAACCCTGTTAGATGAATCCAAGATAATACGTCGAAATTTCTCGGGCAGTACCGCAAAAGAAAAAAGATTAATGGCTTTCGAGCGGCTCTCCTTTTCCCTTTCTCTATATCCCTCCGAGCTTGCGCTGTTGAAAAGTAATAAATCGTTTGTATATATGGAATATGCGCATACAGGTATAGAATACGCGAACATACACAGTCGACTTATTTATTAGACGATTCGTTCAAGATCTGGTTACCCGTATTTTTGTGTCGCGGAAGAGAAAAGGAACAATTGCGCGGGTCGTGCGCCCTATTATGATTGTAATATAAAGCGGAAAAATTATATATATATATATATATATATATATATATATATATTATATATATATAATTTCTACTACACGGCAAGATATATATAGTATTATATATATGTATATATACTCACGTTGGATAAATTTTCGCAATCTATCTATAGTACATATATATATATATATATATATATATATATATATATATATATATATATATATACAGTAAATGCTGCGAAAAAATACTCTTTAAATTTTAACAAGTTATTGATACACGTAGGCAAACGACTTCGAAATTCCTCATTGTTCCGGTATACATTTCAACAATGTCATTTACGTCGTTACTGTTTGAAAAGTAAAAAAATACGTTTTTTCGATCGATACGCCGAACTGTACGCGTAGTTTTATCATGCCGCACTGACAATAAAGCACCCGAGACAGATGCGTGGATATATCAAACATTCATGGGCTAGATACATTAATTCGAGATTATTTTTTTTTCATTATTCTATAGAACTTTAGCGTGCACTGGATTCTCGATATCGGCATTAACAAATTAAAATGGAAAAACAAGGCCTATTCCCATTATAATAATTCATTATATTCACGTGCAATGTGCCATATATTGAAGAATTCTGAGGAAATAAGAAAATTCATTAGCGTCTTTATCTACATCAATTCTTCGTTATGGGAACTGGAGTGAACCAAATTGGCGGCACGGGTGTCTATACCGTACGCATAACAATAACTAGTAAGAGCTAGTAAATTGGCAGGCTAAATATACGCATACATCAGTAAAATACAACCCCCGCCCACGCAGACACTAAACGAGCGAAATGATTTATCAAGGACGGCGTCGGTCCTCTCGATCGTTATCAGCCATCGCCCGTACGGCTGACGCGGCGGCGCCTACGCACCAGCGCCCCCTCGTTCATTAGCCGGGAGCGCGAAAAATAGCAATATATACTCGTATAATACGCTGAAAAAAATCATCCCGTCATAGATGGACCATACGACAGGCTCGCCTACGATGGTCTATGAGGCGGAAAAAAAAAACCACAGACTTAATCAATGGACTCTTACCAATAATGAAATTGAAATTGTTCTTGTAGGGAGAGATCGCGCGCGATTGTAAGCTACGTAGAACTGACGTGTCGTAGGACGTTTGCGAGCGTTATAGCGGCGATTTGACGACCATGGACGTGCCCTAGTCGTCATTTTTATTGGATACATTAAACATGGAAAAACTCGTCAATTTCGATTGTAAATCGAAATAATAGTCAGTATAGGTATGTGTGTGCGCGTGTGTCCATATGTATATCGGACCTCGGTCAATTTCTCCTCGGAGGCGTTGGCGATCGCGGTCTGCTCCTTCAGAAATAAAAATTAAAACGAGAAAGAAATGATTAAAATACTTAGTTAATAAAATGAGTCATCTAAATAATTTAATCGGTATTATACAACAGAACGTCGAATGCGCGCATTGGTTGTACAAAATCGGGTGTTATGGTCGGTATCGATCTGTATAAGCCGATGTTTAAGAGTATACATACTGCATTATATTAATACTCAAACTCCTTTCAGTATTAAAAATCAAATTAAGTCACTGTCAATTTTACCGTCACGTATTGGAGACTATGCAGAAGCTTAAAAATGCCTGTCTTACTTTACCTTATTTTTCTAACATACCTAATTTATTTTTCTACAATATATTAATATATATACACAGTTAATCCTGTAAATAGTCTATACAGAATCGGATTCATCTCTCTTTGATTAAAATTTTTTTTATACAGCCACGGTGAAATAAAATATTATACCAATCTGTGATTCAAGAAAGCTGTATATAAATATAATATATAAATAGATATATATAATATATATATATATATATATATATATATGGTGAAATCGGCAACATCGTTGATCGACAAACTGCATCGCTTCCACAAAAGAAGCTCGTAGCAGTATGCCAACACCTATAATATACACAATGCCGCGGGAATCGCGCGAAAAATGGAAATTATATAGGTTAACGCTTCTGCTATACATTATTATTACTACTGTTATCATTATTATTATTTCGCCGTCGCTTCTCCCCTTCTTTCAGATTCATTTGCCTTGCTTTTCTCTTTCTTTCCCTCTCGCTTCACGAGGCTCGATTTTTGTAATAACGATAATCCTTGCTACCGCACTTGGATAAGAGCGCGCGATTAATAATACATATATATACACTTTTATAAACGCCGGTGCTTTGTATATAACCCCCCCCCCCGCCTAATTGTTCATCAGAAACAATCATCTCCACGATCTTAGAAAGCTGATGGAATCATGAAACAAAAAGAGAGTTTCACATTAAAACACGTGAAAGTATATATCAAGCATATATATATATATTTTCTGGAAATTCACTGTATCAAAATGTTCAATGCTCTTTACAAAAGTCTAAGGAAATACATTGTCATTTTGTCATTGTTTAACAGAATTATAAATAAATGTTGTTTAACGTTTTTTTTTGGTGTATAGAATTTTGTTCATTTGCTAAAGTGTAATTGATAATAATATTAAGATATAATTACATTAAAAAAAATTTAATCGCACAAATTACTCAAAGAATAACAGAAAAAATATAACGCGTGTTTATATATATATTGCCCTTTTTTATCACGTATACGCACCCTGAACAAATACACGCAACTTGAAGCCACGCAAGCACGAAGCTAAATTCATTGAAAGCAAACTTAACAAAATAAAAACAAATACAAAAAAAAAAACAAAAAATAAATAAAAAATCCGCATCCTCGTCTCTCTGTCCTGACATCGCGGGCCCGAACACCGTGAATTTCCAGGAGCAAACGCATGACGGGCGCGCATTGCGGGAGCGATGGCTCGCTCAATCAGTCATCACTGGAGGGGGGGAGGGAATTCCGCAAAACGCACGCGTAAACCGATAATTTTTCTATATATATATATATATATATATATATATATATATATATATACATACACGCACTACATAAACTACTAGTTAGCGGGGGAGTGGTATAAATAATGCATGGAATTTGCAAGTTCGCCGATGGTGGGAATGGGGGTCATGACATCGGTGAGCCGTATAAAGCCGGAGTCAGGTTTTGTGTCTGTGTGTGTGTGTAAAGTTATGCGCACATGACGCTGTAATTCAAGTGAGTCGTAATTTAATATATGCGCGTATGTTACATATAGCATATGATGATCCAGACTGCTATATCTGGCATATATCTGACGTATACATCACCAAAGAACTTTAAAAAACAAAAAGAAATAGGTTCACCTGTCGTACACGCGCATATATATTCGCATATATATATATATATATATATATATATATATATATATATATATATATTATAGGCGACCTTTTTACATCTATTTTGTCCCTCCATTGCAGCATCCGTATAAACTCTTTATGTACTGAATCTTTGAATTGTATGCAAATTAATTGTGCCGATATTTATAGTTTCTCAGTCAATGTTTTTGTTCGCCGATGTTGTGAGTCAGCATGTACGTTTTAATTAATAAATTCTATATTACAATAAAAGTATCTGACGGATTTTCTGGACTGGTATATATTAAACAAAACAAAAGAAATGTGTACAACCGCGGATTTATCTATAAGTATAAGACATTTCATAAAACCGTAACGGTTAAATACTGCGATGACCAAAAAACAGTTATATAAATTCAAGATGCAAGAAGAACTATTTTCAACATTTTTATATATATATATAGTTAGATAACCAGCTGTATAATTATATATATCCACTCAAACAAACAATTCACGCAAGCCATAAATGAGCCCAAACGTAATAAAATCTCATTATTGGAAGATGGCAAAAGAAATTAAATATAAATCCGCGATCGTTAAAGTTGGCATAAGTCTGCGCAGGTTCGTGGTGGGAGGGGGGGGGGCAGCGCGGAAACGGAAGCGCTGTGCACGTCAATGGGAGCCAAACAATTTTCTGCGTCAGTAAAGGAGACGAGGTCTCATTGTAAGCGAGTCTTGTGTACAGTAAAGGTTTTCAAGCCACGGGGGAAGAAAGAAAAGTTTACGGTTCTGGAATCGAACGAACTGTATGCGCGCAGAGAATTTAGAGCGCGCCGCAAAAATCGACGGACGAACGAATTTTTTAATTTACAATTTCTCTCGCTCGGATTTACGGTTTCTTCAGTGTTAAAATTTCCGTCGAGCATCGAGGTAAACGTGCAGATTAAGAAATCAAAGAAAGGATTTCCGAGTGAAAAAAAAAATATATATATATATATATAGTTCTTTAGAGGCCAATTTCCGGATAGATTATTATTAACAATTTCAAAGGACGCTATTGTGTGTTTTATTAATTTTTAAAACATAAGGCGTCGCTAATTTATATCTAAAGATTGGAACGAAATGTTTTTATTAAAATTTTGTCTATGATTTAAAGTAATAAAATTGGCTCTTACAAATTTGCTTCCATCAATTTGTAAGAGCCAATTTTATTACTTTATTACAGAATTTTTATTAATTTATTTATTAATTTATTTACAGAAATTTTGACATTATCAAGTATATATTATTATTTACTAAATGTATCCCTACACCTTTTATGCAAATCTTCCTGTCTAATATAACTAACATATTTTGCTGTGTTAAAATTTTGATTTCTCACCTCATTTAAATATATATGTCTATACATACACAAATACATATATATATATATATATATATATACATATATACATATACATATACATACATATAATTATTCAAAACTATACTATCATGTCAATAGTTTATTAAAACTTCATCACATACGTTTGCAATTTGTACCTACAGAATGCTGCATCATGTTACAATGACGACGCAATTATATATCTATATACAGCGAATTTATCTAGAAAGCTAGAAATCCGTCTGAATAAACGCTATACAAGTGAGAAAAAAAGAAATATTCACAGCTCATTATCGTACAATGTTGCAGCGCTCTGTACCCCTGCAGAAATGAGAGGATGTCATTATGTCCTATCGGGTAATTTTGCTCTACGAGTTCGACGTAATGACCCCGAGGGATAAGAAAATAGCAAATGGATTTTCATACGTTTTTCTCTTCAAATTACATACAAATTTTTGGTTTTTCTTCAGCGACTGTTCTTTTTGTTGTACGCTTCGTCATATACGACCTGCCTAGTGTTAAACGCGAATTTTTATAGCGTAAATATTAATACGAAAAAAAAACGAGAGAAATACAAATTGTTAATAACAATTGATCTGACATTTTTGCGGCCCAGGCTGTATACACCGTAAAGTAAAAGATCGCGTTCACCCGGCCAAAATACCTTCAGGCGACCTAACAGACCACACCGAACGATAACACGGATTAATCGCCATTATCTCCGTGCCAACCGCGCTGCGCATTTATCTCAAACAAACACGATGCAAGAATTGTTGTGGGGAATCTCGGTCGCGAGCGAATCGGGCCTTTTACGCACCGTCGTCGTTCGGGAGGCCCGTTGGGAGCGGTAAACTGCACTCCCGGCCGCGCGTGCCCGTACAAACGCAGGTGCGCGCGCGAATACACACACACACACACACACACACACACACACAAGATGCATTGTTATCCTATAATAACGCTAGAGCGCGCACTTTCGCGCGCGGAGCGCGAAATTGAATGTACTGTATAAGAGGAAGCCTGCTTGATATGCGCGCGTATGTACAGGTTACACGGGAACGACGCGTACGCGACGACGTGCAGATAATATATATATATACAGCAATTCTGCATGCAATTACGTATCGCTATAGATATATATATATATATATATATATATATATATATATATATATATATATATGTATGTATATTCCGAGTTAATTCGCGGCGTGCGTCGGATCGCATTCGCCGGAAGTGAAACGAGGAACTCGAGCAGCCGACGCACACACATACACACACACACACACATATATATATATAAAGTTGTTGTTGCAGCAGCTCGGTATACTCACGCCGATCTCTTTTATTTTTCTGGTCTTTCTTTTTTATACACACACACACATGCATAGACTCCGGCGTTATGTATACGCTATATATAATGTCTCCCAGAACGAGATGCTCAAATTTTGTGATTATGTGTGCAATGTATATAACAGAGAGTTACATAAAAATTACGATTTTTGTGGCACTCGAGGCAGGTCGAAGTTGTCGACATCGCCGTCGTAAAGGCTCGTTCAGTATGAAACTCGTTGGCTTGGAAGTTCCGGAATATTTTTTTGCAATCGACATCGCCGTAAAAAGTCCGTTTGGCTATCAAGAGCACACCATCTTCGATTTGTTAATCTGTATTAATGCATGATATACAATATCCAACGAGGATTGATCGCGTTTTCCGAGTTTGTTTCGTATATATATATAATGAGTGTATACTGAAAAATTCCTATTTCTTTTTTTTGGGATTCTGTCGATCGATGATAAACCACATTCCGGAGATACATTTCTGCTCTAATACATGTATATCCCTTATTATACACTGATAACTATACATGCAAAATATCTTTCAGAAGCATGAACTTGTTTGTAGAAGCAAAAAAAAAACGAGCGAATAGATTTATTAATTCCAATAATGAATTAATCTGCATAGGAATAATATATAATTCTCACATAAATCATACATGTATAAAAAGAAATTGTTCTTATTTTATTTTAATATATTCTAAGCAAAAATTCTGGCAAAGTTCAATGAAAGCTATGTAAAGCTTTGGAAACATAAAGAAATACTTAATTCGCTCAATTACTTTGCAAATTCCATTGAGATAAATTCTCGACCCTCGCGCTGTGATATAATAGACAAATTATGCGTATAATAACAACACCCACGAGACGCGGAAACGTTTTCGCGCCTCTGTACGCCAATGCACACACACACACACACACACCTATATCTGTATATGTATGTATGTCTAAAGCTCTATAAATACGCTTAACCCCCCCTCCCCCGAGTGAAGCTGTGCGCAGACACGTCTCGGGCGCGCGCAAATTTCGCGCAGTAAGTCACCGTACCCATCAACAAGCTCCTCCTCCTTCCCCTCTCATCCCGCCGAACCTTAAGAATTTCCTCAAAAAGAATAAAACACCATGCGATAAAGCTCGCAGACGGTTCTCCCTCTCCCCCTCTCACTCTCTCTCTCTCTCTCTCTCTCTCTCTCTCTCTCTCTCTCTCTCGCTCTGCAGCCCGTCGCAGAACAGCCCATGAGCCCGTGTCTATGCCCCGATGCGCGCGGCTAAAAATATACCCGATGCGCTTGCAATTCCAGGCAGTTCGCGCGCGCGCGCGGAAATGAAAAACAAAGGGTGCGGACAAGGCGCACCGCCATTTCCGGTTATATTAATAAACACGAGTGCGGGCACCGACTGCGATGGTAAACGAATTTCATATTGTTTAATATATATATATATATATATATATATATATATTTTTTTTTTTCTCCTTCAAAGTGCCTCCTCGACGGCTCGGCGAGCGAACCGGAGCAAAGGGCCGTGTCGACTGCTGGCCGAGTGCGCCACAGCTGCTCCTCGTTTTCCGGGAGAATTTGCGCGCCGCGCGACCGCAACCACATATATACCTATATTGTTGAGCGCGGCGCCGCTACTGTTAGGAGGGGCGGGGGAGGGGCAGTGTCACGGATCCGCACTACAATGGATATATATAATGGGTCATCGCACCCGTTGAAACGGATTGCGTGCTCGTGTCGATGATGGCGTTTCGTTACGTTGAGGAGTCAGATTATATATTATATATATATATATATATATATATATATATATATATATATATATATATATATATATATATAATTGAATGAACGATTTGACGGGGCGTCAGGTGCACAGTTGTACTTTTTACATGCATATATATATACATATATACGTCGGCATTTGCACGCGCGTATCCTTTTTCCATCGGGATTCCTAACCAATTTTCTCCGAAGTCTGCGGATCGAGGAGCGGAAAAAAAAATCAAACGAAAGCGCGGCGTACTTATCGACGCCGTAATTTCTGCGCAACGAGAGCGCGCGACGTCCTTTTTTTTTAAAAGCGCCGGCGCGCGGATTGTATTAATAAGGATTGTGTGGAGTCGCCACCCCTCCCCCTCCCCATCCCGCAGCCCCCTTTTTATGCCGCTCAAGAAGCGGGCTCGTTCGTTTTCTGCTGCAATATCCGACGATATCGATCGTTGGATCGTTGAACAACGGCGACGATCGATATCGAGGGAGGGGTGTGGGGAGGGGTGAAGAAAAAAGTAAACGCGCCTTTTCCGTTCAACCGAAGCTTCGGACTCACCCGTTTGCCGTTTATAGTTTCAATTAAATTCCCTTACCGTTTTACCGGCAAACGGCTCAATTTTTCGAAAGTACATGCTATAAAAAAAAGGTTGAGTTCTATTATTGGTCGTTCTATCTCGCAATCTACCCATCTGTTTGAAGAACTTTTCGATTTATTTATTAAGAGTTTGTGTATTAGAAGTTTCATATTCAATAACATATTCGTGTAATTGACGAATTACTATGAATGTATTAATAAATTAATATCTTTAGTAGCTAAGCAAAATTCTTATATTAGTTGATAAAATGTGTGAATTGTAATTTTTATTGTTATAAACAGCCTAAAGTGGACGACGAAGCTAGTTGTCGGAACGTTGGAAAGTTAAAATTATACGATCGTCTATTATTTTATCACCGATAATAATCTTTATATATATATATATATATATATATATATATATATATATATATATATATACATTTATATGACTGATAAAATTATCAATGTTAATATTTTTAATTTTTGCGACGCCGTTTGCACTTCGATCGCGGAAATAAACTCGCGCCACCTGTACCTATGTATATATATATATATATATATATATATATATATATATATATATATGTATATATATGGAACACGCTCGATAATAGAACGCACTTCCTTCCCATTACATCTGACTATACATTATACAGTGCAAAATAAAAAGAGAGAACACCCGCGCACGCGCGCGCGCACACACACACACAGACGCAAATGCAATAAATCGAAACGAAGTTATATCATTTCGAAATTATAACGCCAGGAGTCGTAAAACGGAGCAGTGGTATCGCATAGATAATATATATATACACGATATGTACAGCGGGCAGCGTTGCAATTACAATCGCGCCACCCCTCCACCCCCTCCTCTCGTCGTTCCTGAATTGCGCAACGACTTTCACGCTCATCGCCAATATAATTCTCGAAAGGAAAATATAAAAAGCCGCTACGGTATGTATAGAAGTCAAAGCGTCCCGCACCGGCGGTGCGCGCGGGCGCAAAGAGCAAAGGACTGCGGCTCTTTATATATATTTATATATATATATATATATATATATATATATATATATATATATATATATATATATATAGAGAGAGAGAGAGAGAGAGAGAGAGAGAGAGAGCAAAATCTATAATTATATCGCGTCGCTTCGTTTGAGTAGACACGGTATTATTCTTTTTTGACTATATACATATAATCTATATACATATATATATACATATATATATATATATATATATATATATATATATATATATATATATATATAGTCTTCGAAAATGAATGGAATCGATGGAGCTGTTTTATATTTGCTTTTTTACATTATATTTTTTGTTAAGACAATAGATTACGTTGGAAGCGTTTCTTTTCCTTTTCTTGTTTCTTTTTGTCTTTATTTTTTAATTAAATCTATCATCAGAATTTGAGGAAACTTTAACGAAGCGTGGTTATAATTATGACAAATATAAGCCAGGTTTTTATTATTCGCTTTTATTAGCGGCGTTTAGTATTTAGTAAGTGCGAGGTTTATAAAATAACAATGGCGTGCTCGCCCAGTGAAAAATACGTTTAATTTAATTGGGTTCTTAATACAGAAATCTAATGAAAATAAAATAAATTAACGCAACTCTCGATAATAGTTTCTATTAAAAAATTTACTTTCTCATCTAGCCAATAGAACTTGAGGCTCGGACCCCTACCGACTATTAAATAATCCTTCCAGGCCCACAAAGACAAAATTGCATAACATCATTGTAATATTCGACATATGTATATACGGATTTCGAATGCCGTAAAGGAATTATAGGATATCAGAATGAAAATTCAGAAGAAAAGACATATTTTCAAAACTCTAATTTTACCTATATGGTCTCATGGACATAGGGTTGAAAGTCATCCATGCCTAATCAGAAAATCCTACGATCTTTAGCAAAATATTTCAGCATACAAACCAGCATTGACTTTTATTACTTCTCACAGTAGATGTTACTTTATGCTTTTATAATCTCGGGAGATAATACTGGATTCTTGGTAAAATGTATTATTTCACTAAATTTCGTGAACGTATCATAGACAAAGCTAATATAATTTAAATGGAAAATTTTCACATTTTCAACATTTTATTATATTTAATTCAAGAATCTTGATTATAATGTAATTTATATATCTATTATGTCTCTAAGATCCTATTTCTCACTTTAAATTCGATATTACTTAGTTTCCTAATAGTGTACTCGATTAGAAATCCGCGTCCTCAAAAGAATAAGGAAAAATAGTAAATTTTGCTATCATTTTTCTCAGTGTAAAATATTATCGTTACAAATTATTAAGGCTATCTAACAATTAGTACGGTAGTTAAATAGGTTTCCTAGTTATTAATAATAATCTTCATAATGCAACATGTAGTTAGCACATGAATTAAGGTTAAGAATATTTGACATTTTAACGAAAATGGTCCTATGCCCTTGACAATTTCGGATGTTTTTAATAAAAACGAAATAACTAATTTATTCAACAACGTACTAAAAAATGTATTTATTGTTCACTAAACGCCTTAAAAAAACAGTTATTTTATCAAAATTGCACAATCCATAAACTTATTTAATCAAAAAATTGTCTTAACCAAGAAAATCAGTAACTTTTACTTTAAAACGTATTGCCCCTTTTCTTTAACTATTTGAAACATCCTTAAGAAACGACCTGGACACGATGGAACACTGAGGTACGTATTTCATTCGAACTGGAGCAACCATTCGCTCGAAGAAGGCACTAATATTCTACATTTACGATTTGCGCGCAAAAAAGATAGGAAAAAAAATCAATGTACAAGCACTACAATAATAAACTCTTTGTAACAAAAACGGCATCAGGCGTCCTTTGATAATGAAATTAAAACGGTCCGTGCTCGCTACTCCGCGGAAGCGCATCGGCGTTAGGATATTTTAATACGTCCCTGAAATTGGATTTTCCACTGTGTGACATTTATAAGAGCGCCATTAAATCTAAACGCAAGCTGTACTACATATTCGATACGTATCCTCGTAAATTCTTTTTTTTACTGGTTTTCTAAACTCCCCCCCTCTTCGCGTCATTACGGCGCGTTCCATTATTACGTATCCTTCAAATCACGACGAAATTTGAACAATTTGACATAGATCAGATACATACACTTTCCTCGGACACACACACACACACACACACGCTCTCTCTCTCTCTCTCTCTCTCTCTCTCTCTTTCGGTCTCTCTGGATATTACCAGCCTTCCGAATCCCGGCGCCCATTGCTTCATGCTCGATATATATCAAAGAGCCGCGTGCGGCGTTGCGCAAATGCGATAATATACCTCGCAAACCAGATTGTTATGTATTATACATATACATATATATATATATATATATATATATATATATATATATATATATATAGACTGCAGAGAGGAACCGAAAAATCGGTCGTTCTTGCCGTTATCGTTGCGAAAAAAAAAAGCCGAGGCGGACGAAGTCGAGCCCGTCCGGCGCTGACGAGTCCCGTCCCCTCCCCTCCGCCGACTCGTCGCCCACCCGCAATAAATATTTTCGAAGACCGCGCGAGGAGAGAGGCGAGCGGGCGCCGCGCGGAACGGAATTGTGTATGTAGTTGGGAAACGATGAAACGATTCGGGCTCGGGGCTTTTGAGTCTCTTTCTGTCTCTGTTTCTCACTCTCTCTCTCTCTCTCTCTCTCTCTCTCTCTCTCTCTCTCTCTCTCTCTAACATCCACTCCACTAGTAGGTAGTCCAACAGTGCGCGTCGGCGTCGTGACGCCGCGGCTCGCTCTGTGCAGCGATTGTTCAGGTATATCGAGAGTGAGAGAGAGAGAGAGAGAGAGAGAGAGAGAGAGAGACTCGCGCGCGGAGCCGAGGTTTCAGGAACTCCTTCCACCATCAGAGAGACGAAAATTATTAGATCATGACGGAACGGCTTTTTCTCCTTCCCCCCCTCCCCTCGTTCTTCGAGCACTCGACAGAACTACACGCACCGTCGCGGGAGGAAAGGTTTAATAGTTCTCGAAACTGAAAGTGCCGCAATGGTTTCTGTAAACATTATTTTGTACGGAGAGGATAAAAGTTATTTTTAATGCACATCTTGTCCGCAATCGACTTGTGGGGGTTTTTTTTTTTTTATCTATGTATACATTTATATAGCGTTGGTAATGAACCGGCTGCTATAATGTTGACGACTCGTGAACTATTTAAGAACTGTGAAAGAAAAATAAAAGAAAAATCTATTATATTTATCTATAAGCGCATGTATACGAAAATCTAATCGTTTTCGAAAAAATATCCGTGAGATCATAAGAATGCGTTTCTATATCAAATGGCCCTAATCCACGACTCGATTTCTTGGTTTTCAACATATGTCGAAAGACATCCGGTCGTCGTGTTTTACTCTACACGTCCTTAAAAAATTTAATTCAATCCGTATATACCTACAGTTTTTTTTTTTTTTTATTTTTTTTTCGTTTTTTTTTTCATATTACTCTCTATATGGAATCACAGCACCGCCCTCACATATACATTTTATGTGTGTGTATATATATATAATAGACCAAATGACCACCGGCCGTTACAATTTAATGGAACAACAACATCAGTACTGGAATAACGGACCCGTAACCTCCATATCAAGAACCATTAAATCATTAACAAACAAAATGGAAAGAAAATAAAAAAAAAAACAAATTACAATTTACGTCCGATGCATGCACATTGCACATATACAAACAACGTAGACGTAGCGTTAATTGGCCGAAATATTATGTCGACCGATAAATGAAATGCCCATCAGACGCGCGCAATTGTTATTCAACGAGGTGCTCGGGTGGAGTAGAGCGGGGCGGGGGAGGGGCGCAAAGCGCATTAGAGATAAAACACACGCGTTTTCTTTAAAAATTAATTGCTTTTGCACTTAAGCGCTGTATTGTATATTATATACGCTTTAGACTTTGCATGTACGACATGCGCCTGTGACTCATGATTATGTGCTCGTACATATGTACGTAGGTCATAGCCTTTACACGTACAAATATGTAACGTGTGTGGTATATCTTATATCTTATATATATATATATATATATATATATATATATATATACACTTTTACTTTTACAAGTTGTAAAGCTTATAGTCATTAATTTTTTATCATCCTTATCTATACATACATATATATATATATGCAAAAAAAAGCAATCAATACTTCATATAGTGAAGAAAAAATATACGTACAGTATATTATGTACATAAAGTGCGACGTGTAGACACGCGTATCGATGAAATGAAACGTGCGGTTGTCTTTATTTTGTTCGATCATCAATTAGTGAAATAGATTTTGACTGCCACAGTAATTACGCTTACAATTTAACCAATCATAATTAAATTTATGACGAAATCATTGCAACGTCCGTTTTTTCAAAGCCAATTTCGACTCTTCCTCTGCGTCGCACGTGCTGCGACATTGCACGTAATCGTTCCACGCTTTATAGGGAAAAAAAAACCACAAATGACGATGATTGACCTGTATAATAATGTGCGCAAACTATTTTACACCTGGCTGCCAAAGATAGAGTGAGTGAGTGAGTGAGTGAGAAAGAGAGAGAGAGAGAGAGAGAGAGAGAGAGAGAGAGAGAGAGAGAGAGAGAGAGAGAGAGAGAGAGAGAGAGAGAGAGAGAGAGAGAGACAGAGCCTCATTGAGAATTAAGTAACAGGAAAACAAGTGGAGTGACAAAAAGTATGAATCATCGCGCGCCGTTGTATATCTCTGCAAATCGTGCACACCGTCAGGATATCTGCCCGATAACTGAAATTGCGCAATATCGGCGACAATGCGAATAAGGAAATCCTGAAAGAACTCTTTTGCGAAATGCCTCCAGCTCAATTATTACGTATATAATGTACACGTTTCTGTGTAGGTCGAAAAGAAAAACTCATCTTTTATTACTATTATTTTTTTTATCATTATTATTATATTTTTTTCCATTTAAAATCCAATTTAAACCGGCTAGAATCGTAAAAACGGCACGTCCCGAGCGAAAAAATACATTGTGTATACGAAATTTTATACCTGACCGCGATATGTATTAGCGGCGCACGTGCATCTACGTTTTTTCAACGCGAGGAAATGACGATTATTGATAATCAATATGAGTGCGCGCAACGGCATTCTGCACGTTTCTGCCACTGCATGCGCGCCGCGGCTTATAAGAATAATCCTATTATTTGCTTGCCTTATATACGTGTATATGCACATGTACAATAGTATATATATACATATGTAAGTTACTTATCGTATGTATGAGCCTCGGTCAACTGAAGAAACTAAATGACAAATGCTTACAGATGTATAGGTAAGATATTTATCGAGGAATGTGTTTTACTCCAGAAATACCCAATTATATATAGTATATGATTGTAATGTATAAAATTCTCATGAATTTTTACAAAGATTTGATGGAGTACATAAAATTTCAGTTGAATAACAATTAACCACACAATTTTTCTTAAAATTCCTCAATTATTATGAGCAGTATTGTAATTTATATCCATATAAAAAAATCTTAAAGAAATCAATCATGAATATCGAATACTTATAGAATAGTTTTTATTATATATATATAATTTATATTTAACCGTCTGTCGTAACGCTGTAACTTGAAAAAAACGCACTAAAAAGTCTTTCTTTATTTTAAGCTCGAAATCCAAATTTTTTTATCTACCAATTATTTTTAGGATTGAATGTATAATCACATAAAACATGACCTTACAGGTAGAAGGACACCTTTTGAATTGAAAGCTGTATAAAAATGGACGATGCCTATAGAGGTGAATAATTTTTTTTAAACTTAATAATAACACTACATTAAAGCCTAACTCTTTGACTTAAATTTAATAAAAAATCAACTCAATTTTCCATCGCAATTTTAAAGATATTTGAACGGCGGCTGTTTCAAGAGTAACGTAATGATGTCATATTTTTGTGAGTAGTATATATTTCCTTGTAATTATTTTATTATTTTCGGAGTAAACTATCTTTTTACTAAATAAAGACTTTATATTGAAAATAAGAGCTTCCATATATATATATATATATATATATATATATATATATATATATCTATACACTTTCTGAATTCGCTCTAAATAACTCTCTCGGAATTCAAACCAGTGACCGCAATTTTGCAAATAATAACTTCAACCAATGATCGAGCAAAAAGTTCCCGCCTCATCCGGCATCCGACTTTCATTAAACCAATACAGGTTATTCGTGTGTATCTGGCATTAAAGTCGCCGTATAAAACCTTATATATATATATATATATAAGCACGGATAATCCTCATGCCATTGGGATCTATCTTCAACGTTTCCGAGCTTTATTGCAAAGCAACGATGCGTGAAAAACAAAATTCAACTCTCCACATTTTGGTTACATAAACCCAAATTTCTTGCTCCGTGCAACTGATATTTTATACACTCGAGCAAAAACATCAGCAGCGAAGAAAACAAGCGAGGGCGTGTAACGGACCAAAAAAAAAAATTCATCCCACCCGCGTGCTCGGTTAGCATTGGTCCTGTACACAGACGCGCATCCCTTTCCCTGGACTGACTAAACTAACAAAGAACTTCCCTGTACCCTCCTCTCATAAAACTTTTACCTCGTACGACGTCAGCAGCAGGGAGAGTTCCATTGCACAGAACGTGCGACCGCGACCGCAATTTTCGAGCGCGACTTCCCGCCAAGTCGGACGTTGCGCGCGCTACACCCCGACCGACAATCTATACAGATATATATATATATATATATATATATATATATATATATATATATATATATATATATACATATAACGAAAGACGGACGCGGCGCACGGAAACAGCGATGGGTATCGGCGTCTTTGATTCATCCTCTGCCTCTTCTCTCCAACAAATAGATATAAGAGCTAATAGTATAAAGAGAGAAGAAGAAAAGAAGCCGTTATACCTTCGTGCACACTTGACTTTGTGGAACTCCCGCGCGCTCGCCCGTTTGTATTATATTCACTGACACGCTTTAAGTGCGTTGCGATAACGATGAGAGAGGAAGGCAGAAGGAGAGTGAGAGAGAGTGAGAGAGAGAGAGAGAGAGAGAGAAAGGGAGGAGGGAAAAAATTACGAAAAGACAATGGGCGCTTCGCAGATGCACATCGCGCGCGCACTGCACGCCTGAAGATACCTACTTGATTTTTTTTTTTTT